>LM523160.1:1627043-2002696 GCA_000941615.1 Parastrongyloides trichosuri
TAGGGGAAAGTAATTTTAAAAAATTATTTTCTTACAACATATATCCTCTTGAAGTCATAAATTAACACAATTACTTTAGTATAACAAAAAAAAAATCTTTTTGTTTGACAAATCTTTTTACTCTTAACAACAACTATAATTGTTTATATTTTACTTTCGCAATCATTTATCAACACATCTTTACTTTCTTTTTTTATCATAAGCTTATCATCTTCTATTACCATATTATTCTATTTTCTTGATACAAAAAATAGAAAAATATACATATTTATAGAAAAGATAAAGTTATATTTTTAAGATTCAATGTTAACAAGTTTAGCGAAGTACTGCAAAATATATGCAATTATATTTATGCTTAAAAATTATTCTTTAACAAATAATTTTTCTCTTAAAAAATAGAAACACTTACTAAAAGATTTTGAAAAAAAAATTTAGTAAACGGTTCATTAAAAATATCCTATAAAAACAATAAATTTAGATTTAATGCTAATAAAGTGTTAGTAAAAACCTAATTTTAATATTTCTTTAATTTCCTTTCCCTCTAACCTCGTCATTCTATATGGTTCTTTTCTACCATTTTTAGATTTTATATTTTCATTTGCGATGGAACCATTTATCAAAATAATGTGTGGTTGTGTTAAAAAAATTGGAAAAATAATAAAGTACAATATTATTTGAAAAGCCTTATCTATTGACGGTTAAAAATATAGTCAACTTTTTTAAAAACAAATAAACAATATAACCTAACGATGGTTTTTTCTAGCTAATTTAAAATCTTTTGGATTTGAATTATCGTTATACATTTAAGATTCCTACACTAATTTACATTTCAAATGCGATATTTTTTTACTAATTTAAATTTATATTAAAAAATCTTCCAAAAATAAGATAGTAGAATGAGTTTTCAAAATATGTATATTTCTCTAATAATTAGCAGTATATTTTTAATTATCTTTGAATTAATATTTGTTTAAAATAAAACTTATTTTTATACAAATACCAAGAATTTTTTTGTGTTAACATATCAAACATCTTATTTGATTAAAAAACAAATTTAGTTTTACAAAATTAACTTTATTAGAATAGTTATTTTTCACCATAACCAAAAATTTACCTAAAACATTTCAAAATACTTATATTTTTGTTTCTCCTTCTTCTAAAAATTATTTTATAATAGTTTTCAATACTGAAAAACCTTATTATTTCAATGCCTATTCAAAATTTTTTTGAACCAAACGAAAAGTAACTTTAATTTGTTTAATGTTTTGTTGGTTATATTTATTAAAAATTATATTCAAAAATAATTTTTCTTTCATTCATACTTTATTTCTAATCCTTTTTTTATCAACATTAACATGTTATTATATTTCAAAATGCACATTATTTTTAAGTATTATATTTTATTGAATTTTCATTACTTTTTATTTATGTAATTAAAAGTTCAAATATCGATATTAATATATATTTTGCTATTTAAATAACAAAAAAAAAATTAACATTACATCATTTTATTTAAAGATAATTTTAATTTATCGTTTTCTGATATCTATTAAGGCATTCTAATATTTAACGAAAAATGTTTGCACTTTATAAAATTCAAGTAAACATTAATCACAAATTACAAAGATAATATTACATTTTTAAGTAAGAATTTTTTTCTTGTTAATAATAACTTTTTGAATAGTTAAATGATCTTTATCAAATTATTTTTAGCTTTCCACAAATATAAATTATACAATTTTTTTTATTTATTTGCTCTTAGTAATATGATGTCTTTCTCTTATTCTATAATTTGAACCTAATTTTCAAAATTTTTATACAGTAACAGTATTTAGTTAAAATATATTTCATTTCTCTACTTTTCTTCATTAAAAATTCTTAACATTTTAATATCATTTCAAATTTACGACATTAATAAATGTTTTATAAAAATTTATATTATAAAATTATAGATAATATATTTTTTTGACGTCAAATATAATTCAAAAAGCATTTTTCACTGTAACAATCAGATATAAAGACAATCTTCTAAACTTAATGTTATCTCTTTAATTTAATAAAGAAAGATATTATGACGTTATTTCTGGGCGTATTTCTGTACAAAACAAGACACTTTTAAAGCATCTTTTTCGTTTTTTATGCTAAATCTTTCAACTACTGATAAGGGGTCCATTTTTTTGTTGGTACTCTTATATATATTTAAACATCCAATAACAACATATCTATTTAATATGCTAAATATTATTATATTCCATTTCAAAATTTATATCGGGATCTTGATATTATGATATGTTATTTAACTTAAACTGTATTACATTTATACAACTTTATATAGTAAATGTAAATTACCATTTATGATAATAATACACTTTATTAAAATTTTATCATAAAAATATATATTTCATAAATATACCATCTCATGTTTCTAACTTTTCATGGACATCTTTCTGTCTGATGCCATCAGGACTATCATTAGTCATTTCTCTTATTTCATGAAACTTTTGGTTATTTATAAAATAAAACAATCCACCTTCCATCTGTCCTTTTGGTACTTTCCAATAAAGAAAAGTTATTTTTTATCAAATAGAGAAAGAATATTTTATAACGTTTTGGTAAGGTTATTTATCTATTACATACAGCTAAAATGATAAGTAAATAATCAAATTAAGCTATATCATCCAATTGTATGCTAATAACTATTTGACAATTTATACATTTATATATTTAATTCTATCATTTAACGTATCACAAAATCCATTCGTCGGAATGATTTAAATGCACTGATATTATGTTAACTCCTTTTAACCCTATATTTGCATGTTTTTTATAATATTTATACCGAAACTTAGCATAGAATGTATTATATTTGGGAATCATTTTAAAATCATCATTTTTTCTATAATATTATAATATTACTTCCTTTTAAGTAGAAAATAATTACTTCAAAAGTATTTATTCTTTTCTAAATACTATACACAATATGTAAAAGAAATAACATATAAAAATCTTTTGATTTTTTCTTTACATATAAATTTATCACTTTATCTATTCTTATATTTATATTTCATGATACTTTAGACAAGTTTAAACAAAAAATATCACAAAATTTTTATATATTATATTAGAGTATTAACTTTGTTTATCTTTAAATTGAATTCTAATACTAATGCCTAAATAAATTGTTAATGTTGTTCGATTTATTTTTAATGTATCTATTTAAAGTCTAACTACACGATACTATTAATCTTTTTTTTAATTTCCCATAATATTTTTGAAATCATACATATACTCTTTACTAGAAATTTTTTAATTTCCTCAAAAATTTCTAACGCCACTAGTTTAAATATTCATTCAAAAAAGTCTCTTAGGGATATAAAATATATATATATATAAGTCATACATAGAAAAATTAAAGTTTACTTCCGAGTTTTCATATGTCATAACAAATATCTTCAATAATAGAATGTTGATTTTAAAGAGACAACGATATTATCATATAATTCTCATACATCATTATCTTTTATTTTTATTATAAAATACATATTAAAAAAAGTTTTTAAATATTTCATATTTTATTAATAATTTATTTTTCTTTCTTTTTCAGAAAGCTACCATAAGTCAATTACGCGAACTTATTTATCATTGTGATCAATCTACAAAAGCTTGTTCCATTTATTATTTTCAGGTAAATTTTTTTTTTCAATGTAAAAATTTAAAATCAATATTTAGGCTCTCTCTGAACTTTGGGATTCGTTACCAACAACATATCAAGAGTTATCAGATGCTATAAGAAACTACACTCCTGGAACAGAGTACATGTCCTTTTTGCAGAATCTCCCTAAAAGACCACTTTCATCTCCATCAACTGGTCTTAGAAAGTAATTTTAAAAAATTATATACTGTATAAAAATAAATGAATGTAATTAATTTTAGGAATCTAACAAAGTGTGAGAGTGATGAATATCTTTTAAAAAATAATTCAAAAAATAAAAGTTTATTTGGAGGAAACGATGGAATATTTGGAGACAATGACATTTCGGCAGCTGTAGCAAGAAGGAGAAATGCTCTAAATTTAGAAGACCATCATGCCATACCATTGGCTCATACATCAAGGCGACAAAAAAAAAGCATGAGTAAGAAGATTAAAAAAAATACTATATCGTTAATGATATATAAAACAAAATTTATAAGTCCATTATTATTTCTAAAGGATGATGGTTAGATAAAACTACTATAAGAGTGATGAAATGCATGAAAAATAACATTATACATTTTCTTCTAAATGTACAATTCTTTTGACTCTCTCTATATCTCATTAAAAATTAGCTTTAAAAAACTTTTTTCAATTACATCTCTCTCTATGTTTGTTAGTTATTATTCTATCTTCATCCATTTATATTTTTATATCTTCAAAATCTTATCATTACTTAATTTTATTTTAACCATATTATATTTCAGGTCGCTTATTTGAAAGTAACGTGGACGATCCTTCGGACGCAGCAAAGTATGTTGTTTTTTTTTCATTCTAAAGATTTTTAATATTTTTCTTTTAATTTTAGATCTCACAAATTACAAAGAGTACGACAACCCACAAAATGTTCTTATTGTGAGAATATTTCTCTTCTATCTACATATCAGTGTACTATTTGTGATACATTTTATCACAAAACATGTTTATCTAGACTAACAGCTTTTTGTAACGGCAATTTATTAAAAATGGGTTCTAATAATTCTGAAAGAAGAATGTCTATTTTTGGTATGCCACTTGAAGGCTCTTTAACAATTCAGGAATGTAAAATTCCATTTATTCTTGAAAGATGTATTAATGAAATTGAAGTTCGTGGAATGAGATGTAAAGGAATTTATAGGACTTGTGGTGTTAAAAGCAAAATTGAACAAATATGCGAAGATTTTGAAAAACTAGATTCAGATAAAGACATTAAATTGAGTGACATTCATCCTATGAATGTAGCATCTGTTATCAAGTTATATTTAAGAAAACTTCCTGAGCCTCTTATGACTTTTAGCCTGCAAAGAGAATGGATAAATATTGCAAATGTAAGTTTTATTTTTATTTAACAACTATACTATTTCTTTAAATTTAGGCAATTAATCCGGTAAATTCTGATTTAACAAAACTAATAGACTGTACTAAAAAACTTCCAATGCCAAATTATACAACATTAAAATATATAATATTACACTTAAACCGTATAACATGGTATGAATCAGAAAATTTAATGAATGCTTTTAATTTAGCAAATGTTATTGCGCCATCATTAATGTGGCCCAAAATGCCAAGCCCAACTATTCGTAAAAAGTCATCTAATTCTAAAGATAAAAAAATGTTCCAAGATCATGCAACTTTATACTCAGATGCACATACTCAAACGAAAGTATTTGAATATTTAATTAAGTATGCTTATGAGATATTTGGAGTTGATATTACTGAAGATAAAAAAAAGTTTTTTGCCAAATTTCCGGCTAATCGTCCAGATGATTGGAATGAGCCTTTACCAACAGAACAAGAGGACGATATAGATGACATAGATGAAAAAGATGCATTTGGAAGTGAAGGACATTTAGAATATACAACATCGGGACATTTAACATCGTCAAAAAGAAGCCTTAATAATGTATTATTAGCTCCAGATTATATAAGACCATCCTTGTCACAGGGAGAACTTTTTTATACAGACGACAATAATGTAAATGCTTCATCTGAAAAAGTAGATCGTTATTTGTCCCAAAATCTGACAAATATGATGTCGAATGATAAGAAAGATAACAATCACTTAACTGTCAAATATCCATACACAACATCTATCTTAGTAACTCCACAATCTGACAGAAAAAATTATTATTCTCAGACGACAAAAGTTTTAGATGATTCTTTGCCAACATCATCATCGAAAATACAATCTGGAGAAGTTATAGTGGATCTTCAAAAAAATCCAAGTTATTTAAATTTCAATAAGCAAGAGAATGTATGAAGAAAATGATATTTTAAATGAATGGAATTAGAAAAAAAATCAAATAAGAGTTTTTTTGAAAATAGAATAGTTTCAAAATTATAAAAATTAATATTAAAATGATTAATGCAATTCTATTATCCAAATTTTTTAAAACAAAAATATATTTGTTATTTTTAGGAGAAACTACAAAACACAATTTTTCATGTAGTTTTACCAATTTACTAACTATAATTTTAACAATTTAACTCTCAACATTTCAAGTGATAATTGAAATTGAAAAAATATTACACATTAACAAATATGGTTACATCATAAGTGTCATTTACTAATATAAGGTTTAATATACAGAAGATCAAGCTATTTGAGAAGCATTTTCTAATGATGTTACTCAAGATACAATAAATAAGCAGTATTAAACTTGCTAAATATATATTTGATATTAAATTATTTTAAAATTTAATAACTTCTCTTTTTTATTATCCAAACTTTTTTCATTACACATTAATTGTAACGCAAATGATTTAAAACTAGAAATAAAAAAAAAACAACCAACGCTTATTGCAAAGATACTTTGTGTCTAACTTTTTTCATTAAATTTATATTATTTTATATTATTTTTATTAATTTTTTCATTTTAGTATATAAATTTTAATACATATACACTTTATATTTCTTTTTTATATTAATTATAATTTTATTCTAAATTTGAATAAATAAAGCATTGGTTATATGTAGTTAAAAATAAATATTTTCTTTATTACTATAAAAATTTATTCATTTTTAAAGAAAAATTATACAAAAAGAAATTAGATTGAACAATAGAACTACCAAATATTCCAATTTTTTATAATAGTCAAGATATTTAAGCATCCATCTCTAAGAGGAAGAATTATTTTTAAGTGTTTTGTTTGTATTTTTAAAAATTTTAAGTTTATTACTCTAATTTTTATAAAATTTTTAGTTTATAGTAATTTTTAAATCACAAAAATTTAAAACAAAACTGATTAAAAGTGCTTCAAAACTTGGAAGAGCATTTTAATGGATTATAATTGCCTTTTTGTAAAACAAANAAACTTTCTAAATATTTTTCTTAAAAACAAATTTTTCACATATCTCCTTTTCCCAATACATAAGAATAAACAAAATAAATTTATATACTTAAAAATTTTAAAAAATAAAGCATAGAATTTGAATGTTTTTATTAAGCAATTTTATATAATCATATAATAATAAGTTATGTACATAATACTTCATCTTCTTAAAATAGTTACTCGTGTACGAAGAGATTGCTTTGGGCATAATATTCTGCGGAATGCTTGCCTAAATTCCAAATTTAAAATACCATAAAGAAATGGATTTAATGATGAATTAATATAGCCAAGCCATACAAATGCTTGTAAAACTTTTGGATGCAAATGGCATGACTCACAAAATGGTAATATTAAATAAGCACAGAAAAATGGTAACCAACAAAAAGTGAATACAAAGATAATTACAGCTATTGTTTTTGCAGCTCTCTTTTCTTTAGCAACTGAAATTTTTTCACGCTTTCTTAGCACGGTTGTTGGATTACGACACTACAAGATATATAATTTATAAATATAATAATTATTAGCTTTTAACAATAAACATACGTCATCAATTGATTTTTTATCTTTATCCTCTGAAGAAGATGTTGAAGAACTATGCTTAATATCATTTGGTAATTGAAATGCTACTGTATTCTTTACAATATTTGAAGTTCCTGGTGTTGTTATTGCGGTTGATTGAAAAGTTGTTATAGCATCATCTGGTAATGTTATACTACTTAGTTGATTAGCAACTTTAGAGTGCTTTTTTATTTCTTCCTTTTTTAATAATTCTTCATGATTCTCTGAAGGATTACTTTTAGCTTTAAATAGAACATTTTTTTTCTTACTTGAACACCGAAAAGATCTATTTCGTGCTATAAAATTTATACCTTTCTTTCCAGATTTTTCATTTGCTCTTTCTTCTTTCAAAATGTTACTTGTATTTTTTTGTATTCTTACCAAAGCACTTCGTCCTCGATTAGTTCTTATTCTTTGTCTTGCAGATAAGAAAATTTTTAAATATACAATAATCATAACTATTAATGGTACAAAAAATGACCCGCTAGCTGAAAAAACAACAAATGCTTTCTCAGTATTTAATTCACAGTTTTCAATTAACTCTGTTTTTGACCAATCATTCCATCCAATTATTGGTGGAACCGATATTATAACACTGGCAACCCACACCTTAAATGTTTTAAGTATAATTAAAACAATCACAAATATTTAATTTTATAAAAAAAATTTGATATAACAGATATATATTCATTGTAAATATTTTTAAAAAAAATATTTGCTCATTTTTTATACAATTTATTCTATTTTGTATAATTTAAATAATGAATGTTTAGAACAATATTATAAAAAATTCTTATATTGTTCTATACCATTTTAATGAACAATGATATATTTTAAAAGAAACAAAAACAAAGGAATAAATAATATTTTTTAAAATAAACGTAAAAAAATAGAATAAAAAGATATTAAACAAAATAAATTAATAACTTACAAGAATTATTATCCAACAAACAAATTTTAATGTTCTTTTATGTGCATAATTGAGAGGATCGTGTATAGCCCAATACCGATCTAATGCAATAGCGCAAAGATTTAAAATTGAAGATGTGCATAATAAAATATCAGCAGTTGTAAAAAATTGACATATTGTAAATCCAAAAAGCCATCTTCCATCTAAATGTTTATTATCATTATAAGTTAAATTTAAGTTCATCATTTTATTTTTAATTTTTTATTAATTTATCATATTTATTTAACTTCTTATAAATTTTTATTTTTCTTCAAATATATTAATATCAAATTTTTGTATATTTTAAATTTTATCACAATGTAATTGTTTTTTTAATTCATTAGTAATTTTAACTAATATTAAAAACAATAAAAATGTAAACAAAATTAAGAAATCGGATTTAAGCTAGTATGGTCTTGGTTGTATTTAAAAGTATATATAGTAAGATATATACAAACAATGGAAATGCTACATTTCCTGTTCTCATAAAGCTTTTAATCAAGTATTTGATAGTTTATAAAATTTAAATTCCTAGAAATAAGAAAAGAAGAAGAAATATGGTAATTTAGATTTTTCTGTCAAATATATTTCTTATGCCACAAAAAGATAATCAAAGAATGCAAATATTTTGTGTTATTAACTTCCGAAAAATGTCAAAAAAGTTTGTATATCTTTAAAAAGTCATGGTAAGAGTATGTTAACGGTTAGTATAATTTAAATTAGATTATAATTGGTAAAATTTTATTCGTTTCCGTGAAAAAAAATAAAAACTTACTTGCTAAGAACTTCGCTACATGAAAAGGCATGACTAGTGTTGCGACAGCTAAATCCGAGCATGCTAATGATACAAGGAAATAATTTTGCACTTTTTTAAGTGGACGATAGGTGAATACAGCTACAACAACAAGAATGTTTCCAATTACTGTCATTGCAATAATAACCTAATAAAAAAATATATTAATAATATATCAATTAGAAAACAAACTTACCAAATAGGTTATTGTCCCTAAAATTAATTCTGGTAATGGAATGGTTGTCACTTTATCTAATGTCCCATTACCTGAGACAGAAATATTAAATATAGAGTTTGTCAACGTATCATTAGAAATATTATTTACTTCCATGTTTTCTGTTTTGAATGAAAAGTCAACAATTTAGCATTATTATAAATACTCTTCGCTTTTTTTTAACCTAAATATCGAATAAGATAAATTAAACTAAATAACTATGTTTAATACAAAACGATATAATTGCTTTTTATTGTTATCAAGTAGAATAATGACTCAAAAATAAAATGATAATTAGGGATAAAGATAAATGCATTGTAAGCACACCATAAAACATATTTTCTCATCAAAGTTTTGTTTGTTAATGAATATAAAAGTTAAAAGTGTAGAAAGAATAAAATATGATAAAAGCTGATGTCGTGATTTGTCGTTTTTGAACAATGCAATTAAATTTATCAGTTAAAAATATAAAGAACTATATATTTATGTTAAGAATGTTATATGTCCTAAAAATATGCCAAAATTGAAAGATAATAATTTCATAACAGAATTTTTAAACATTTTGTACGTTTCTATAAAAAAATGGATATATATATATATTTATATATAATGCAGCTAAATATTAAGTATATATATAAATTTACTACTTTATTATTAAGATAATGAATCATCGAAAACATGTATAGATGATGCAAATAAAGACAAAAGAAAAAATAATGAAAATACATAAATATTTAGATTTTAAATATAACAATAAGTAAAAATTAAACATAACCAATGATGCGCACTATAAACTTGTCAAATTTTAAAATATTTTATTTTAAAAATATATATTATATATTTTATGTTAATTATGATTTTAAACCACTTTTAAGCCTTTAAAATATCTTGACAACAAATCAAAAATGAAAAATTATTAAAAGTTGTAAAGAATCACAAATGCTATAAATGGTAAGAATGTGTAATGAAAAAATAAAGAACGAAAAAGAATTAATTATAACAAAAGAATGTCAAGCTTGAAAAGCGTCAAATGATTCAGGTTAACATATTGTTAACGGGATATGACATCAAAATTATTAAAATGTTTGTTGGTAGGGAACTTATTTGAGATAGTTTATTAAAAGTTCTTTGAATTTCAACATTTATAAAAAAGACTATATTAGAAGCATATTTTGAATAATGCTTTAATGAATGAAGAAAAATGGGAGGGACGGTTTCACAAATATTATATACATATATATAAGCCCCATATATATAGGAATTCATAGCATTTTACCATATGTGCTCACAACTTTTTTACTGTGTTGTTTAGAAATCATTTTATGATAACTACTAGGGAACCCTATATCATTTTACTTCGAGAAAACGGAAGCGTTAAAAAGATAACGGTTTTTCAAATTTTTATTTTAAAATGAGTTAAAATTTATTTACATAAAAAGACCTATGAATTTTTATACAAAAAAAAAATTGTAAAAATGAATTAAACTCTAAATAAAAATAGAGATAATAAAAAGGTAATGTAAAAAGACAGAACATGTTTATTGTGAATATAAATTATATACATAAAGTTTTCCCTAAAGTATAATTACTGTTAAAGATATCAAAAAAAATGATATAAAATGAAGAGATTTACAAGATTTAATTAATTTTGTTACTAATAAAAATTGTTTAACATATGTGGTCTTAATAAGGTATTATAAAAGTTATGTGAATTGAGTAGTTTTAATATAATAAATAACTTTGAAATAATGGCACTACTTTAAATTTTGTTTTTTTTAAAAATGTAAAAACTTTCCATGTAAACAAAAATGAAAATAATATGCAAAAAAAGTTTATCTTATATATCTCTTAATTGTATGGCACTCCAATAATTAATTATTAAAATATCTTAGATTTACAATAAAAAGGTTTTCAACTCTCAAATTTCTTCTAATAAGCATCATTAATGAATTCATAGTTTTGAAAATAAAATTTTACAGAAATATGCGCGAAAATCTTTTCAATATTTTTAGAGTAAAAAGTTTGTTGCTTAAAATAAAAGATACTATTTCAATATGTATTTGTCGTCTTTCTATCATCATTATCAAATCTCAAAATACTATTTAATTATTGTGAAAAACAGAACCGTTTCTAGTATATAAATAAGTGTCAAAAAATAAAAGATAAATTTGAAGTGGAAAAACTTAAATTAAACAACTTTGTGTATCTTTTTTACAATTGTACAATTAGTTTGATTGGAGAAAAAAAAAACTATTATTAGTCTTAGTATAATCTTACAATTTTTCTAAAATAAATATTAACTGTTTTTGACAGAATAATGAGTTTGCAATTTTGTTTTATAAACTTAAACAATGAAATATTTAATAATTTAATAAATATAAAAATTGATGTTGGAGTTTAAATAAGATAAAACATAAAGAAAATACAAAGAAAAAATTATTAGTGTTTAGAAAGTATATCCAAGTGTTTTCTTTGTAAATTTTTAATTGAATCATTAAATAAAAGAAAATTTTCTTAAGAATATTCTATTTTACTAACTTAAAATAAAGATTCTTCTAAAATGTGGTATGTGTGATGGTTGTTAAAAGAGAAGATTTTGTCGACTCATCTTCAGGGCATTTAAAAAATAAAGTCACCTTATGATGGAAATAAGATTTGACTTATATTTATAAACTTTGTACTTCAACATTATGAATTTTATAATATTAAGAAGCTTTTCTAATTTAGTATTTAAATTCGACTTATTTCTTTATAAGTATCAAATTATCATCACATCATTTTTAGATGACTGGTCAAACTAAATAATAATAATATGCTTTAAAAGTTTATTAGGTAAGAATAAGTATAAATTTATTAAAATATTCCATACCATATTATAATAATATGAATTTTTCTTTTTTATCATTTTTCAAAATAAACATTATTTCAAAAATTATTAATCAGAAATTGGAGATGCTGTTGTTATAAAACATTTTTTATGATTATTCTGAATAAATTATTTTAAAAGTACATATTGACTTTTTAAAGTCAATAAATATTAATTTTATGCTGAATAACAAAAAGTTTTAAATTTTTTTAAAAGTAAAAATATTCCCTGACTAAAAAAAAAAAATTAACTCCTGAGAATTAATTTCACGATTTTTAGATGTATTTAGTAAAATTGAAAATTAACCCAATTCCACTGTAAATTGAACTGGGTCCTGTTTTATCAAACTTTGGATAGTAACATATTTAGACTAATTGTCATATCATTAGGGAATAAAACTTTTATATATATTCCTTTCTTTTTAAAACTTTCTTTGTCCAACTTTTTATATTTATTTTATTAGACTAAATACACTTACTTTATTGTAAATTTATTTTGTTACATCATTTTTTGATGATTAGATGAAAAATGGTATTAGAGACAATCTGAAGAAGCTCGACCAAATACTGACAACATACAACATCTCTTGTCTTCAACTTAATTAAACCTCCAGATATGCTTTCTACATTCGTTAAACTAAAAAGATGGAGCAAATAGTAGTTTTGTCTTTTTATCAAAAACCTCAGTAGTTCTCGAAACAATCGTAAAAATTTTAATTTTATCTTCCGTATATCAAAACTTTCTTTCTTTCCACAAAAACTAGTATCATCCTGTACTTTTGGTGGATATAAAAATAATTTTATATATAGTTAGTAATGGATATCAATTCAAGTAACGATAACTAGACTAATCATTTAATTTTTCTTTTTATAAATATCATTTTCGTTTTGTTCAATTTTTTTTTGCCATTTTTTCAAGATTAAATGCTAAATAAAAATTTATCTTGAGAGAAATTATATCTCTATATTTTTTAAAAATTTTTATCAACAAAAGAATACAGAGTGATATATTTTTATTACCTATCACTTGTGTATTTTTAAATTTACACATAGAGATATTTCTTAGTATAGAAATATATATATACATATATTGAATCAAATGTTACTATCATTATATCTATAAAGACTAAATATGAAAATAAAAAATATTATTAGGATAGCATCTTGCCATCTCGCATTATATTGTTTTGTTGTTTTTTATATTGTTGGAGGAGGTTATATATTTCATTACCTTGAGGGTCCTGCTGAAGAAGATAAACATGTAAAAATGAAAGAAAATTTAATTATCATTAAAAAAATATTTGTAAATAAAGTTACTTTTTCAAATTCGGTATGTTATAGAATAACTTCTGTTAGAAAAATACTTATATTTTAGTCAGATTTTATAGAAGAGTGCCTTTTAAAATTACTACGAAATTTATCTGCAGCCCAAACAGGTCATGAAGCACATGACATTCAAGAAGCTCTTTCTATATTAATAAATGAAAATCAACGTGTTCAAAAAAGATGGACATTAGAATCTTCTATATTATTTGCTTTTACTATACTTACAACTATTGGGTACGGTAATCTAGCGCCAACAAGTAAAGAATCTCAAATATTTACTATGATTTATGGTGCTATTGGTATACCATTGTTTTTGATAACAATAGCTGATTTGGGTAGATTTTTTAAAACTGCAATATTTTTTATTCTACAAGTAGTTTTTAAACGTGAAATTAAAAAGACAGATGATCAGCGATTACTTCGTGAGATTGGTGAAGTTATTTTAGTTGCATTGTTATTTCTTGGTTTTATTGCTACTGGTTCTGCAATACTTCCGCTATGGGAAAGCGATTTATCTTATTTTCAAAGTGTTTATTTTTCATATATGTAAGTTAATTAAAAGAAGTACAAAATATAATTTTTTTTGTAGGAGCTTAACTACAATTGGGTTAGGAGATATTGTACCCAGACGAATGGATTTTTTATTACCAACATTAGTTTATATAACAATTGGATTTTGGTTGACAACAGCTTTAGTAGAACAGTTAGCTGATGTATTTAGATTGGTCCATTACTATGGAAGGCATGTTAGTAATGTTAAAGGTATAACAGTTTGGTTAGGAGGAAGACGGTTAAGTGTGGGATATTTAATACAAACTGTTTGTCGTAGAGTTGGAATGTCAGATCATATTGTTGGACAAATTAATTGGGATAAAACTTTAGATCAAGTATTAAGTGGACAAGCATTAGAATCAATTCCTATATTTCCATGGCATTTTTCAGATTTCATAGAACGAGATCCACCATTAATTGATTCAAGTTTAGATTTTGATGAAATAGAGAGTGCCTATTATTATAATGTTCCAACAATATGTAATAGTCCTGATCATAATGTTCAAATTCGAAGAGGAAGTCGTTCAACTTTAAGAAATAGTTCAAAATATTCTAGATATTCATCGTTATTAGGAGATGAATGTGAATCTCAAGATTCAGAATAATAAAAGAATATAGTATAATATAATCAAATTTGGGTCTCAATCCATGTTATATATTAAAATATACATCCGCAACATAAAGCTTAGAATTCTTTTATCTATAATATTTTAAAGTTAATTTCTTTAACTAACTAATGCTTTTAAAATGAAAATATTATTTAGTAATATTTGATAAAAACATATTATTCTAAAAATAGTTTTTGTTATCATATTTTAGCTACGAGTTCAATTTTTAAAATAATTGAAGGTGGCAAATATATCTTATTTAAACTTATTTAAAAACATAATTTAAATCTTATGAAAATTGTAAAAAATTATATATCTTTGAGCTTTGGGCAAAGTGATAATAAAAGTAGGAAAGACATACTAATAATTTATCGTAAATTTTATTAAACATAATTTTACCATTTAAATTGCACATTTTACACATTTTAAGTCTTTTAAAAAATAAAATGTATATATTTCAAAGATAGACATATCATCAATATATTATTATAAAATTAATTCTACATAATAATTCAAACATATACATGTTATACACTTAAGAACTTGTGAATTTTCCAAATTAGAAGTAAAGGAATAATATATGTTGTTGCGGTAAAAATAAACATAAATCCAGGAAAAAAAGAAAGTGTTTTGGGATATATACCGTTATACACAGCAGAACTTGCTAATGATGTTATTCCCTGTATCAATTCAATCAAAGAAAATAGACGTCCTAAAAATATATAAACATATTATTTTTGTCAAATTATTAATTTATATATTTAAAAAAATATATTTACCTTGTTCTTCTAAAGGAGTATTTATAGATGCTAGACTTCGTAATCCTGTTGCTACAAATCTTGTTAATAAATTTGGCAATAATATCACATAAATCCAGCTACCATTTGTTATTACTGCTGTTAAAATCAAAAAAGTTACTTTAGATATCATCCCTATTCCTGCAAGTATATGACTAGATATCAAATATTGCCTACTTAAAAAAGGATATATTAATAATGTCCCGACACCGGAAGACAACATTAAGAGACCATTGAAAATTCCAAATTTTTTATCTCCCCATGCGAATTTATAAAGGAAATATGAAAATTGAATATCACTTATTCCTCCATATGTAAATAGCTCAATGACTAGTATCACAAACAACAACAATAAAATTTTTCTTTGAATACCGTGCACTGATATTGGTTTTATAATATTTTTGATAAAGTTTTTTAACGATTCAATTTCTCCTGTTGTATTTGGTCTTTCACTCTCAAAGGTAAATGTTATTATTGTATAAATTATACATAATATGTGAATGGAAAGAATAAGGATAAAAACGTTCAGATATCCAATACTCTCTCTAATTACTCCACTTATCAATGATCCTAAAGTTCCAGCAAATGCAATGGTCGCTTCATACCGCGAAATTCTGATACCTCTTTCATCAATGTTGGTATTACGTACATTGTATGAATTTAATAAACCTAATAATGCAGTAAAACCACCACATATACCAAATGCTATATCACTAATTAAAAGATAATATGGATTTAATTGTAGGTAATATGTTTGAATGATATAACTGATATCGCATATAATTAATCCTACAAAAGGTGTTAACAGAGAGATTAAACATTTTGATCCGATATCAAATACTAAAAGTATATTATACTTAAATTAGGAATTACCACATACATTGCCCCAGGACCATTGCTGAAACTATTGATGGTATCATTAAACAAAAACTTGAACCCAAATAAACATAATTAGCTTCTTTTTGAAATTCTTTTATATTATGTATTTCTGTAACATTTGTACAATCAATTGTCATGTCCTAAAATGTTAATTTGATATGTCAATTATTTATACACTTACTTTATGTGTATAACAAACTTTTTCATAAATTAAATTTTGAAATATTGGATATTTTAAAAAGGATGTAAACATGTACAAAAAAAGTACAGGATCAAGACGTAAAAAGTCCAATATAGAAATATAATTGATAACCATTATAATGTGTAAAAACAATTTTTCAATTATAATGATAGAAAAGAAAAATTACAAAATATAATTTGATATCACTACCTTTTATATATCATCAATACTCTTGAAATTATATAAAAATTATAAGGCAAAAGTTTATATAATTGATTATGATAATAATTTTATGATGGAAAAACCTTTTTAGGATGGAAAGAAAAAAGAATGATTATTAAATAATTTATCTTTAAGTTACCATTTTTTGTCATTAAAAAAGTGTCAATAATGTAATCAATTTTCCAATATAGTCAAGAAGTTTTATAAATGATATAATAAAAATATCAACACCATAAATCGTGTGAACCAGACAACATTTATGTAGTTATCAATTTCAATATGTTATACCAAAAATTATATATAATTTAACCCCTCATTATATGAAAGCCCAAAATGAGTACAACGAATTATTTTAATATTTATAATGATCATATATATCAACCTATTAATTTTGCCACTACTATAATGAATTTACGAACACAAAGACGTGTTAAAATAATATTTGTATCTTTTTTATTAATTTTATCAACTATAATGATATATCAGCTTCCTATATTTCCAAAATTAGGAGGCATTGACTTTACATCTCCTATCACAAGTCAAATTTGTAACAATCTTGAAAGAAATGATGATTGTTTACCGATGTTTCGTAACTTTGATAACAAATATCGTGTCTCTCCTTTACATAATTTATTGTATTGTGCTATAGAAAAAAATTTATCAACTTTATTTGCTGCTATTATTTGCCTTTTATATGATAAGAAGAAATTCTTAAGTTCGGGTTTATCAGTAGCCGAAAATTTGTATGAAGAAAGGTGATGTACTTTTTATCTTTTTTATTTAATTTAATTATAGATTATGCAAAGGTAAAAATGAGTATAAAAATATTGGAGATGTAGGTAATTTATATAATCTCGCAAAATTCCACTTTATTCTAATTGCCAGAGATCCAATACAACGGTTTGTTTCTGGATTTGTTGATAAATGTATAATGGAAACAAGAAGAGATAAATATGCCAAAAACAAATGTTATGGATGTTTTTCAAACGTCTCCTGTGTCATTGAAAAATTAGCAATAAGAGCGAAATATTTTTCTGTTAAAGGTGGAGCCTTTTCATATGAAGATATTCATTTCTTCCCTCAAAATTGGTTAGTTTAAAATATATTTTAATATTTAATGATAATTTTTTTAAAGGCATTGCAATCTTAGACAAAATTTACAACGATATCATGTAATTCAATATGTGGAGGATGAGTCTTCATTGATTCAAGAAATTATTAAAATTTTTGAAAAAATTGGCGTTGATATGGATATAATTAATAAAATTATGTATGATTTACATAACAAAAAGACACCACACGCAACTCGTGGTAATCCAATTAGAGCTCAAATTTTAAATGAAATTTATTCAAATAAGGTGCTATTAAAGAAAGTAGTATCTTTATTTTATTATGATTATCTTTTATTTGGTTTTAAAATACCAGCAATCTAGTTAACATAGTAATATTTTTTGTTCACAAATAAATAGTTAAAAAATTGTCGCATCACTGTTAATAAATATTCATTTTTTTACATCCTTCGATATATTACAGTGTATTAATGTTTTACTCTTAAAAAGAAATTTTTGTCTACTGATAATGGAATTACGTAATTCCCCATTGTTACAATCATTTTTATTTCAACATCCAGGTGTTTTTTTATAAATTTTTTTAAATTATTTTATCAGTTTTAATTTTTATCTTTTATGTATGTGAATATTGTAATTACATACGTTTTATTAAACACGTCACACAATTTTATTTTATCCCCAATTTTTTTAATATTTGTACACTTAGTAGTAGCAATGCAATATGATATTAACGTTATCTCACTTTTAAATTAAAAAAATTGTCTATCATCTAAATGACATAAATATTTATAGGTTTAACAAAAAATGGTTCAAAGACTAACTTATAAACGTCGTCACTCTTACAATACTAAATCTAACAAAGTAAGACAATTTAGAACTCCAGGAGGACGTTTAGCTCTTCAATATCGTAAAAAAGTTGGAACCCTTCCAAAATGTGCTGACACTGGTGTTCCACTTAAAGGAGTAAGTGATCAATTCAGATGATTTTAAGATTCAATTTTAAGATTAAAATTGTCCGTCCATCAAAATTATCAAAACTTTCAAAACGCAAAAAGAGAGTATCTCGTGCTTATGGAGGTAATTTATCAGCCAATGCTGTAAGAGAAAGAATTCTTCGTGCATTTCTTGTTGAGGAACAAAAGATTGTTGCTAGCGTTTTAAACGCTAAGGAAGGTGTCAAGAAATAAGTTATATACATTCTAAATTAATAATATAATTCCTTTGGGGTTTTATTATTTGATTAAAATGTAATAAACTTCAAGTCATATTATTAAATGAAAATTTTTAAAAGTGTTTATCAAATTTTTTTCCAATGATTACCATTGCTTTAAAAATAATTATATTTCACATATATATATACATATAATGAAAAAAACAATTGAAATTATTTAAAAGATTAATTTAAAATATAATTTTTTATTTAAGCATGACAATGCTTAAGTAGGTTAATATAAATGTTCATGGAGGAAGTAATACATATATAAAGATTGTAACAAATAGTTTCTTTTCATTCTTTGTTTCTGGTAATCAGATGATATTCTGAAACTGGCATTTTATTATTTTTTGTTTCCCATACTGTTTATGACATTTTATAAAGGAAATTTTCTTATTTATTTATAAAATGCATTCATTTTTATATATTTCAATGTTTGACCTCTCAGATATTTATGAGTGAATTATGAAATAATTTGTTTCTTTACAAAAAAGTTCATATTTCATTAGTATTTCATGATGTTTTAATGACTTTCAGGTTATTTAATATTCATTTCATAGATTCTTTTGGGTACAAATTCTTTAACTATTTGTTTGGTGATTTTAAAAAGTAGAAGTTTTAATATATTATAGAAAATTACATCATTTTAAATAAAAATATCTCCTTTTATAAGTTGATAAGTGAAAATAAATTTTGAAAAGATATAATATATTTAAATTTTTATTTATTTCTTCTCTTTTTACATGTAAGTAACTTAAGTATTCATTGCATTTTTATATATAAGGAAAGTTGTTATACTGAATTAATACATACCTTTTAACTAATTTTTGTTCCTTTCTTACATGTGTCAGAGCCTTAGGCTTACATCAATTATAAGGCATATTATGGACATCAGTCGTAGAACTATTTGGTCCATCAAATAAATTGTCAGAATCATTTAAATATTTTAATTCTTTCCAGTGTATGTCCTTAATCCTAAATTTAGCTCGTGTAACCACGCTTTTATAAATTTATAAAACATGCGTTTCTTAGAACGGGAAAAGTTTATCAAAATAAATAGTTATTTCGGTTTTAAATATTTAACCATAATACGATTTAAACTTAAATTTACAGAATTAATTATATCGAAATTTGTTTCCAAACACGTAAATATTTTTTCTCATTAATATTTTATAATTTCTTTTTATTATTCCAGCGTCTTATAATTCTATTAGAATATTTTATAAGAGTATAAAAAAGAGCTATGACACTTTGACGTAAGATTTCATTTGATTAATAATGTTACTGTAAATAATTTCTTGTTTTTCATTACATAACTTTGTTATGCTAAAACTATAACATTAATCTTTTAATTTTATTAATTTTTATTCCAAAAGTCAATGTACTTTATTTGCATATAAAATAGAATAAAAAATGCTATATATAAAGAATCATTCTTGATTATTTAAACATTTCTACAAGATATCTTTAACTTTTCTTGTTCTTTGTATTTTTCTCCCTTGTCTGCAAATATATATATATATTACTTTTTTTTTTGATTAATTATCCAATGAAAACGTTCTCAGTAATTAGTCTTTTAATTATCACAGTTATATTTAGAAATTGAAAGAAAAAACATACAGCAGGAAATCTTTTAAATAGCTGTATAATTTTACAAAAAAAATATATATCCTTTAATTATATTATTTTTCAAATATATAAAAAAACCTTTGTTGTTATAAATAGTATAATTAGACACATACCCATACATTTTCACAAAAGATTTATATAAAAAAAAACTTTTAATTATGGCATGTATTCCAAGTTTAACATTTCTTTAAACTGTCATATTTTTTATCCAATTTAATATCTTTTTATTTTTGTCTGAAAAGGCGATTACTTTTGAATAAAAATGTAAAAATAAAACTTTATAGAAATTACCCCACATAAAGTTAAATATGGTTTGTTAAAAAGTTTCTAAGGATCTTATTTTATTTCATGATAATAAATATCCTTTACTTATTCATTCGTTTAGCATTCGCATGCCTCAATAGCACTTTTATGGCATAAATTTTGAAGTTTATTAAAAACAAGAATATTTTAATAGAGTATAATATCTATAAATTTGTTTTTTTATCTTTAATTATATTATATCTATTGATAAAAAAAATGAGTACTTTTATGAGCTTATGTTATACCATCTATAAATGATATCATTACCTTAATGCTTATCTACCCTCTCCCTTCTTCTACAAAAGAATTATGTTATTATTTTGCCTCGTTAATTATAAAGTCATTATATATTAATAGGCAATAAAAAATGATGTATTATATTTGTTATAATATAAAAAGTTAATCTATTTATTAAAAATATTTTATTCAGTGTTTCTATCATGTTGTGTAGGGGTAGAATCACTTTTCAATTATTAATAAATATGATTTGTTGGAGTAAAAATAACAATTAGAAATATTAAAAATTTAAAATATTTCAATATCTAGGTTTCACTAAGACCATTTTCATCAGTCATTTTGCTTTTGTTACATAAAAAATTCACGATAATAGAGAAATGATTAATAGTTTTATGTATTTTTATTTGGTGATGGACGTAGTTATCGTTACATATCATTAAAAACTATATTATGAATACATCATAATAATTTTGGTATCATTTATAAAGAATAGTATTTTTTAAATTTTTTTAACATTTTTAAAAATTGTCGTTGAAATGAAGGCTTTAAAGACCTAATACAGATAAAGGGGTGGATTTATTCTCAACCTAGATGTATTACAACTCTGAAATATATATTTTTACAAATTAAAAGTTACTGTCACTGTTTTTAAGATATAATTTGTTGAATAGACGCTTACCATGATATTTATAATTTTTAACATTTGTTGGTTTAGTTTTTTATAATTGCTTTTAATCCTACCCAATGGTGTTTGATTTTATTTATGGCCTCTATTAAAGTAACTCTTATTTTTTTAATTAGTAAAGTTTATCTTTATAATTTTTATACGTAGTTTTCTTTTCCTTGTTTTTTGTTGTATCATTTTCTTTTTATATTTAATTTTAAAAATAAAATTTATTTTTAAACATTAATTGTACGAACAAATGTCAGCCTTAAGGTAATAATAAACTAAACTCTCATGCATTAATTTAATTTTTTGATCGCTATTTGTCATTATTATTTAAAGACACTTTAACATTTTTTAAAAGCATCATATTTTAAAATCATTTTAAAAATACCTTATATCAATAAAATTTAAATTATAACTTTTACCAATCAAAATGATGACATTAAATTGCAATTATGCATATTTATGACTTTAATAGTATATATATTTTGAAAAATACCTCTTTTATTACCTCTTATTTCTTTATTTCATAATCATACTTAAACAAATTGCCAGCATTATCTTTAATATAAAATGCAAAACTTTTGCTAACATTTATTTAGTACCTTTTACGTAAATGAAAAATAAAACACATGTTGAGAATAATCTTATAAATTTTTAGTTGCATTATTCATTTCAACGGCTCTATTCACACAATGGACTGTCGCAGTATTATTTCTTGGATTTTTATTGCTTTATTAAGCTTATCTCTTGTCTCCACTGCTGCACTAGAGAATCAACAAGAAAGCGATCTTACTTATCCTGATAACATTTATGGACGTAGGTTAAAACATTAATAATATACTTTTATAGAGATATAATTTTTTATAGTTTATCCAATTGATGATATAAAAGATGTCGTTCCATCTAAAAGAGCTCAAACATTTGTTAGATTTGGAAAGAGAGCTCAAACATTTGTAAGATTTGGAAAAAGAGCTCAAACATTTGTAAGATTCGGATAAGAAAACGATGTATGTTTGGAAATCAAATAATTAAATAACTTATCAAAATTTTTTTTAGAATGTTCAAATATATTATTTTATAAGCCACCAAATTTATTTTTTGATTATTGTTTCCTCCGGCATTGATGATCTCATAAAAGTAATGTTTTTAAACATAATTCAATATATAAGCTCTCTCCTTACAATTTTTAAACAGAGAAACATTTGCAATCAAGATAACCACACATAAGCTTACATTCAATTTAATATACAATTCTACTTTATGACCACAATAAAATTTTTATACTAATGCACCTTTTTATATCTCTTTTTAATATTTTAACAACAAAATTAAGTATATGATTGAATTGCCAATATCTCCATCAATTATATTATTAATATATTACTTAATAAACATTTCATAATATCTAATTTTCTTTATTATTCAATCTTTTTCTATAAATAAAAAATATTTAATAATTTATCCATTAAAATTTGTCATTTTTCAAATGAAAAAATAAGGAATTATTTACTCCTTTTTTTTAAAATAAAATATTTTACCACCTAAAACATGAAATATTTTATTTACGTTCATGAAAATTAGATTACCTTTTATTATTATTATATACAATAATTCTACTAATTTTTCCTCTGTTCACAAAATTTTGGAATATTAAATCATTTTCACAATAAATCTTATTTTAAAAGTCATTATAAAAAGTTTTTTTTCCCTCCTTTTTATTTTAAATATTAAAGTATATATATTTAAAAGAATAAATTACAAGATGATGTCTAACTTTATTCAATTGAAAATGTAAAGAAATCTCTTTATATTAATAATTAAAATATAATATATATTTGTAAAGATATTATGAAAAGAATTACTTAACCTGTCTCTATTCATTACTAACTGAATATAAAAATTATATTTGATTTTTTTATAATACCTTTATTATATTTTAAAAAAATTGATAATAAGGTTGATAATAGAAAATGATAACAATAAAATTTTTCATAGGTATCTGTTGAAATGTTCTATTATTACAAATATATTTTCTAAAATATACATATACTTTTAATTAAAAGATTCAATAAAGAAAAGAATTTTTAATTAAAATTATATACAACAATATTTTCTTCTTTCAATATTGTTGTTTTTTTTTGTTAATACTAATACATAAGATGGATGAGCATTTAATTTAAGGGTAGAATTAAATTCGTGTAATTAATCATAAGAAGCTTTATTTATAATTGTTATTAATATGATACAATTTTTAAAAGAATACTTTAGATGTTATATTTTTTAATAATAATTTTTTCTATTTTTAAAAGTAATGAATCATTTTCCGTAAAATATGTCTAATTTTTTTATATCTACAAATACATTCCTCAAAATAAGATATTTTTTTATTATCAACCAACTATTCTTGTTATGTTTAAAATTAAAAAACATTAAACTAATTGGTTTTGAATATATTTATGAAATCAAACAATGAAATATACACTCTTTCTCAAATTGAATATAAAGACAAAAGCATTATTTAAAATTGTAATTTATGCTAAAACAATTATCATTATGATATTAGTTACTTAATAAAAGTGGTAGATAATAAATAAAAAAAGTAAATCAAAAATTTTTGATATTGAAGAAGGGAAAAGCAACTATCCTTTGATTGATTACAAATTCTTTTTTCTTAATCATTTGGCATCATCAATTTGAAATGATCTTAAGTATCTTAATAAATTGGTCCTAATAAAAATATTTAAACTTTTCTATCAAAATGTTGTAATTTGATAAAAATTTAACTCATCCCATTTTCAATAAAGAAGAAATTTTAATTTTTTATTATAAAATGCTCCGTTCTAATGAATGTTAAAGGCTATTAAAGAAAATTATAAAAGAAACAAAGTTAATATTGCTTTAGTTATTGAATTATATATTTGCAATTTAATGATATTATTTCAATAAAATATTAAAATAATATGGACATTTTATAATTTTAATTAGCTTTATCAAATATGTTATTCATCTCCCTCTGTTACATAAATTATTTTTTAAAAATATTCATATGAAATATTGTTATTTTGTATGAAATAAAGAATATATTCAAAAAGTTATCGGACAGTTCAATAATTAAATGTTATAAATATATATTGTTTATTATAAATACTGATAAAATAATTAATTTCTTATTACCTTTACTCCGAATAATGATATCATTAGAAGCGTCTTAATTTAGAATTATATTTAAATTATTTTTGTTAAATTAATTTTACCTTACTGTCAATTAAAGTATTAAAAATTTTCAATCTAAATTACTTTTTCTATATTTGTATCATAATTAATTGTTAAAAATTATAACTTGTTAATTTTCTACCACTTTCTAAATCCCCTTCTATATCTTCTTATTTTATATCGTAAACAAGAAACAATATAAGTTTACTTCTATTACTAACATTTTAAAATATAAATTAATTTAAAACAAATATGTAAAAATGTGTATTTTATTTATTTATTATTAAAATTTATTGTTACATATTCAACAATTCATAATTCATAACATAATTTAAAATCTAAATTATTTAATTGTAATAATTAAAACATTAGGAGAATGGGTGGAAGATAAAAAGATTAGACAAGAGTACCACAAGAAAAGAAATCATATGGTTAGAAAATATAAATTAATCTTAAAATTTTTAACATTTTTTTNTTTTTTTATCATAAAGCTTTAATTTTTCTTAGAAAAATATAACTACAATATTATTACGCCAAAAATATTTTCAATCTTTGCTCATTTGACATTTTAAACATTATATAGATATATTTCACTTAAATTGCACTCTTAAATAAATTAAATCTGATTAGAATAATATATACGTTAAGACGCCATTTTTTACATGAGTTTTTAATTCTTTTGTCTTTGCATACCTTTTCATTAAACTTGTAAATGTATACAATTTTTTATTCAATTAATTACATATTGATTCATGTTTTTCAAATTTTTACATCAAAAGATGAGTTGATATTGTTTTAAAGTTATTTTAATACAATGGGCACATTTAATGAAAGATCTATTCATAACTGTTACAATTTCGCGCAAAAAATTTGTTTGCCTTCAAAATCCGTCATTTTCATTATTTCAACATCAATCAAAATAGTTATTAATTACAGTTTTTATTCATATATTTTAAATGGTTTGGTTTATTACATAAATGTTGACATAATAATAAAATATCCAAAAATTTTTTGGATTCACATACATCTCATTTGCCATTCTTTCATTGTTACTAAAATAAATTTTATTTTTAAATTGCAATTTTTCAATTCTTCTTTATATTCATTGAAATATTAAAAAGATGTATGTATCCTTTTGATTTAATAATTGTTTATAATTAATTGAAAAATTTTTAAGTGAACAATATACAAAGCTTTTCTCCTCTTTTTATCATAACTTATGAATTTTTTTTTTATTTTAATAAAAAAATAAGTATTGACCTTTTTAACAAAAGATTATTGAGGAGTGTCAAAAATGTATAAAAAGTTTATGCTTTAAGGATATTGTGGAAACATTTATAATTGAGTAAAATGCTAGTTCGTGTTATTTTCTTAATATCACAATAATCCTTGTCTTTTCGTATTATTTTATTTATATTTATTAAAAATCTTCCAAACGGCACCTTAATTTTTTAATGTGAGTTATTTAATAATTAAACTAACTTTAATAAAGTACACACCCTTTCTTTTTAAACTAATAATTGTTATATTTATATAATATTATTTTATATTCATTTAATTGTATTTTTAATCACTAAAGAAAATTTATTACAAGTTTTATTTTTTGATAATAACTTTTGTAATACAATAAATAGGAATAAACGTTTCCATTTATTAAGCTACCAAGAATAAGAAATAGAAATATTTATATACATAAACTATGAAAAAAAATAATAAATTAATATTAATGTATTCTAATATTAAGATAAGTTCTGCAAATATCATGAATATAATAGTTTTATTTATTTATATAAAATTAAAGATCTATAATAAGTTTGTGATTAGTCATCCTTTTTTAAATATAAAATATTATATTCTTTTTAATAATAACTTTCTATATATTTTAAATATCATTAGAGCTTTTATATAAACGCTTTTATATTTCATTTATAAAGTTCACTTTTACAATTTCGTATCATGATTATTAGTATAACTACCAACACACTCCATTTAAAAATTAAAACAATTTTTCAATTACTGACTGTTTAAGAAAAATATTTTTTAAAGATTATCATACATGTTTACTATTCCTCCCTAAAACTTTCAACAGTTATTATATATACCTTGAAAAATAAATTATTATTTTAGTTCCAAATCTTTTTGAATGTTATTTAAAAAAAATATCAAAAATATTTAATATATACACATATATTAATTGTTAAGATACCATATGATTTAAAAAAAAAAAAGAAACTATAATAATTTTAAAATCTTATTATCTGTACAATAATAAATTTGTATGCAAATTATTCTTGCCCTCTATAAAAATTTGTATTTCCATATATAAAATAAGGTGTATTACACGAAGAAAAGGAATATAAAATTTTTTTCTAATAAAAATTTTACGACGCTATAATATGACAAATCAACTAATAAAATAAAGCACATTTTTCTACAGAAAATTTTATAAAAATCCAATTATAAGCAATCTCATTATTTTTATCAAAACAATTGCTTTCTAATTATAATTTTAAAACACTCTCCCCCCTTTTAATATATTTTTTGAAATTAAAGTTATATAATATTTTTATTTTTAAATATCATTATTCTCATGTTATTATCTATTTGAATATTATTAATAAAATGTATTTTTTTTATTTTTTTAGGAAAAGCAAGTTTTGTAAATAAAAATTGTTAACTTCCATCAACTCCAAAGTACAAATAAAATATAAATATATTTTGTTTAAATATCGAATTTATAACATTTTGGCAGGTTGCCTTGAGAGTAAATTTAACTTTCCTTCAAAATTGTTTTTATCAAGTAAGTAATTTTTTGAATTTATTAACTTTTATTTATAACACTTTAATAAAAATTATTATTTTAACATATATAAGTATGAAAAATATCATTTAAAAATTTATACTACATTACTCTTTAATATATTATTTGTTTAATCAAATTAAAAATATTTATAATTTATTGATAATATTAAATAAATAGTATAATTTAAAGGATTAAAATTAATGACCCTAACACATTATAGCGAGAAATTATAAATCAAACGTTTTTTTTCACCTTAACTAAATCTTTTAAAATATATACATATAAGTTTTTTTTTATTATAATTATTTAAATTTTGAATTTTTTTATCAAATTTTAAATTATTACTTATATTAAAAAACATAATTAACTATATCTGATACTTTTCTTTTTATTCACAAAATACGAAAATTATAGGTTTCATTTAACTTGAATAATATTATGCTTTTTTCTTTAACTTTTTTTAATAGTATACAATTGAAATAATAATATAAATGTAGTATATATGTATATTAGCAGATTAAATTTTATTTTATTCTGGTAAAAATATAAAATTTAACACTTAAGCAAAATTAACTACAAATGCTTAATTGTTATTATTTCAACTTTTTGATTCATAAAAATATTTTGTTTATCTAATATACCTATAACTCTTTTATCAAAGATATATTTTTAATTTATCAACTAATATTAGCTTTTAAAAACTTGATAAAAATTATTATAAATATATCAATAAAAAAGATTTAAATATTGTATTATTAAAAATATTTTAACATTTCTTAAATAATTTTTATATTTCAATAATATCATATATAAAAATAATTTGTTTGTAACGTCACTAAGTTTTATATTTGTAAAATTAAGTATTCTAATCTTCATTTAATGAATCTTGTAACTATTGTTAACTATCAAAAATTGCAATAAGGAATAAAAATTAACATGATACTTAGAAGCTTCTTATCTCGTAGAACATAAAAAGTATTTCAAAATTATTTCTATTTTTTATTAAAATAGTTTTCGCTACTATTTTAATGATCAATGTTTATCAAATAATTATAATAAACAAAAAGTTTAATTTTCCGTCATTTTTAATTCTCCATCTTTCAATAAAAAATTTTCATTTATTTGTTTTGTTTGAAAAATAAATTTAAAAAATTGTTTGATTAAATTTAGGAAAGAGGACGCTTCAGTTATTATAAAATGTTTAGACGATCATGAATTTATTTTTAAAATCACTTTGTTGACTTATATAAAATTTTTAAATGCATTATTATTAAATTTAACTTTTTTACTTTTTATAAACATCCCTTTGTAAGATGATTTTGTCTTTTCTTTATAAAATTCTTTTTAATTCTTATTTCACTACGTCATAAATATTTTAAAAATAACAAATTCATCTACAATTTTTGCAATTTTAAATCTTCTTATCATAAATATATCACGCATTAATATCAAAAATTATTTTATAACTTTTAGTTGATTAAATATTTTAGTCCTATAAATTATTTTTTTAATTAATTTCAATATATTATATTAAACACTATTTCTTTTTATAAAAGTATCATTTTTCTTTTAATTTTTACAGTTTCAATGCATAATAATAAAGTTAGAAATTATTTGATAAATTAAGACTGTAAACGTTCTTATCTCTCTTTTTGTATCTTATAAACAATTCACTACCAATGATTGTATGTTAAAATTTTTAATGCAATCAAATTATATATCAATTGATATATAGTATAATTATAATTTAAGAGTAGCAGAATTTTTTGAAAGTTCCATCAAATTCATGATAACATTACTTTTGATTGCTTTTTAAAATCATACAATCATAAAAGAAACAACGTTTTATGCTATTTCAATCATTTTAAGTGTTCAATGTTGATAAAATATAGTTTACTAAAAACGTTTTAACTATTGGTGCCATTCAGTGCGTCATTTCTGCTTAACGTAACATCTTTCTTTACCGTATTATTGTGGAAAAGTTTATTATTTGAACTTTTAATGTGTTAGTACTTTTATTATAAAATGTTTTTAATTTTTTCTATTCTCCAATCTATTACCTAGTATTTATTTTTCAAAAACTAAGCATGTTTTGAGAAGAGATGAATTTCATATGATATTTGAATGGCATAACGTATTAAGCCATATATATTAAAAGTTACAGATACTTCTTTAATGTATATTTACTTTTATTCATTTAAATGATCTTGGACTGCAAATGGAACATTGGTTTTAATCTTTATTTAAACATTTGATGTCATTTCTTTTCTTTAACTTAAACATTTTGAAGTTTTTCAGTTACCTTTATAAAATTTGTTACAGAAAATTGTTATTGCCATTATGATAAAAGTAATTGTTCTTGTTATTTGTTTTAACTACAAAATTAAGTGCTCCTCTCTTAATTAATCTTTTAATATCAACCAAAAGAGTCATTCATATTGTCTATATTTAGCTTTCACAATTTATTTATATTTTAACTTTTTTTTTATTCAACCTTTTAATGTTATCATCTAAAAATAAAATTTAATTGCATTTTATTCCTATAATTTAATATTTTTATATTTTTTATTAAAAAAATAAAATATTATGAAAAAAATAAAAGTTATTTAGCTATATATATTATTTTTTTCATATATATTTTTAGTAGTATTACTTTTTTTAACAAATTTATAATTTTTTAAAAAAAAAATATGTTATAAAATTTTTCACCTTTTATTTTGAAAGAATACCGACTTATTACTATCTATTTATTTTATAATTTTATTAAAAATGCCATCACTTATTATAATATTTATACGTAGAAAGAATTTTATTAAAGGTCAAACACAGTTAAAACCTTTTAAACCATAATTATATTAATTTGATTGAAAAGATAACTTTTAAAAAGTAAAAAGATCAAAAACTCATTAAAATGGATAAATCAAAAGATTTCAAGTTAATAAATTTAAACCTACTCTTTTCTTATTGTTTTATCATTAGAATCTAATTTAACTTTAACATTTTTTGATATTAATTTTATAGTATATATTGTTAGAAATTCTATTAAATTTAACTAAACATTCCTGAATATATACTATTAATTACGCACATCTTTCATTCAAAATTCACAAAACATCTATTGTTTGTAAAATAAAATCAGTTTACTTAAATTTTTCATTATTAATAAACTAGAACATTTAAAAGCTATATCTAATATTTTCTTCTGCTTCATCTTATAATCTATTTAATATATCATTCCATTAATTGCACACATTTAAATTTGTTATGTCTTCTCTTTTTCAATACAATCATCCATTCATTATTTAATTACTTTATGAGAAAAATTAAAATCGCTATTTATTTTGAGAAGCATAATAACATTTGTTTTGCCTAATCATTATGAGTAAAAATGAATTTTAAAAGTAAGGCAGATGAGCAAAAGAATTTTTAAAAAGTTTGTTGATGTTGAGAAAGCACATTTAAATGTTAATTATAAAACATTAGCGAAAAAAATAATTATCTGTAACATTTATAAAAAGGATAAAGTATAACATATTGATAAATGTTAAAAAAAATTTTATTAATACATCTTTGAACTTTAATTTAACAATATTGAGATAAAAAAGTTATAACTTTTAATGACCTCGCTTTTTTGACTTTACTAAAAATGTTATAAAACAATGGAATTATCAAATAATTAGTATCTATAAAGGACATTAATTTATAATATAATTTATTAAACACATCTTATTAAAACAGTCTACTATAATTACATTTTAAATACATCAAATTTATAATTTATTTTGTAATAAAATTATAATAAATTTAGCAAGAATAGTATTGCAAGATAATTATGTTTACAATTTTATTAAACTTAAAAAATATTTTTTTAAATATCATTTTAAATTATCAGTTAACCATTAACTCTTATCTGTTAACTATTATTATAAATTTATTATCCCACTTCTTTTCTAATTCTCTCTTTAAAATACATAAATATAGTTATATACTCTTTATATATTTAAAAAAGGTAAAAATTAATAATCATTTTATTCAATTTTCTAAATTTTCACCGGTTTGTTATTTTGAAAGATAAATTAAAAGTATGTTTATAAAAATTATTACACAAGGTATATGATTGCGTTTTAGAAATATTAATTATAATTTTTAAATATCTCTTTAGTTTTGAAGATATTATTTATGAAAATAACTTTGTTAATTGAGATTATTTTTAGAATTGAGATTTTTGAAATTGATATTAAATATTTGTAATATAGGTAATGTTTTTTTTATTGATATCACATTTTTTTCCAATGATTATAATAGTTAAAGTTAATTTTTTCATTTCATTATACTTATTATCATATTAAAAAAAAAATGGTTACAATTATATTTTATTGTTCATTCAACTCATACTTGGCAATAATAATTCATAAAATCTTTTTTTTTATTACTCATGACCAGCTTCATTATTTTATCAAATTAACTACATTTATCTCAATTCTATAAAAATAACTGGTCATTCAAATTGAAATGTGTGAGAATGCTTTTTAAATTGTGTATATACATATATTCTGATCAAATTGTATATAATTTATGTAATAACATTTTTTAATGGTCTCCCATTGACGTTTATTCAGGTTGAAAATGTTACATTTATCTAATCAGTTTAAATTATACATTTAGTTTAATTTATTTTAAAGAAATCTTATAAGCGTCAATCAAAATTACCTTTGATAATTTTTGATTTTTCATTAATTATATAAACCCTATTTATCATGTGTTTAAATTTCCTTACAAATTTTATCTTATTGAAATATGGTAAATTTATGTTTGTTTACAATAAAGCTAATAGTAATTTAATTTGTATAATATCAAATATCTTTTAAAGTCAGATTTAGTTAAAAAGATTAATAATAATTTTAGTCTTTTTTTAATTCAAGTTTTTTAAAAAGAATTAAATTTATAGGAAAGACACTGATCACATCAAGTAGTTGTCTTTTCTTTCTCATTTTAACATTTGGCTGGTCTGCTAAAATTTCATATTAAAAGTTCAATTTTAGCAATATCATATTTACAGTGTATAAAATTATATAGTATGGCATTTTATAATATGTTTTATCATACCAATAAACTTCTTTTGATGATTAAAAACGAGGCTAAATCAGATTTAAGCTTTATGAAGAAGATTAATGCATTTTTATTAGAATATATTTTGAAGTTATGACTTTTATAATTATTTGATACATATTTAATTGAGTAAATAATATAAAACAATATTCAATTTGCTATTCAATAATAAAGAATGATTATTTAAAACAAAACAAATAAGTTTATTTTTATAATTTACATAAACATTATTAATTTTGAATTTGTTTTTCCTTCAATTTTAAATGTTCATTTTTTATTTGTTTATCTTCTCATACTTCAATTATCTTACTTTCCAAATATTCTTATTTTGGAAGATTATATCGAGATGGGAAATACAATATTATTTTTAAAGTAAAGGATAAAAATTAATTATCTGAACTTGTAACAAAAACTTTCATCTTCTCACGCATCCATAATACTTGGTTTATGTCATTTTACTATTATACAAATAATAGTAAAATATTTATAATTATTTATAAAATTGAATAAGCACTCAAAAATTCACTCTAAATATTCTTAAGATTCTATTATTATATAAAGCATAAATTTCCCTCTTCTTGTACTTTCTCTAATCGCAGGTATAATTTAGTTAATCCGTTACAATACTAATTGTTTACTTAATTTTATAATTAAAAAATTTTAACCCAGCCTAAAAGTTGGCAAATCAATTTTACTATACACAAATTATTTCGTTATTTTTATTACATTTTTAATATACATATTCATCTTTCCTTCAAAATTTGATTTTGTATATAGGATTTTATTTATAATTAAATGAACCAGTTCGTCGAAATAATACTTCTAATAAATGGAATTTCATTTTTTATCTCTTAATGAAATACTTAATTTTTCAAAACTCAGTATTTATTTGCTTATTTTATTGTTACAACAATTTCAATCTCTTCCCACCAATTTTAAATAGCTTAACAAAAAGAATGCAATTACTCTTAAAATCTAATCTATTCAATCATTTAACATTTAAATTTTTCATCTCGCACTTTTATAATAAACCAAGAACCAAATACTTATAGCTTGATCATATTTATTTCTAATCATATTATGCCATTCATTTTTCAATTTTTACTATTTATTCTTTTATTGCATTTAAAACATCTATCACAATAGAATTGACTCATTCTACTAATTTTTTATCATATCTTTATTGGTCAGGTTATATACAAATTGTAAATGACAAAAAAAAATGTTTTTGATTCTTGAGTATAAATGGTTGTAGAGGTTATTTGTAAAAGAGAAAGGTTACCATGATATTTTATAACATTTTATTTATTACTCAATACTTGGCACCACTTTAATATTATTTTTTTGCCTTGATCAAAACTTTTATGACTTATGTTATGAGAGACAACAATTTCGAATTGCTCATTATTAATATATGCTTGTTATATATGTATATCTTTAAAATATTGTTTGAAAAAAAATATATATGATATTTGTAAACAGGTTTAATTTATAAAAAAAGCCGATAATTTTAAAAATCTGTTATTTAAGTTGTAATATCTTTTGGTATTATTATTTGTAATTTTGATATTCTCAATTGTTTATATGATTTATTGAGTATTTTAATAAATTAGTTATCCTATATAATGTTATTTAAATGCCATCTTTATTATAGTTAAACTAATTAATAAAAATATTTGGCATAATTTAAGATAAAATTCATTAATTATAATATCTTACACCCAGATTAAAACTTTTGCAAGATATAATGTTTAAAAAAAGTAGTAAAAAGTTAAGAATAATTGAATATAATTAACTTTACTATTTAATTTGACTTATTATCACATATCTCTAATTATATTAAAAATTTTCATTCCCTTTACTTTTCCTCTAAAGCAGACACGGTTTATATTCATCATCTTAGCTCATTTTGAAATATAGAAATTTTATTTATACAACTTTACAATCGGCAAAAAGCTAATCCTTACAAAAAATTTCCCTCATTATGTTTTAATATAACTTTGTTTATCAACAATTATAAATCTAATTTAAATTAAAAGTTAAATAATAATAAGTTTAGTGTAATGAAATATTTTAAAGTTAAGAATTAAACTATTTACCCAAATTTATTTTAAAAAAAATCTTGTATTTAGCATATCCAGTTTTTCCATACCCTCAAGTTATCTCTTTTCTTTTGAATATTTAATTTATCCATTAAAAACAATCAAAATAGTTTTATTGTTAATAGTTTTTGTTAAAAAATTTTCTCGATTTGCATTTTTAAAATGAGACTAACAAAATTTTTAAAAAAAAAGATTATATGCGGGTTAGCAATAATAAATTAAATAATGTAAAATGAAGAAATCACAATCATATATAATTAAGTTCTTTTAAACATCCCACTTCGCACAAAAGCCGTCACCAGCGGGCATAACAGTTTACTAATTATATAAAATACATATAAAAATTAAAAATATTAATTCATGTTTCTTGTTAACGATGTACGCAAAATATTTTTATGTATAATGTATATGGATATTTATATTAATATACATTTACATATATATATATATGTATGTCTCTGGTATATGTATATCTCTTGATTAAGAAGCATTCATTTTATAACCATATATGGGAGATCAAAAAAATTAATACCACTTGTAAAAATATCTCTTGGCGTTTCAAAAAAAGAATAAAATAAAATTATAAATTAATTAGACATATATAAAAGAAGTTAAGTCCAGAATGGAAAGAAATTTATGATCGACAGTAGTAATTTTAAAAAATAGTAATATTTAAAATCAATTCTTGTTTATTTCAGCTGATTATTTTTCTTTAATTTATTTTGATTTATTGTTTTCAAAGTTATTTTGTTATATCAACCTTCCTATCATGTTTTTACAACGGTTTTATTTTAAATATTCAATACATCATAATTTATTCTTGTAATCATACGAAATCAAAATAATTATTTTTCTTTATATTTTGTATAATTTCATTAAATAACAAAATTATTATTGAAATCATTTTGTGATAACAAGGTTTTAAACTAATCTGCATTTTACAAAAACATAAAAATTAATGAAGTGTGTTGAAATTTTTTTGTTGCAAGTAATTATATTACAATTATTTTTTTTATATTGTTGATAATATGTTATATTAGCTTGATTTTTTTATATTTTTTTTATTATATATATCTATTATTTATTTTTTTTCCTTTGGTCAAAAATGTAATGTTGTTTTTTTTTAATTGAAATAATTTTAAAATGACGTTTTTGAGGAAAAAGTAAATACTTTTAATTCATAGTACCAAAAATTTTATTTAAGATTTATGAGGCTATTTAGATTAAGTTTTTAGTAGTCTCTAAACATCTGCGCAGACAAACAACACTTTTTAATTCTTATTTAAGTTTTATAACATCACAATTTTAAAGTCAACATAAATAGTAATTAATGTATTTGTTAAATTATTTCAAAGTATACTTCACTTTACAGTTTTTATAAAGCTAAGGTGATACTTTAACTATCAAAAATGATGTATTAATCTTAAAATATTAAAATTGTTCATTTCATAGATTATTTTTTATTACTTTGATTAATAAATTTGCTGAAAAGGAAAAATGAGATAAGATAGATACAAATATTTTTGATTATTATATTATACTTCTAGAATTTAAAATAGAGAGATGTAGATTTTAAAAGTTTCATTATTGTATTTATGATTATTTTATTTTAAAAAATTGTGTGTTAAAGATTGTTTTAAAAATCATAATAATTTTAATATCTTATCAGTTAAATTGTCACATTATAAATTTTTTAAACGATTTCCAGTTTTTGCATTAAAAGCATTAGACGATTAAAATTGCCTTTTGTCCTTTTAATTACAGTTTAATATTATTTTAAATTTTGATTATAAACGAATATGTCATTTTGATGGAATAAGAAAAAAAGATAAGTCTTAATTTATTAAAATATAAAATTTTCATTTATGGTAATCTTATAATTATAAATAATTCTTAACTATCAGTTATATATATTATTTTATCCTATCATACTAAATTTTCTTCTTTAATCATTTTAAATATTTGTGAATTTTAATTTTTTAACTAAGTTTCATAAAATGATATGCATAATATATAACATCGCAATAGAAAAGATTTAACATTGAACTTTGGAATGTTTTATTAAATATACATTAAGATATTCTTTTTAACTATTAAATAATTATACTTAAATCTCACATTAATTTTAAAGATATCTTGAAAATTTAAAAATTCTACCAAAAATAAAAGATAAGTTTGTTTAAGAATAAATTAATTTGTAATGATTTTAAAAATTCGCAAATATGAAAAATTGTCCGCACATTTTAGAATAACGACTATTTAATTGAAATCTAATTATTACAAATTTAAACAACTTATAAATAATCTTATATTTAAATTGTGTATTTTTATAATTTTTATATTGACAATATGAAATAACTGTAATTAAAATATAAAACTAAATGACATCAAGAGTAGTAGTTTTCTATAATGGCTATGTCTTAAGAATGCTAACCATTTCAAAATGTTATACACGATCAAAAATATTTTAAACTTTAAATTTTTCATTATTATAATTTATATAATTTTTGTAAGCAAAATTTTTTGTCATCAATTTTTTCTACCCAATGACATTGAATTGCCATTGTTATATTAAATAAGGTGATTAACTACTATCTTAACTAATTAAATAATTATATAATACTTTACGCAGCTACTTGAACTGATATGCCTGTTTTGATTACATGAAAAATTAAATTCCATATTTATAGAGTTTAAAATTTAGTATTATATCGTAATCATGTCTTAATAAATTGACGGGATGATTTTTTTTTTTCATTTAAATTTGTGCTGTATGGAATTTATGATTTTGATAAGGTTAAATAAATTTTACGAATACTTACTTCTCTAAAATATTTTATAAGTAAAATTATTTACAACTTCATTTATTTGTTACATTTGCAAGATTTTTAATCTTCTTCAATCAATGCATATTTTGGGTCTGATTTTTTAATCCATAAATTTTATATACAAAACAATAGAACATGTTTTAGCTAAGTATATATAATAAATATAAAAATATAAAAATAAATTCACTCAAGGTGACTCATCCCTTTTATTACACAGTTTTTTTTGCATATCTAATTGCGAAATTTTAAAATTGAATAATTTTGAACTTAATCGGGCATCTATTTAATAAACATACAATCATCATCTGACTACATTTGTTCATTAAAATTTCTTTTAATCGTATTAAACAGTTATTGTTAAATTTTAAAATCAATTGAGTAAGATATATTTACTTAAAAAATTTGTCATTATTAGCACACTTAGAAGCAATTAATACAATAGTTTTCATATTAATTTAATCATATTTTAAAAGTTATCTTCACATCTTTTTATGTATTATATATAACTTTTGACCATCTTTTATCAGTAATTGATCATTTTAGCTAACAAATATATTTTTTTACACTTCTTAATTATTATAATATTGTATTAATTTATAATCTTATATTCCAAGGTAACCTTACGAAACCAGGTTATAAAAATATAAATAACATTATTTCATATTCATAATGAATTTTGTAAGATTATTTTTGATTTAAATTTTACCTTTTAAATAACAATTTTTTAATGCATTTCACTGACATGTTTATAATGAAAATTTAAAAAATATATATTTATACATACATATCTTTTATCTATATAAATATTATATTTTTGCAAAAATAATTTGTCATGTTTAAACTTTTAGTATTGGTGTTTTGCTTTAAAGAGATTAAATTTTTAATAAACTCATGATATTTTATTTTGTAGAAAACATTACGCATATTCAATTATGGCATTAAATAAATAATAACTGCTAAATCTATAAATTTTATGCTATTAATAATTTATTTATTTAAACTGAAACACTTTACATTTATTTGATAATTTTATTAAACAATGCTACTATATTTTAACAATTGTATTACTCTCACTTCCGTATTCTCACACTGTCTAAGCTATGTTATCCTCTTAAATTTTTAATTTCCACCAATGATCATCCATATTTTTTATTAAACATTGCGAGCGTTTTAAACTATTAAATAAATATTACGTAAAATTCTTTTTTTTTTGTAATCATTAATTGTAAAAGTAATTTTTGGTAATCTTGATTAATTAATGCAACTTTTTGATAGAATAATTCTTATTATTTATAATTCTTTTTATTAAATATATTTATATAACAATTTCAGTATTCAAAATATTCAAGTAATATTATTCGTATTTATCGTTTTTTAATTATTGCTGCAATTGGATAGCTGTTATCATTCAGCTTTATAGTTTTACTGCCATAAAAATTTATATCTATTTATATCTATAACCTTGTTGGTAAAATATATGTCTTACCTACTAATGGATCAAACAAATTCTGTATCGCCATCCCTTTCCGTTTGTGGCTCTGAAATGAATGGAATTCTTCCAGAAATGTTTAAAGCTATATTGGAGCAACAAAATTTTAACCTTCAAAATCAGGTTGGACATAATATTTCAAATCAACAAATGGATTCAGAGACTAATCCTTTAATGCAATCAGTTATTCAGTATAATGCTCACATGAATTTATTAAATGAACTTAAAAACAATCATGTAAAGCAGGATTTTGATGCGTCTGATATTAATAATACTATTTTGGGTTGGCAACAAAACAAACAATTTAATCAACAAAATGATAATATTTATCAGCAATTATTGAGCAAACTTAACCTAAATAATTCATCCTCTAAGCAGGATATTACCATTATAGCTAATGCTCTTTCTGGTATGCAAAATCGTAGCGCAACTGATAATGAAAATGTTACATTAAATTCAGTATTATGTAACGCTGAACAAAACTCTTTTAGTGCAGCTCAAATATTGGATCAATTAGCTTTACTTGGAGTTACCAATCCTGCTTCTGTAAATGGAGCATCATTTAATGAGAATAATAATTTAAATTTTAATAATCAAAACAATGTTCCAATGTCAGAACATGCGAAATCATCGATTTCTCCTTTTTCATCATCATCTCAAACTTCTAATAACAATTCTATGTATGATATGAGTGGACAATTTCAAATGAGACGAGATCATCAAAGATCAAACACTGCATCGACTAAGTCAAAGGTAATTAAATATATTCAAACATATATATAAATTTATTTTAGGACACATATTGTGAATACTGTCAAAAATATTTCTGTAATAGATATTTTTTAAAAATTCATAAACTAAGAAGACATAAAGTTAATGATGATGATACTCCTATTAAAAAGTATTCTTTTGATTATAATACCTGTAAAAAAGAAGGTTTATCAGATACAAATATTCAAGAAGCTTTAGCAATGGAACTTCGTGCAATAGCTCATGAAAATAGCAAAAATCATGACGGTGAAATGTTGCCTTGTGATATCTGTAGTATGACATTTGAAGATATGATAGGATTAATATCTCATAAAGTTAAAGAACATTCATTTGATCCAACTTCCCTAATAATAAACGCATCAAGAAATGTTGAATCATTCAGGTTAGCATCATCACCAGTATTTAACAACCAAAATAACAATCAAAATAAAGAATCTGAAAATAAAATGAATAAATCATCAGATGAGTCAGCTAAAATAATGGAAATTATACAGAAGAATAACATGAGATTACAATTCAATCTTCCTTTATCTAATACTATGACATCCCCATTAACTTCACTTGCCACATTACAAAATAATCAACAAATCAAAAATATAAATCAACAGAACACACTAAACAATTTAACTGGTTCACAAACATATGAATGTACCACTATATCACGTAAACAGTCTTCCCAAACAGATTCAACAGCTGAAGCTTTTTGCAATCTTTGTAATAAAAAAGTTTGCAATAAGTATTTTCTTAGAACCCATATGTTTAAAATGCATAAAATAGTGATAGATGAGAATAAAACGACGATTGGAAATGTAGATATTGTTAATGATGATTTTAATATAGGGCTTAAATATAGATGTGATATCTGCATGGAAAATGTCACTACTAGACAAGAATTAATTGATCACAAAATGAAAACTCATAATATCAATGACACACGTATTAGAATTCCATTATCCAAAAATTCATCACCATTCACAATAAACACAGATGACAATTATAATTTACCTTTTGGAAAATCAGTCATTTCACCAGATGATATTGAGATGAAAATTAATAGAGAAGTTGATGATACATTGAAAAAGATAAAAATGGAAGTTGATGATAAAAATGGTAGTAATAATTATTCACAAGATTTTTCTCTATTACAAGTAAAACCATACAATTCATCTTGTAATAATATACAAATAAAAGAAGAATCAATAAGTCCCGGTCAGATAAAAAAATGTTCTGGTAAAATTTTTAAGAAAAAGAATAAAAAAATAAAAAAATCAAGTCCATTTAACTTGCCGAAATCATACAGATTGTTTACATGTGTTTTTTGTGATAAAGTATTTATTTCAAAATTAATTTGTAAAATACATATGAAAAAGTATCATGAAGAGAAGGTAAAAGAAGATGCATTTAATTTTTCTCCAAGTTGTTCTACTGCTAATAAAGAAAATGATAGTCATGTTGATTCTTATGATTCCGTATCTAAAAGTGTTACACCTGTCCATTCCCTTGATCTTGTTTTATTTGAAGGAATAACATCAATTGAAGAACATAATGAAGGACATAGAGTCACTAAACAGGAAGAAGGAAACAATAGTAATACGGTATGTTTTAATATTAATATAAATAATGTAACAAAATAATCACATTTTTAGAGTGGTTCTACTAGTCCAAATTCTATTCATCATGATGAATTGTATGGAAAATGTGTATTAGATAAACCAAATGCATTCCTACTTCAAAATTTTATTGTTCAATATGGAAAATCAGCAAATATAGGAGATCCTTATAAAAATATACTTCCTGAGGACTTAAAATTACAATTACCTGTCAAATTTATTCCAGATAGTCCATTTGAATTAAATTTGAAATTTTGCCCAATACCTCAGAGAAATGAATAATAAATTCTCGTAATTAAATATTTTTTAATGATATCTAAAAAGAAAAACAATGATTTTAAAGGCAGATGATTCTTATTATTTTTGGAAAAGCTGCTTCAAAATTATTGTAAAGAGAAAAAATTTCATTTTTGAAAATATTAATATATGTACTTCTCCGACGATCTTTTAAATAGTCCTTTAACATAGTCTTCTAGAAAGCAGAAACTTTTTCTGATCTTACTATCTGGCCTGGACGGGTTAATATATCAATAATTTATTATATCAACTTAAAATTAAATTCTCATAATTTCGTTAAATGATTTTTTATGAAAAACATTTCATATGATACTTATATAATATTAATTACATATGTTTTAACTCTGGATAATAGCTTTTAATGATTTTTTTATAGTTAATTGTGTCATTTTACTTCTGATGTTTACTTATCTTTTAAACATTAATAAGATCCCAATTGTTGTTAATGTGTCTTTTTTTTTAACATTTAATTACTTGGTTGTATATTTACTCAGATAATTTTTACCTGACAGATTGCATTAAATAAAATATTGTATAAAATTTTTATCTTTTTAACTACAAAATAGTTTCATAAAGAAAAATACATTTGGAATGTGTTTTTGCAGGTTAAAATTTATTTTGGCTCGGCAGCTTTAATTTCGGCTGTTAATTTTTCACGAATATCCTTATCCTCCTCCAATAAGAAGCATGATTGAATGGCATTCAATTGACATTTCCATATTTGATGGACTGAAAGATTAATATAATCTTTAGCAATAATCAAATCAGATTGAATGCAATTTCCAAAGCATGTTGGATCGTCTGTTGATAAAGAAAAGTTAGCATCATCCTTACTCCATCTGATTGTTGGGTGATTTTGCCAAACCTTATCACAAGCACCTGTCATAATTGAAGAATATGGGCATGCTTCAAGGTGAATTCTATCTTGAAGAGCAATCTTTTTGTATGTATCTTCATCATCAAGAATATGATATCCATGACCAACTCTGTGTACTTTTAAATTTTCAACAACATTCTTTACCTCCTTATAAGTACCAGCTTCACCAGCATGAGCAGTAGTAAAGATTCCAAGATCATGAGCTTTTTGAAAAACGTGTGTTACTTCTTCTGAATATTGTTCATCAGCACCACCAGATGATCCAGCAACATCCATAGCTACAACACCTTCTTTTTGATATTTAACAACTAAAAGAAATAAAATATAACAATAATGTTTCTACACTAACCCAAATCTAATACTTCTTTGGCCCATTTTTCAAATCCACGAATACAACAAAGAATTGATCTAACAACAACACCAAATTCATTTTCTCCTTTCTTAAATCCACGATTAGCAGCTTCAACAATTTGCTCACATGATATCTCTTTTCTTGGTCCATAGTTTGGTGGAAGAGGAAGATTATACTCAGTCTTATCACTAAAAAATTGTGGAGAATAACGTGCTTCAAAATAACAGACATTATTTTTAGCTTGATCTTCAACCATTTCATAAGCGATTCTTTCAATAGCATCTAGATCACCTCTGACGATAGGTAAAAAAATATCAAAAGCTTTCAAAACACCAGCAAGATCATCTGGTTTGTGAGTGATTAAAAGATTTTTTAAATCTGAGCTTGATTTTACTCCTTCAATTTCTATATTCTTTGTTTGAGCAAGTTCCCATATTGTTTCAATACGAATACTACCATCAAAGTGAACATGTAATTCAACCTAAAATATATATTTAGTAAAAATAACTATTAATAAACATACCAGTGGAAAATTGAATGTAGCTTTGGTTTCAGCAGTAACTTCTGGTGGGTAAAACGGCATTATTTCTTCTGATAACTCCTGAGAAGCAAAAGTATAGTTATATAAATTAGTAAAAATGTCAAAAATATATTGCATTATTATAGGTATCTGAAGACACTAACAAAAGGTTAAAAAAAGGACAATTTACAATAAGTTGGCCGTATGTACGAGACAGTGAAGTAACAAAACAAATGGTAAAAATTACACAAAAAGCAATAAAATATTTATAAAAAAAAACGTGATTATGATGCATTAATAAAGGAGCATTAAAATATAAATTACAAATTATTAAGTAGCAATATAATAAATTCTCACATTATAAATGTTACTGATAAGAAAATACTTTAATATAATTATAAGATAAGAGTCATGAAAATTTAAAAGATTACTTTAAATTACCTATTATAAAGACTGTTATCAAATAACTTTAATAATCAGTATTAACTTTAATATACATTTATATTTTATCTATAGAAGTTTAAGCTGTCCTTTAACATAAAAGATTTAGAGATAAGAATAATAATTATATAATTTAAAAATGTCTCTATAAAAGATAAAAATATTAAAACATTAATAATTGTTTAATAGCATTAAAATGAATAATTTTTCAACATGATTCATATATTTTTTGAATAAGGGACAAATATTTTGGAAAATTGATAAATAAAGAATAAAGTGTTATTTAACAATATATAATAAGTGCACTAGTATTACTTTAAAAGATGAATATTAGCCTCAATTTATTCCTTGTTTTTATCTAGATAACACAACCTAGGCTTTTCAAATAATAATAAAAAACAATTTGTAAAATAGGTTATTTATTTAACTATTTCTATTATAAATATAATGATTAAATAAATATATGGATGAGAATATAAATGTCATCGTCATCAATTACTTTATTTTTTGAAGATAGAAACCGTTAATGAGAAAGTATATAATAATTTTACATTCAATTCAAGCTATTTTATTGCATTGATATAAATATATCTTCTATTTTTCAATTAAAAGTTGTGATAATGAGACATAAACGAAATGATTTTAATGATAAGAGACTATATTACTTAGTGAAAACGCGTTTGTGATAAAACAAAATGTTACAAATGATGATTTTTTTTAAAAAAATATTCCGCTTTTTAAATCAAGGACAATTTAATATTTTAAATTCAAAATATATGTTATAAAAGTTATAAATATTAATAATGTTTATTTTGTCTGCGGCACATGACTAAATTTATTTATACATTCAACACTATACCAAAGGCGGCAATTGTCATCAGTTGAAAAGGATCAGTATAAATAATCATATGAATATATATTAGACATTGTTTTAATGCATTGCGACAAAAGTCCAGAAAAGATATATTGTGTCTTTGTTAATTTAGATTGAATGAGACAATTAAACCATATGCATTTAGTAAAATTATTTTTAATGTAGAATTTTATAATGATGAATAAGAGAAAGACTATAAAAAGAAAACGTTGAATAAACTTTTACACATTTGCAATCAATTTTTTTCTTGACATTGTATTTTATAAAGAGACACAATAGGAAAAAGAAATCGAAAATTTTAGAGGTTCTTTTTTTTCCTGGTAATAAATACTTGACTCAAAAATTTGTCATTTTTTTAATAAGCATTATGTATCAAAATGTTATACACTTTATACATGGTTACCAATGGAGATATATAAAACTTATTTTTGTTTTAATATATTATTTTAAAAATAAATGTGAAAAATTACATAAGAATTTTTTTAACGATTACCATGTGTTTTAAAAAAGTTTAATAAAGAATTATTAAGTTACTTTTGTATTAACAAATATTTCCTTTAAAGATACTTGTATCATAAAGGTTACGACATTTTTAAGGTACACATTTTTTTTTCTTAATGTGCTGATTAATATTTAAACTATTTATTAAATATACATACAAGAATGTTTGCATAAAATCTTGTTAAACGATCATCTTTGCTTTTAGATAAATTTTTAAATATAAATAACAGGTGAAAATTTTTGTTTTCCTGCGAATTCTTATCCTTTGACTTTGTAATACTTGAGATAGCTTTATTTTATTTTCTATATTTAATAGTTCTTTTATTTTTCTTTAAATTTAATCTATTATAAAATGATTTTTTTCTTTTATTTATTGGTTCTTATTTTAAAAGATTATCTTTTTAACTTTTAATATTTTAAAATATTTTTAAGGTTAATTATACTGTCAGGTAATATTTAGGTATTGTTTCATACGTTTTATCAAAGTGATATCATTTTATAAATTGATAAGATAACAAAAGAGCATTGTATTCTTTTATACGTTCTATGACATCTTTTTCTTCTTCCGCGCCAAACTAACAAGAGCGCATTTTTATTAACTATACATGTAAATCTCGCATAAACAATTCTGTTAAAAGATGATTTTGAAGTAAAAAATTTCTTTTATTAATGTTAACAAAAAAAGTAATTTAACTGGTATAGACAAAACATTTCAAAATTAATTCTTCTGATAAAATGTTTTCTTTGACCAATTCTATTCTTATTCTTTGACGATTAAACAATACAAATATTTAATGATAAGAAACTGTTATTAATTTGTATTTTATACTTATTGTTTCAATAATAATTTTCAATATTTTTCTTGTTATCATGTGCTCTTTTTCAATAATAATACTTATAAAAGTTTTACACTTGTTTTACTTTACCTTTATTCTTAAGAATTATATACATTACATCACATATATTTCATGTCATTTATATTGATATCTAAAGTTATTTATATGTATACCCACTATTATTATTTACGTAGGAATCTTAATTTATTTTTAGATTTATATTACATATTAATGGCACAGAGTTTCACATAAATTTTACTACTTTGAATAGAAAAAAATAAAATATAAGAGACATACATGTCAAAATTTTTTTAAAAGATTATTAAAAATGCTTTAAATTTTCTTTTCTCTAATTCTCTCTAAATTCTTGTTCTCTTGCGTTATGATAATAATTGTTAAATGTTCTTCCAAAGAGCAGAGGCAACTTAGTTTTAGCTATTTCATTTACCCTTTAAAAAATGTAAATTTATAGCCATTATTTGTCGTATGTGGACATAAGAGATATAGTTCACGTAAATGTATTATATACCTTCCTTTCAACAAGTTAAACACTTTTTTTTTTATCTATATCATTAATTATGCTAAAGATATATTTATTTTAAAACAACATTTTCTATATTTAAATATTTATTTTTTCACAAAAATTGAACAATCTTTTTATAAAACTTTGCAAGCCTTATATTTAATAAATAAGCTGCAAAGATATAAAAATCTTATTATTCACTTTTATTTTATGCATTTTAAATATTTTTTATAAAAATTAATTAAAGAGATATCTTCAATAAATTAGTGTTATGATGTCTACAAAACTTTTTGAATATTTTCACTTTATAATAATTAATAAAGGAAGAGTATTATTTTTGTTAATTGATCTTCAATTTGAAAAGAATTATCATAATACGAATACAATTCTTATCAATATTTGTTTATTTTAAAATTTATAGATAAAGTTATATTATTATAATTCCATGCATTGTTTAATTTTAATATTTCTTTAAAAATTTCATTGTCATCTTTTTTATTACTTTATAATTTATAATTTTTTTTATATTAATTCTTAATTTTATACTATTTTACTCTTGTAATTATATATATTTTCAAATCATTTTATTTCAAAGTCAATAGATACATATATAAAATTTATTCTTGCACTTTATTTCATTTCTAATCCTAGTGGTATAACACGCTAGAAAAATAATTGAAAGAGATATAATATATATTATTACAATATTGACAATTTGAAACAGCTAAAAAAATATATAAACAATCAGGTTTCAGTTTTGTTTTAATTCTATTCTAATTGCAGGTTTAAGCGATTTTTAAATGCTATTCTAAATAGATATTTCTCAATACCCATCTAGTTTTTTTTTTTGTTTTTCTATTATCATCTTGGTAATCCTTCTTTTACATATATATAATTTAATGTTTTTTTATTAGCATAAAAAATTGACCTGTTGATAAGATGTATCTAGCTAGTGATAATCATATATCTTTAGTACCAGCTTGTACCTTTTTAATTGATAAAGTGATTATTATTTTGACTCGTTAGTATTTGTAATGTTCCTTAGATTCTTGGAAATGTTTTTACTTAATTTTAACAATTTAGAACTTAATCATTTTATTATTTGTGAATTAAATAAATAGAATATTATTTCTTCTATATTGTTATTACATTATTCTATACGTTTATGTCTAATGAAAATGTGTAAAAGATAATATGTATTGCATATATTTTTAATATTAGTCGAAATTTAATCTTTCTATATTTCTTGGAAAGCCTTATCAAACTATTGTATCGTCTCCCAATATTACAATAATAATATTAACTAAAATATTTGCAAGAAATTTATATTTCAATGCAAAAGAAAAACTCCTATCATATAAGTAATATTCTTTAACTACGACATATAACTTCTAACATTTATGGAAGGCGTACTTTTTCTTTATTTTATTAGTGAGTATACATTATATAAAAATGTGTAATCATTTTTATTAAATATATGTATTACCGAATTATGTCACATACAAATTGCAGGAAGTCTCTTCAAACGCAAAAATCACACTTACAATACACATTCATTTATTAAAAATATTATAGATGGCTTTTAGTGAATTTTTTGTTCTTTCAATATTCTTTAAAAGTTGAGTAAATATACAAAAATAATACATTTAAAACCACACCTTTGTACTTTTTTTTATAATTTCTCTTCATATATATAAATATATAGAAATATAATTAAACATAATTTTGATAAAAATATTTTAAAATTATAAGTTTTTAAAGAATTTTTATCTGTCCTTTAATCATAATATTAATATATTGTCCTAAATTTTATTATACATGTACTTTTAGAGATTGTTCCTTTTTTAATATATCAAATTATTTTTTGTCTCATATCATAAAATATTATATTATCAATGTTTAAATTTTATCTATTTCAAAATTTATATATATTTGGATAGATTAGTTATATAATATACATTCAAAAAATATGTTGAAATTGAATTTTTTTAATAATAACGATTTATAAAAATAAATTTATTTTTACATTTATATATATTTTCAGGAAATTCAAAATGGATTTGTGTGAAAATATATCAACAATCACCACAAACTCACCAGTTTCTGAAACCTGGGAAGGTTATTCAGACGAGTTGGGGCATTATTTTATGTGTGAGTTTGCATCTTGTTCTGTTCCAAAATTTGAAAACGAGTTTTATTATGATACCGAAGTTGTCATAATTGGTAAGTTATAATTTTTTATCATTGTTAAATATAAAAATAATTTTTACAGGAAATGGTCCTGCAGCTATATCTTTATCAGCATTTTTATCTGGAGTAGAACTATACTATGATGGTATAATTCCACATCCTAATCAGGAATTACACGAAAGATTATTGAATGGTAAAAATGAAACTAATCTTTTATACGAGGTAAGAATTTAAACTTCAAGTATAAGTAAAGTTGAAAAAAAAAAAGATTTACACTTTTGAGTAATCGCTACTAATGTTATTATTCATCATCTTATCTCACTCATAACGAAAAGTTTTTTATAATATTTAAACTTGTTTTTAAAGAAGTTAATCTCAAAAGTTTATTTGTTCTATAGCTTCTTTTTATATTTTTCGGAAGGGTTAGTATAAATTACGGAGGAGGGTTTTTCATAAAAGTTAATATTATTCAATTACAAATAATAATATATATAAATATTTTTAAAGGACATCGATTGGTTTGCACAAGAATTTGAAAGTCTTATTAAAGCTGGAACAACTCCTGAAGCATCATTTTATGATACTTTGAATCATATCTCTAACAATAAAGAGAATTATTTGAAAGTTAAAATTAATAAAGATGTTTATATTCCTCATATGGTTATTGGATCTGGTGAAATTGGTGGATCATGGAATACATATGATGATCAAATGATATCATTAAGCGTATCTAGTGGAATGGAACTACCCGGTTACAGTATAAAAGAATTTCTTAACAGTGATAGAAATGATTTACGTCTACCAGCTATATTGATAAGAGAATATTTTCAAAAGTATGTTCATAAAATGAATTTGGCAAAAAATTTTGTTACAAATACAAAAGTCATAGGTATTGAAAAGTTATGTGATATTTCAAGCAAAACACAATTTTGGAGTGTTACTTGTCAAAAGGATAATTTAACATATACAGTTAGTTGTAAGAAAGTTGTTCTTGCAATTGGAAAGAATGTTGTCCAGAAACTTGATCTCAAAGGTACGTATGATGAAGATAAGATATTATATGAATTACGAGATTTGAAAAGTAAGATAAGAGCCATGCAAAAAAGAGAAACATGTAGTACTAAAAACTTTTTAACTTCAAGTAATAATGCTCTTTGCTTATTTTGTACAAAAAAAATTAATCTTAATTTGGTAAAAGTTGTTGTTATCGGAGATGGATATGGTGCAGCGGACGTCGTGTCATATTGCTTATCAATGGGAATACAAACGATACATATAATAAAACGCGATAAATTACAAATGAAGAGTATGTTTGATAATATAATTCTAAAAATTTATTTCTTTTTTTCTAGATCATAAATTAAGTTCTGTTTCTGATTCTATGTATCCTGAATATTCATCTATTTACCGTTTAATGATGGGAAGGATACAAAACCCGAATTATATAAAATATTTAGGAGCTACTGTTTCAGAAATTTATGACGATAATGTAGTAATAAAAACTTCAAAAGGAGATGTTTGTGAAAACTATACATTTATTGTTCCGTGTATAGGAAAGAAAGTTGATAATACATTGCAACTAGAAAATTTTCATATTAGTAACACATATAGAAATCGTCATGATCCAACAATATTTGGTATTGGATCTTTAATTGGAGATCACTACGTTCGTGAGTGCGTTGGTGGAGCATTAGCGGTTGCTAGGATGATTTTAAAAAAAACTTATACAACAACACCTGAAAGTATCGTAACAATTCGCGATTCGGTCCAAAAAAAAATCTTTTTATTTGACTATGCAAATTGGTGAAATGAGGGAAGAATACAATATCAAGTTTACAATTGGACTTGTTAAAAGAAAATTTCTTTTGGACCATTTTGTGAAATATTACTTTGCCCACCTGAAAATTAAAAATATCATATATTTTTATTTGTTACTTCGCAATAATATTACTATTGTATATATTATTATATATACTTATTTTTAAATTATTAGTAATTTAAGATTTTTTATCATTACTACTTTTATTTATATTTTTTATATATACTTATAATTCCCAACGGGTAATTTTTGTAAAACAATAAGTCATCCGATCGGAGAATTACCAAAGAAGAGAAAGGTGTTTTTTTCGCGCAAAAATTATTCCGACCTGTTTTGATAATATATTGTTGTGTTTTATCATCTTTAAGTATATATATATATTTATTAATTTTTTAAAAAAATAAAAGTAATCTTTTATCAGCTTTAATATCATTTGAAATGGACGATTATAAAGCAATTTTTTCCCACTCGTATTCTTCAATCATTATCACTAAGGCTCGTTAATTAAATTGCTTAAAGATATGCTATTAAGCCTATAAGCATATTAATCATGTACTATTTTTATATATGTTAATTAGCATTATATAAATTCGAAAACCATTTCATTATTTGCATCCACGACTACACTATTCTTTTTATTAAAAATAAATTTTTTCTTTTAATTTAAAAGGAGTTATAAGATTTTTATATATCCATTGATAAAATAAATTGACATTACTTTAACGTTATTAGTTAGAAAAGATTATTTTAATGAGACTTACTTTACATATTTTCATTAAAATTGTATTTTTTTATATAAATTTCTTTTTGATAGTATCTCAAGCAATAAAATAATCTAAAAGAAATTTAATCATATTAAAGTATAAAACGACATGAATATTTATATCATTGTTAAAAATAAACAATAGTTATAACTGCATCAATTACAAATTAATTTATTTCTACTTTTGTATGTTACCAAATATTTCATAAGAAATTTGTCTTCTTTCTGAAGATTGAAATTTGTTGTTTCAAACTGCAAAAAATTTTCTTATTAAATACATTTCTTAACACCAGAATTTTCAACATACCAAAAATTGCTTTTCTATCATTTTGTCATTTTAGAATTTCAAAATATAATGACAAATACTTCAAATTTTTTAATTTTTTTTAAAAATTTCTTCTACCTTCAAAACACAAAGTACAATTTCAAAATTTTTAAAATGTAATTAAATTTAGCAAAAGGTTTCTATGTCTTTTTATAATTTAAAACTAATTGAAAAAATTATGTTAGTCATCCTAGTGTTAAAAATAATAATAGAAATATTGTTTATTTTTTGTAATCAATGAAGGCACAACATTTTTAAAAAAATAATTACAATGGTATTTAAAAGTGAACTTATATATTAATAAAAATAATTAATTATATGAATTTTTCATCTCATATTTAATGATTTAAATAATTAAAATATCATCCTTAAAAGAATTAATTTGCGGTTTTATGTATCTTATATATCCTGTAAACAAAATATTATATATTTTAGCAATTAACAGGTTCAGCCTTTGTGTTGAAACCTATACATGTTAAGGCATGCTTTGCATTTTGACGGACTACCTCCGATTGATCAAAATTCATTATATATTCTAATTGTTTTAAAACATTTCTTGGCTTAAGAATAGATAACACTCTACAGGAAGCCATTCTTGTGCTTTCATCATCATGTTCCAATAAAGATAAGAAGCATGATGTCAAGTCTTCAGATAATTCAGCATTACAGTTGATTAAATAAAAACAAATAGGTTGAATGCATTGTTCATTATCAGATAATAATACCAATGCAATTGATCTTAAGCTTTCTAATGGTGGAATCATTGGTACATTTTTTAATCTGTACATGATCTCATCAATATCATCTGGATTGTTACTCATTAATTTATTTGAAATCCATGCTTCATGTGCTAAATTTTCAAAGTATGTCTTTAATTTTTTTCCTCTCAATGATGATATAAATTGGTAAAGTGAGACCGATGAAACATTCCAATACAAATCGTCACACATTACTTTAAGGAAGCGGGATACAACTGAAAAAATATATATATATAGAAATAAATTAATAATAATAAAAAAAAATTACCTTGTTGTACAAGATCAGGATATCTAACAGAAACAATTGGTGATACATATTCATATATCTTCATTGTCAATTCTTTGGAAGGTACAATAAGAAAAGAACTTAAAGAATAGCAAATACCTAACCATAACTCTTGTACATCACACTCTACCCCAAGTTCTGACAACATATTTGATACATTTGGAATGTTAGGAAGATTATCATTAATCAACATCATCTCTTCTAAAGCAGATGTAGCGTTATCAATTGATAGAAGCAATTGATTAATTTTGTATTCAAATGGAACACGATCATAAATTTCTGTTAATGTTTTAATAACATTCAAGGCATTGATTAAATGGTGTTTCAAACAATCATCTAATTGACTATTTGATGTTGCTGATTTGAAAAAATCAAATGAATAATCAGAAGTAGACATTACATCCCCACCATTATTCCATGCAATTGTACCACCGTTTGAAATGTCAGACATTGACATTTGATCAAATACCAAACCAATAGACTTTCTTCTCTCTCTAAATTGTTTAAAACGTCTTTGAGAAGGACCACATGAACCATTAAGTGTATTAATATTATAATGCTTTTCTGAAATGTTTGGAGAATAGTTTCCATAATATACTCTAGAATTGATAAATGGACTGGAATGTTTTACAGAACCCAAACCACTTTCGGCTTTAGAAATATTAGCACTATGAAAGCTATCAATTAATACATTATCATCTAAATCATCAAATGGTGTTAAACTATGGGATTCATTATCTTTACTATGTAAATTTATTGGATTATAAACTGTAGATCGTTTATTATATCCATTTGTATGCTCTCTACTCTTAGAGTGTTTTCCAAACTTTCTATCTTCAATTAAATTAGCTCTATTAAATTTTAATACACTCTCCCAAGATAACATTCCTGCTTCAAATGCATTAACTTCAATCAATTCAGCTTTTCTTAGTGTACTAATATTTTCGCGTAACTTATCAATGATACCAAGTAATTCATCAATTGTTTTAAGACCTTGTTCTGAATTATTTGATACATCACTACCAATACCAGAAGAATTTGATGTTGTACTATCAAAGAAAGATTCATTAACATCTCTATTCTTAAATTTAGAAGATACTTCAACATTATGTGATTCTTCTACATTACATTTATCTGAATTAGCTTTAGGTGATGAAGCACCATTTTCACAAGGTAATAACTGATCATCTGGAACGGAGAGTTGATGCATAGATAATGATCTATTCCATTGTTTTTGTTTTTTAACACCAAGAAATTTACCGGAAAAGAATTTTGATGTACGTGGATTCTCTTCAATAACAGGTAACTCTTCTTCAAGATGGAATAAATTTTCTTGATCAAGATTATTCTTAGAACGGGATAGTTCTTTCAATGCTGATAGCTATAAATGAATTATTATATAATAGAAATATGATAATAAACATACAGAATCTAGTGTTGGTATACTTTTAGATAAATTATTATATGCAGCATCTAACAAAGTTGTAGATGCTCTCCATTGATCTTTTTGAGCATCCTCTGATTTATTATTTTTGCCTCTTTTTTTATCTCTTAAAACTATTCTTGGTCTAGACTTTTCAGTATTATTATCACTGCATAAATTGGATTTTGCTCTATTTAAAGAATGTGCTCCAGAGAAAGATGTAGAATTTTTGACAGTTATTGTTGGTGAGTATGGCATCGATGATAATTGTGTTGCACTTCTTACCAAATTTGTAGAAGGAATGTTTTGTTGATTTATCATTGTTTTTGATGCTAATAATGGTATCCATGTTATGATAAATTGTAATTTAATTGTTCCAGATGAATTAAGATTCATTGTAACTAGTTGTGATGTTGTTGTAAAAAAACTTGATGGATCAAAACTTCTTTCACTTAACATCTTTGACTTGAAAAATTTTACTTCTTGTACTTTAACATCCAATGGATATTTTGGTAGACATTCTAATATTATTGTTTCTGTATCCCATATCTGTGTCTTATCAGACATTGTCTTTCCTCTACTTTTAAATTTCTGTGATCCATGCTTAATTGTAATCTCAAAAGTATCTCCCGTTGTTAATCTAGCAAATCCAAGTATACCTTAAAAAAACAATTATTTTTTATATAAAGTAAAAAAACAAACCTTTGATTTCCAATTGTAATCTTCCCATCATATTTTGTATTTCCATTTCAACTCCTAATGAAGATGTATATTTTTCATACAATTTTTTCTTATTATTATATGACAAAACTTTATCATTAATTTGTGATGTTTTTGATATAGAATTTGATTGAAAAATAAAACTACTTACACTTGTTAAAAAAGAGCTAGACCGACTTGTTAATGATTGATTATAGTTTTTTGTAAAGCTTTTTTCTTTTATATTGTCTTCAGAACTAATAGTTTGACTCTTTTTAATTGTGCTACTTCTTGATATAACATTAGCGTCACTATCCTCCTGATTATTGCCTTTAACTGTATTATTATTATTATTATTTTCTTCAACAATTGTATTTGTTGGCTGAGAGTATCTTCTTGTGATAAAAAGTTTTTCCTGTGACAAGCTGTTATTTGTTGTGTTACCTTCAGGACAATTGACTACTTGATTTGAATTAATTATGCTAGTTTTTTTTATAGAACCAGAGGCTAGTAATTGTTTTTTAAGACTTGTGTTTGTTGTTGAACAATTATTACCTGTTAATGAATTTCCACAATTTGTAATTGAGTCAGATCTTGATAGTATAGAGTCTATAATAATAAAAAAACAATTAAGATGAAGAAATAATATGAAAGGTTTATAAAAGAAATATTCTAATTTTTTTGAAAGTGAAAGAAGAAAATAGATGGAGAATGTATAAAATGTGAATAAAAATATATATAAAATGAGCCTTTTTATCGAAAAAATGGTGGTGGAGAGTTATAATAAAGGAGAAAAGCTATAAAATATTTAATTAAATGGTTTAATATATTATTTAAAGGTGTTTATAAGGGGAGGCATAAAAAATAATTGCTTTTATTATTTTGAATTATTTTAAACATATATAGAATTCTTATAATATTATATTTTTATGAAAACATTTGGAAAGAATATCAATTTATTTTATACAGACAGAGAGAAGATAATTTTGGAAGTATATAATAAATGAAAATCCAATTAAGTTTCTCTTTTAAAGTGATTGATACATATAACAAATTATGATATTACATTAATTTTTGTTTTAAGATGTCATGTTTCTGAGGAACAATTTAAAGAGTAGGCACTTGGAGTTAAAATAAATAGTGACAAGAAGATTGAAGAAAAAGTAGGTTTATGAATTTTGACTCATAAATCCAAGGCCTTAGACCTACTTTTTGTTGGAGAATGATATTATTAAACATTTATTACCATGAAACAAACATACATATCAGTAATTGTTATACATTAAACTAATATATATAGTGTTATAAATGTATATATTAGAAATGAAGCATTTAATTATATTCATAGGTATGTTTGCATCAATCTTTACTAAATAACAATGTATTGAGTTAGTAAGAAAGTTATTTTTAGCATTAAAATATTATTATACAATTTTTATTCCTTGTTACAGCGACTCATTATACAACAGAATAATATATATGAAAAGTAAACTAAATATATATTTTCTTGTTTATTTTGATAACATTGAACCTTATTAGCATATTCATGAATGGATGTAAGAAAATAGTTAACAAAACGGGGGAATGATTGTTCATTGCCTTTGAATAATATTTTTATACATCTTTATACGCCTATACATTTTCTTATTATTATTATATTAGAATGAATAACAATAAAAAGTCAAAATGATTTCATAAATTTTAAGGTTAACGGCACTTTTATAAAAAAGGTTAAAAAATGAATTACATATTCTATTGATGATGAGTAATTTTATATAAAAAAATAATTTTATTATAGAAAATTTGTCACAAAAAAAAGAATTAAATATAAATATGTATTAAAGCAAAAAAAATACGTTATACAAATAATTCTATGTTAGCATAACCTTAATTTATAAAGAGATAGAATTATAATAATAATAAAAATATTTATTAAAGAAATGTGACTACTTTAAAAGGAGAATAAAGCAATAAAAGGATTCATATAAAATTGTATTTAACAATAAACAAAATATATATTTATATATTTTTTTAATATTCATATTTTTCATAAAAAGATAATGTTTTTGTTTAGTGAATATATGATCAGATGAAAAAGATAAATAATAATATAAGATGAAATAAGTCTTTTATAAAAGTTATCTTCAAAATCAAGCTTAAAAGTTAAGATGTTATAAAAATGTAGAGTATTTTGATTTGTAAGAATGTCATAAGTACTTCTAAATTAAAAAGGTTTTGTTTTGTGGTACTTTTGTTATGTCATTACAGTGTCTGTTAACATAATTTACAATAAATATATATATATTAAAGAAAAGAGATAAGGAGATTATACATTTTAATTATTTTCTTTTAATAAGATGATGCTTTTAAATTAGTAATTAAAAATATTATGTAAAGGATAAATTTTTATACTTTTCATATATATTGTATAATTATATCTATAGGGATTATAAAAATGTTATATGAATATGATATAAACAAATTATTATATTAAATTCTGTTAGTAACAAAATTTTGTGGACAGTATATGCGTCATAAACAAAATACAAAATAGTTAAATGAATAATGTTCAAAAATTTTGAAGATTCACAATGAAGAAGGCAAATATAAAGATATATTTTATTGATATTTAATAATATTACTATCAACATTTAACGTAAACAATAGTGTAATCTTTTAACATTCCCTTTTTTTTAAAACAATCATAGGCACATCTAAATTATACACTTTATATATTTTATAAAACTTTTAAAATTTTATCAGATGGAATGTTTGTTTTTCTTATCAAAATATTCAACAAAATGTGGGCATGATATACTACACTATAAACATAATATATATATAAGCTTTAATTATATTTTTAAAATATATAATATGTATTTATTATTATTGGAATTGGAATAAAAATAAATGTAAAGGTACATATATTATAGACTGAAGAACATCAATGTAAATATTTTGAGAAGGTAAATTTACAAATAGACAAAGTAAACATTGGCAAACATCTTGGCATAAATCTTGAAAGGCCATGAAAGGGTATAAAACTTTATCGGCATTCACAAATAAATATACTTCAGACATTCTATATATAACTCTTGTCATATAGCCATAAATGAAAGGTAGATAAGTATGTGTAGAAATTTTGTGGGGTACTATTAATTGTTAAAGTTGAAATTTTATCTTTTACTCATATTTGCATTACATATATCTAAGAATGTTTTCTTTTATAATAAAGATAAAGTAACAATTAAAATTTTGGTGACAATTAAACTTTTTGATGAACATATGTGAAATTGGAGAAATGATAGGAAGAAAAAAATGAATGAAAGACTGTTGAGGGTAATTAAAGAAATGAAATGTGGGTATGTATTAGAAGTAGAAGGTTGAAGACAATGTCATGCCATTTATAGTAGTAGGTAGTTGAATGAAAAATGACTGTGACGTCAAGTGTAAAAAGAACTTTTCAAAAGGCTAATAATTAAATGTTTTAAGATTGAAATTTATTGAAAGTTTAAAACTTAAACAATGTCACTTTCATTATGTTGTAATAAGTGAACCATATCTAATTGTATGTTGCGATGAATTCTCGAGATAAAAAAAAAGAAAGGAGATTTAAAACAAATAGATAAGTTTGTATGTTGGTGAATAAAAGATATTTAACCTAAAAAACATATTATTTTTTTGTTAGAAACATATAATTGACAATAGCTATTAATTAAGTTATTCAAAAACTTAATCATAACCATTAGATTGTCAATTTAACAAAAGAAATTACGCACATAGTGATGTGGAATAAGCTATTAAATGATGACTTTGAAAATGATTGTTAAACATGAAATGAATAGAAAAAATATAATTGGGATATATTGGAGCTGGCTGTAAAAGTTGTTATATGTCATTTTGCAAATATAATATATGTTAATAAAATGGCAAAGAAGGAGATAGAGCTTGATCAAATTTTTAATAACGATTACACGCAATTTAGTGGTATTATTACTTCTACTTTCTTTTCTTTTTCATAGGAAAATTTTGAATATTTAAAAATAATTGTGATATGATTTCCTTTGATACACTAAATATTATAGTCTAAAATTAGCATTGAATGGTAATACAATCTAATGGTTGATTTTTCTATTGTATCAACTGTCAGAGAGAAAGCCTTATTTTCTTTATATAAGTATATCTTATAATTAATCACTCAATTAAACGGATAATAGAATATATCGTTATTTGAAAAATTTTGTGTATACTTTGAACAAAAGAAATGAATAAGGAAAATGTTTATTATAATACAATTTGAATTATTTGTAATAAAAGTGGTGTTAAATTTTGACATCCATTGAAAGTAAGATGTATAATGAATTTGAAGCAGTTGGAAATGATTAAATATTAAAATTTGTTGGGAGGTGAAAAGTTTATTTTAAAAAGAAGATTGATAGATTTTAATGAAACATTTTTTAAAATATTTTTATTATTATTATTAGTTTTAAATTTACTGGATAATATGTAATAAAAAATATTCATATCTTGATTTAAATATAAATATTTATTTAAAAATATAATTTTAATATATAAGATATAATCTAACGTTAAGAGAAAAAGATAGTTTTGACGGATATACATATATGTATACTAATTTTTATATAAAAAAATTTAAAAATGTAGTTAATATTAGAAAACAGGTGTTGACATTAACAAGAAATGTGTAATGAATTATATAAATTTGGTTTAAGGGAATACTTTTTTTTTGTTGATGAAATAAAAATAATTTAAAGTACAAACATAGATACGACATTTAGGTAATTATTACTATGAATTGTTTATTACACATCTTCCTTCTGTTCAAACTCACGTGAACATAGGTAAAGTCTATATAATATTGTAAATCATTTGCTTTTAACCTCAATTATTAACGGTACCTTTTATGGACCATGATTAAATGAGATAGAAGAATGGATGAATATATATAATATATTGAGATTGTAGCAATGATCCATCATATATAAATGTTAGGAGAGCCTTTGTAATATAACGTATAGATATAGTTGGTTAGTATTATCCTCGAATTTTATACATCCAACAATATAAAAAAGTATAATTAATGAATGCTTTTCTTAAAACGTTATAATAAGGTATAAAGCGAATGTTTTTAATCCAGGTATTAATTAAATGTATTCAATTAATTTTTGCTAATACCTAATTATATATCTTTAAATAAAATCTTTAAAGTAATAAATTTATTGGTGAAAATAATTTAAAATGTCATTGATGTATGAATAAGATAATATAAAATGTACAAAAATAATAATTACATTAATAAAAATAATACAGCTGAGGCATTATATTTAAGATATATTCTTCCAGTCTTTAAAGAAGAAGAAGTATATGATATTACCTTATATAATGTATATAACAATTGAAACATAAATAAGTAATTAATACATTACAATAATAATTCTAAAAATGTATATGAAATCTGGATGTCATAGAATTAAATGTTTTATATAATGATGCATTTATATTTTTATTCATTTATTATAACAGAATTAAAGCTAAAATTATGACGTTTTGCCGATTACAACAAAACATCATAGATATATCAAAAGAAATTGTTAACGTTAAATTGTTTAGATTTATTCTATCATTAAAAGTCGCAACTTTAAATGCAGAAATAGGTAAAATGATAAAAAAAATAATTGCATAATATAAATTTTTATTTGCATTTATTTTAAGATGGTAAGATGAGATCCAATTTTTGTACAAGTATCGACGATTGTCATGTTACTGTCCATCAACTTGACATTTCTTTGTTAATTAAAAGGAAGTATAACTTTTTAAAATAAAGGTAGTTAAAAAAGCTTGATTTTTAACTTAAAAATAAAGGTGGCTGTTTCATAGATAGAAGTGTATATAATCTCATTAATTATTTTAAATATATTACACATATATTGCATACTTTAAAGGGGTATAAGGGAAAATTTTACAAGGACACGTTCAATTTTTAAATAGTTTTATTTAACCATATTAGAAAAAAAAACTTTAGTTAATTTAATAAATTTTATATATATTATCAAAAAGTCTATATATATATAAAATTTATCATTTTGTTTACGAGATTAAACTGGAATCATTAACAAAATTTCTACTTATTATTAGCGGGTTTTCTCTTTTTTTTTAAATTACATATTTGTGTCAAGAAAGTAAATATTGAAAAATTAAGAATCTCCTCAAATAATTTGTTCATAACTTGATTAAGGAATCATTTGTCATACATCAAAGAACATACTAATTTAAGGATTGATTAATTAAAATTTAAAAGAATGTTAAAAAAAAATTATTTTCATGTAAATATAAAGGTCAATAGTGTATAGGTAAAATAGAGTAAGACAGAAAAACAAATCAAAGATACATCAATCGCTCAAATATAAACAGTTAAAAAGAATTTAATAGATAATTAATCAAAAGAGCTACATACAAAATACAACTTTTTATGATATTATCTTTTTTATAATATTTTTCCATATTTAAATATATATATATATCCTTATAGAAACTAACCTCTACTTTTTTTATACAATTTTGTATTGTCGGCAAGTTCCTTCTTATTTACATTATTTAATGTTTCCTCATGATATAAATCAGATAAAGTCTCTTTTGAATTATAAACTATTTGATTTTCCATATCATTAGACTTCACAGGTAATATTGTTGAGGTTTGTTGTTGTTGTCCTTCTTTTAATTGATAATATAAGAAAAGAATTCTATCAGCATAGATATTGTATATTTTATGGTTTTCTTTTTGTAATTCCAGATCCTAAATATAAATATTACAAAATTTGTTACTTCGCAATTGTGTTTAATTTATTCATCATTCATATGTATATATGATAATGAAACTGATCACAATATGATTAATGTATAGACTTACATTTTCAAGTTTTAATTTTTCAAGACTCTCACAGGAACCTTTAAACTTACTATCACTTATTTGTGATTTATTACTTTCATTGTAAGTTAAGATGTCATTACAGGTGAATTGTGATTCCTTTTTCATCTCATCATAATTAATCTTTTCTTCACTGTAGTTATTACTACTTTCTTTCGTGAGGCACTCATACTTATCGACATTATCACTAATAGGTTTATCAACAGAATTGATATTGTTATTCATCTTATCACTATATTGTATTTTCATATCTTTGTATGCTTCTTTTGTACCATTACCATTTTTTTCAAGTTCACTTTCCAATCGTATTATTTCCTCTTCAAAAAAATTGACATATTTTACAAATCCTACATACAATCGCTCAGTCAACGAAATTAACCGTTCATCTTGATTCATTTTTCAAGGGTAAATAGAAACAAGAATATTTTAAATAAAATATTAATAAGGATTTTTTATATTTAAAAATCTAAAATATTAAATTACAATATAAACCTTTGAAACAATGTCAAAAACGTGAATATTCAACATTCTAAAATAAATAATCAAATGACCATATGTACTTTTTTGAAAAGATATTTAATTGTTAAATAACTTAAAATAAGAAATATTATTATTTTATGAATCACGCACATATCTATATTATTTGATATGAAAGAAAATACTATTAAGATATGTATAAGAAAAAAAATTAGATAAAAAGATTTTTAATATAATAAAAACTTCCATGTGGAAATATATAGAAAAAGGGACAATGAGCCAGTTTTTAATAAGACTAATTTCCGAATCTTGAATTAACAAGTTATTGAGATATATTTTCATTAGATATAACAGTTAGAGATTAACAAAAGCTAACGAGATACGTCAACTTAAAAAATGAAGGACTTGGTAATTGCTTAATATTATCAGACAATGATCATTGTCCTCTAAAGTTGAAAATAATTTTAATAATAATATAATTTTTATATATATATATATCTGTATAATTTTTAAAAATTTTTAACAATATTAACACTAATTATAGGTTATTTTAAATTTCATTAAAAATTGATTTATTTTTTATTACTATAATTAGTACTTTGAAATTAATTTTTTTATGAAATCAGTTTGGGAAATGAGATTAAAACAATTGTTACTTTAACAAACACCATACAAAATAGATGCATTGAAGGAAATAAAATTTTAATATATCGTAACAAATCAAAATATATTTTTATCAAAAAATAAGGTGATTCCTCAATCACTCAATGTCACGACTAATTTTTATAATTGAATTTATATCAAATAATAAGAGATAAAAATTTTTGAATAAATATATATTATATTTTTTATATTAAAAAATGTTGTTAAAAAGAATTTTATAAAGTAAATGATCCCTTATAGTTAATGGGAAATAATATATATCAGTAACTAGTCAACGATACGAAATTTTTGAAATTTTATTATTATTTATCACACTGTTTTGATATCAATTGAATGAAGTATATATATAAGAAAAGAAAGTTATGCTTATTTATATAATAATAATAAAAATATTTATAAAAATTTTTTGAAACATTAATTTCATTGTTTGGTTTCTAATAAAAATAATAAAGATGGTCGAGGTAATAAATTATTATTGTTGTTTATTATTTTAATAAGAGGAAGTAAAGAACTTTTGAAAGAAAATTTAAGAAATGAATATACTATTTACAGGTTGAGTTATAATAATCTTTTGTATTTAAATTAACTTTAAAATGCTCATTAAGATATGAAGAGAACATGGTACATGAAAAATGTAAAACTATAATAATCTGAAACAAAATATATTACCGGATTAAATAATTTTTAAGAATATTCAAAGGTAATAAGTGTTTAAAGATTATAAAGAAAACCGTGAATTAACATGTATTTAATAAGTAAATATAATAGTTAAACAATAAGCAGATTGACTTGTTGGTAAAAACTAGCTTTTAAATAATTTTTTATCTATGTATTTAGTAAACTTTTTGGACATTTTTCCTTCTATCTATTTATTGGACAATTAATAAAAAAGAAAATAAATAATCAGATTATTGTAATGGAATGTGTCAAGGATATAAATTATTTATATTTGTCTAATAAAAATGATATTTTTGTTTCAATTGCTTTCATGTGGAATTAGCACATGGTCAATGGATAATTATAAAAATTTCTCATACCATTTAATGATAATATTGTGGATAATAAAAATACAAACTGGTGATTAAACGATCAAATAATTAGTTAACCTTTCTATCAAAATATTGAATAAAAAAAGCTAATTACATGAAGATAAATTTCGTTGACATAAATATTTTTTATTATCATAAAAATATTATATTTAGTTTTAATAATTTAAACATTTCATCAAAATATTAATGAGATAAACGGTAAAAACATAATTATGATATTGAAATAAATATAATTTTGACTAGATTAGTTACATTCTTTGACAATTATATTATAGTTATTATAATATCTTTCTCTTTAACTTTGAAAAGTCTTTGATATGTATATGAGAAAACTGTTATTTATCAGTAAACACATATTAGCATTATTCATAATTCTTTTGATTACTACCTTTATAAAATTTTAATGAAAAGTTTAAGATAAATTACTATAAAGACACTTTCATTTCAATTAATGGTACTAGAAGATATTATTTACATAAAAGTTCCTACTACTTTTTACGTCATTTACTGATAGAAGATTAATCTTCAAATTGTATTTATAATTTGTGGTTTTAAAACTTTTTATTTGAATAAACTGTTAATGTAAATAAATCTACAAAATTAAAAATCAATTTTTATAGTGATAAAATTTTGTAATAAACAATGTTTTTTTAATAATAAAGGGTCAATTTTTGATGCTTTAATAATTGAAATAAATGTTAAACTAAAACGACAGAGAATGTTTAACGAAAGATGATTAGAAAGAAAGTAATAGGAGCATAAGACAATTTTTTTTTTGTTGGGGAAAAGTATATAAAATAAATTTTAAATGACTAAACATCCTCAAATTTCTTTTGATGATTAGTAATCGTAATAAGGTAATCCTTTATCATCATTTGTATGATGTATATTTGTTAAATCTTCTTGATTGTTTGAAATATTTTCTGAATAAAATTTATTTTCTCCAGGTGAACTATTCATATAATAAGAATTATTATGAATATATGTGACAATTCCATTATACTCAGTCGTATTACCAATGCTTTGAGAGGGACAGTTAGTTGTTGTTGAATAATCATAAGCATTAGTATTATCAATATAATTATTTACATTAGTTGGATTATTTTGGGCATAATATGTTACAGGATAATTAACATGGTTAGCATTATTAGGAATAGAAAATGAACTCATCGATGAACCACTGTTTTCATGTCCCATTGTATAATTTTTATTTTCTTCATAAACGTTACCCTTATTTATATTTCCTGTTTGAGTAATATCTTTCATATCCAACGAAATATTTGCGGAATTATCATTAATGTTATCAATATTATCATTTACAATTTTTGCATTTGGATACCCATAGTATGCCATCTTATAGTTATAAAAATTATTCTCAGCCTCATTAGTAGATGTTTTCATGATATTGTTACCATCAAATGAATCTTTATAAGCTCCTTGATTAGGTATAACATTGCTGGTACTTGATTGATAAGAAATACAATTTTGATCATATGAATTATTTATTGATGTACTACTATTACTCTCAATTGGGTAAGAATATATAGGAAATGTTTCAGGAAGATTTCCATTTTCAATAGTATCAATTTTTGGTGTTAATAATTCTGTATATGTTTGATTATCTTGAATATCCTGATAAACAATTCTGCTATTATCATTGGACGAGTTGGCATAATTTAATTCCTCTTGTTGATAATAAGTTCCTTGATAGTGAATATTTGATTTGAAATTATTGTATGTGACCTCACTAACAAATATACTTTCTTGATTATCATTACGTTCCAAATTCATATCTATGATACCATTTTGAATGTACTTTTCATTTGAAAATGTTTGTCCTATTGATTCATGCATGGGTGATGATTTTTTAAAAGTACTATAAAATGACGTTCCAGTGTCCTTTATATCATCTCTTAATACTCTATCTTCAGCAGAATATCCATCCACTATAAAAAATATTTATTAAAGATTGTTTACGTATATGTCTATCTTCTTAACTATTAAGTGAAAAGGAGATGTTTTTATTATTTTTAACACTCTCATTAGATGAAAAGTGAAAAAAAAAACAGGAAGTTTTTTTTAAAATAAATCATATAAACTTGACTCATTAATATTTGACTATTAATTGACAGTAAATGTATAAGATATTTAAAATAATATTTCTTTAATTTAAACAACTAATTTTTTTATTTTTTTCAATTTTTATAAAAAAACAAGTTTTACCACAATGATAAGGTAAATATTAAATTTATATTTTATAACAATCAAGAATGAATATATATTTTACAAGCTGAAGATATTTTAATATTATTACTTAGTTACACGAAGGTTATGTGCATATATATAGTCTGTGTTTTGATCTCTTATCTATTTTATGAGATAGCTATTAAAGTTATAAGACATTTTTATAACAAGAATTAAACTTACCTTTTGGAAATTGAGATACATATTTATCTGGATTCATTGAAACATCAGTAGGTGGAATATAATCATTTAATGTTGATGTTCCAGATGCATTTTGATGTCTATAATATTCATAATTACTTGGCATTGAAACATATTCTTGATTTTCATTTTTGTTATAAACTGTTGAATTTATTTCCCTCGTTTTTTTAGTAATTATAGGTTCTGATGTTATTTTAGCAAAGCTACTTTTAGTTCTCTTTTTTGTTTCCTTTTTATTAGGCTCATTAGGTAGTTGTATTGTTTCCTTTATTGAATTCTTATTCTTAATTTCTTTTGAAAGGGACATTCTGGGGGTGCCAGGAGGTGTATCGATTTTCCTAATAGCCTCTAACAACTGTGGGAATTTTTCACTCCCTATTATATAATCTAATAATAAAATGTAAATTAAAAGAACCTTGTACAATACTTACTATCATCATGTTCTGGTTTGGGATCCATAGAAGCAATAGTACATGCATCAATATTTTCTTCTTTGTTATCATTATAACTTTCTTGTTGAAGGGATAATGAAACATCTTCATTAGATTGAACATTTCTCATCTCTGTTATTAAAATAATGTTATCCATCTCTCTGTCTTCTAAGCGCATTTCTAATTGTGTGGTACCTTCACGTTGTCTTAACAGAAAAGGACGGGAAAAAGTGAAATTACCATAAATAGCAGCAGGGTCATAAAGTATGATCCAATCACAATTAGTTTTTCTACTAGTATGATCTCTACCGTTTAGAAATGCACGATGTAACGAGAGTAAGTATGCTACAGTAGACTAAAATAAAGCATTAAAACAAACAAATTTTTTTTATATTCTTACTTCTGATATATTATCTGCATTCGTGCAGTACATTCCAATATTATCTGTTATAAAACCACAAATATCATACAATGATAATATTTTTGATTTATGACATTCAAAAGCTAGAGCAATTATTTCATAAATCGGAGTTCTAATATCCAGGTTTGTCTTTGAAAGAGCCAAAAGTGAATCATTGTAAAACATACCTTTTATGGAAACCTTAGAAATTTGTTTATCATTAATTTTTCTTTTATAATACCGAGACATTATTTAGGTATTATTAAATGAGATAAATAAATAAATTTTCTAAGGTTATCATGTAAAATATATTATCATATAAACGTATATGTTTGCCAAAAAATAAGATACTAAATTTAAAATTTATATACTAAAAATCTAGAATTCAAATTATAAAATTTAAAAAGAATAGAAATTATGTAACATATTAACAGTACATTAAAATAATTGTCTAGTTAATATAGAAAAATTTTTATAACAAAATTTATGATTTCAATTTGTTTATAACTTCTTAACTATTAAAAAAAGATTAGGACTTTAATATCTACACACAATTACGTAGTTTATAAATACCTTTTAGCCATATCAGTTCATATTATGAACGGCTGTTAACATATAAATTTTGTAGTTTAAATATAATCCCAGATATTTTGTCTTTATATATTATATTAATGAAAAAATATAGTGTTCATAAAAATTTAAAAAGATTATATATTTCAATCTTTATTTTTCGTTATATTAATTGTATAAATAAAATTTAAATCAGTAGATTATATTTTATAGGTGCGACAATGTTTGGAACATAGAATAATATCTATTAATTTAATATTTTAACTTTTAAAATTTGTCCTCCTAGAAAGATCGGGGTGTTAGTATTATTCGTCCAAAGACTCTCTACTAATGTATGCCATATACTTGGTAGTTAGTAAGAAATGTGTAAATTAACAACGACTAAAATGAAATCATAATTTATTTTATCATTCTTACATACAATATGCATTTAGGCTGAGAAAAAAAACGATGTCTTTTAAGTTGCAATCGGATGTATATTTTAAAAAAGTTTGGTTTTTTTAACAACTTAGATAGAGTAAAGTTATCAATCTATTCTATGTTAAAAATAATATTTTATAATTAAAACATGATTTATTTTATGTTTCCTTATATTGGTAGACAAAATATTATGTAAAAGAGAGAGTATACACATGAAAAATTGATAACCCAGTTTATTATAGCATTTTTGCTATACAGAATTTAAATATGTTGATTTTTGCGATTTTTTAAAATAAAATTAGGGTAACTCAACTATTTAAATTAAATGCTTTGATAAAAAAATAATTAATTGCTTTAAGAAACGGACAAGGTAATACATCTATAGTTAAATTAATATGCGAGAGGGAATAATTACTAGAAAATATATGTAAGTAAAAAAAAATTCTGAATTATTGTCATCTTAATGTGTAAATAATCTATTAAAAGGTAATTAATCTTTTTTAACTATTTTTATAAAATATATATGAATATTAAAATAGTAAAGTTTAATAGAAGCATATTGTTTCTATAAAATAATATTATATTCCGACATGTTAGCTGTTAAAATATCCATAAAAAGTAGACAACTTTTTGAGTATGTAATATTTTTAACAACGAACAGTTATATATAAAAAGAGTAACATTCCAACTACAAAATATCAAAAAAGAATGTATCGGAAAATGATTAGAAAAATGTAGGCTCAGTACTTGGCATGGTGTAAGAAAGAATAAATTATCCTATTAAATAGCGTGCATCATCTTTTTTTTGTTGACAAATTTTATTCAAGAGGCAGGTGTAAAAAATAAAATACAATTGTTACTGATCTTTAAAATTTTTCTAAATAAATTTGACTCATAAAACAAAGGCTTTTAATGGCGGCTTATTTCTTTTGATAACACAATTTTTGAAATTTATATAATATGAATAGATATTATTTTATATAAAGACATATTAGTTATACAAAGTATAAAAACAAAGGAACTATTGTTAAAATTATTTTTATATGTTTTTAAAGAATTATTAACACATACAATGACTAAAATGAATAAAATTAACTTATTAAATGATGTATGATTCTTTTAATATCGCTTCTTAAAACAACTTTTTGAAGAAATATATAATTTTTAAATAAAAAGATAAGAAAAGATATATTTAATAAATTTTTTTCATTTTTATTACAAAAACAAAAATGTTAATTTTAAATGTATGTAATGATCATGATAATATTTATTTTTGATAACCGATTTTATTAAATACGTATTATGTATTTTAATAAATATTTATACAACTTATCATTTTAAAAGTTTCTTATAAGTAAATTTTCATTTAATTGTATCAGTCGGTGTCGATGTTATAACAGGATGTCGTTACATATCTTACATACACTATCTTTTGATTTTTTGAGAAAAACGATAAGACACCACAATAAATAATTTTGTTGACTTTAATGGCTATTCTTTTTATAGACATGTCTGTTTGTGGAGAAAAAAATGTTATAGTAAAAAAAGACAAATCATTATATTTTAAAAGTGTAATTTTTTAAATAACATTTCCTTATAATCTTCTTTTAAAAATTGATAAAAATACACTTTTATAAAAGTTAAAACACCTTATCAAAGTACTATAAAAAACAAAGGGATAATATTATCAACAATTTATATATATATTAAAAAAATTTTTTTGAAATGAAAAATTTTAATTTAAGCAAAACAGGTATTAATTGAGTTGCGGAAGTTGCGATCCATCAATATAATCTTCTCAAATGTTTATTAAATAACAATCAAAATGTTGCATTCATATTTGCAGTTTTAAAAATAGTAAATGTACAAAGAATAATCTACAATTAACATATCAATGGCAATACATATTAATCCTTTTAAATTTTTGAAATAAAATTATTATTACTTAATACATCCAATTTTAAGGTTAAACATAGTGCCATGTATATAATAATTATTTTTTGTTTATATATATATATTTCATTTTTCCATACCATCCTTTTGTTATTTTATTTTATAAATTACATTATTAAAAATATACATTTTAGTTTATTGTAAATTTTATAATGAACCAATATAACCAGGAATTATATGATGCTTTTTCAAGAATTAATGTTCCTACTCAATTTATTGAATTAGGTCTTTATATTGGATTAATACAATTAAATGAAACAACAATAAGTAGTGATGTAACAAGTTATTCTAACATAGATTCAAATCAAAATTTACCATTATTGTCACAATTGTTTCATTATAGTATGGATAATGTTTACTATGAATTTACAAGAAGAATTCATATTGCTTTGAACAGGGATCCTAAAAAAAAGCGCAATCCTTTAGGGAATATTACTTCGTTCACAATAAATGCTGAAAAAGTGTATAGAATGTTATAATTTTTTTAAATATACAAATTTTACTTACAAAAAAGCTTTATTATGTAAAAAATTTTTATAATATTTATCTTTACAAGATTATTGTTTTTATTGCATCATTAAATATTTATATATTTAAATTTTTATCTCTTAAAAATTTTTCACTATTTTCACATATAATTTTGAAAATGTCATTTATTTCATCTTCTGTCATTTGCGGATTGTTAATTGAAATTCTCATAAAATGAATATTATTTGTGTGAGACTCTGTAATGTGAATTCTTCGATCAATATTATTAATGATATTAAACACTTTTTCATTATCTTCATTTGAACAATATTTTAATTTAAAACAAACTAAACCTCCCATTTGTTTTGTTACAACTTCTAAATAATCTTTTGAATGTAAAAGACTTTCTAAAAGTTGAGCACATTTTATTTGTTTTCTTTGCATTTCTCTTATTGTTTCAAAACCAATTATTTTCTGTAAAAACCATATTTTAATACCACGATTAATACGTGGTTTTGTTCCAAGAGTATTAAGATCTTTTAATGAAGCATATTTATTTGATGTAAATAACATTGAAGCATCTTGATTTATTCCACCGCTTTTATGTAAATTAATAACAAATGAATCAACATATAAAAAACCTTTTAAAAGATATTGATATTCATGTAATAAAAAAAAACCACCCAGATATGCTGAATCACAATGAACCCACATTCCTTCTTCCTTAGCTACAGGGGCATATATACTGGGTAAATCAATTCCACATGTTGACGTACTACCAATTGGAAATGTAATAATAAATGGTACCATACAATTGCAACGATCTATTTCTAATGCTTTTTCAATTGAATCAGGGGCTATTGTGAAATTCAAAATGCTTTTATCATAAAATACTGGTAATTTTCTCATTCGTACATTTGCGAGAAGATATGCTTTTTCAACAGAAGAATGTGCTTGCATTGTTGTGTATCCAATAAGATAATCGTATAAAAACATACAATTTGAATCATTAATTGGATCCCATTCATCTAAATGATTTAAAAGACTAATTTCTAAGTTGTCTAAGATATTGAAATCAAGTAAATTACTTTCTCTTAAATTATATAACTTTTTAAATTTCATAATTGTTAATTCTCTTGCCATAAGAACACTTTTAAAGGTTCCTTCACTTGCACTTCCATAAAACCATTGTCTATATTCAATTTTTTCTCTCTTCCAAAAACTTTCATCTAAATTCATCTCTTTCCCTATATTTTCTATAACTTCTGTTTCAATTTTACATAATTCACTATTTGTCTGATAACCAAATGCTGCTGCAAAAAGATCTCCTAACACACAAAGGTAGTGTGTATGACATGGAAAGTAAGCCAAAAAATTAGGATGTAACCAATGAGTTGTATGGTTAAGTAAATTTTTATATGTTGATAATAAAAAATCAATTGAATTTCCTTGTTCAGGTGGCCTAGGTGTTAAAATTTTAAATATTGTCATTGGAGGTGAGTTAGAATTGGGTAAATATTCATTTTTTATAGTTTTCCAATAATTAATAATAAAATTAAAAGCTTTTGTTGCCGATACTGAAAAGGCATTACAATTTAATGGTTCAATTAATTTTATATCTGTATTCTAAAATAAATTTATTTTATAAAACAAAAATTTAATTTATTACCTTTTTATTTTTATCTTTATGATAGTTTTTTAACCCTTCAATTCCAAAGGTTGATATAATCAACCATAATCTAATTCCACGAGGTCTTTTACTAAAGCCAAAACTGATGTGTCTAAGATCAGCAATCATTCCTTGATTAGAATGTCGTAAATATGTTGGTGTTATAGACAGACTGTTTTCAGCTTCCTTGTAGTTTTTCATCCACAAAACAGTACATGGTTCACAGGTTAAAAAAACATTTTGAATCTCAACAATAATAGAATCAACATCTTTTAGTAGTAAATTTAATTTTTCATATTTGTCTAGAAACAAATTTTCAGTTATATTTGAAAGATTCACAGCAATCCATATGTCTTCCCTTTTACAAAATGAAATTAGTTTTTTAAGAATGTTTAAAGAGTCATCAATTTTCTTATCAATTGAAAATATTACAATAAATGGAAAAATTAGTATACTCTTGTCATTTACTATTGTATTTATCAAATTTTTTAATGACAACTGTGACAAAGTTTCAAGAATATCTATCCTGACTCCTGAATTTTTCAATATTTGTAAATAATCACAATTGGTTGGTCCGAAAATGTATCCTTTTAAATATTTATTATGTTTTGGATCATGTTTTATAAAGTAAGAATGACAATCTGATAAGGGATCATATGAAGTTCTACCAATAATATTTGTTTCAATAGTTCCAATTAATTTTTCATCAAAAACATTTCCCTGTATATTAGAAATTTTCCTTGATTTTGCACAAATAATTGATAGTAATAAACATTCATCTATTGTATAATGAAATGCTCCATTTCCTTCAGAAGATTGATTAAAAAAACAACTGGGTATATTTAATGAATCTCCAATCCAATCACACATCAACAGTTCTGTCTCTGTAACAAGAGGAGAAGCTTGCCAAGTAAATCCAGGAGATCCAACTGCTGTCATTAGTATTTCAGCAATAATACTTGGATATGATATTTCATTTTTTATTTTATTAAATAAATTATTTTTTCTGTTTGTATTCAAAAATTGTAAATATATTTTATTTATTATTTGTTGAAGATATTTCATAATGTTATCATTATTAGTATTGTGGTTTGATTTTTGTTTACAAAATTCAACTATATAATTTAGATATTCTTCAAAATTAGAAGTATTGATAGTGTCAAAAGAAGAATCCTGACATCCAAATACGCGTTGAAGAAAGGCATACAAATTTTGATTAACTAAATTATCTTTTGAATAATTAAATTTAGAAAAAGAATTATCAATCTTTTTAGAATGTAATATAGATAAATATAATGAAATGGCTTCAACAAATTTTGGAAAATCTTTACTTAAAGCATCATAGTCCATATTCAAAGTAAAATTAGAAAATTAAAAATGATAAATGAACTTTTTTATGAAAACTATTTATATTTATAATTCGTTTATGTGCTATAATATCTTATAGCATTTAAGCTACACGTCTTATCAAAAAATAACCGTATTCGTTATAATAAAACAAATATATTAGATTATTATTATCTTTATCAAAAATATGATATGCTTTGTGTGTGTAAATGTGTGATAACTTTCGATTAAGGTTTTTAGCATCATAATAAGCGATATATATGGTTCGAGTTCAAGATAATAAAAATTAATATAAAATAAATCGTATTTTGTATCCATTTGATTAAAGGATAACATTTAAACGATAATTTTATAAAATGAAAACAAATAATTTTTATGTGCAATTTCGTTAAAAGTAATCATACACTCTTATTTTTAATAAACAAATTGTATTTCAAACACATTTTAGCATAAAAAAAACTACTAACAATTTACTTTTTAGATTTAAAAAACAAAAGTTTCATATATCACAAAGTAATGACAATTTATAACAAAAAATTAACAAAGATCAATTTTTTTATGCTAGGTTATTTTTAATAATTTTTTTAGCAAATAAAACATCATTTATTATTTCATAAAATTTTTAACAAGTGTACGATAAATACAAAAATTAACAAAATTCTTTTGAAAAAGTATATCTAAAAATAAATCTACATATAACACAATTGAATCTATTATATATATGTATTAAATAAATTTGAAGATTTTCAAAAATATATATTCAAAATTCAAATACTTTATTAATATTTCTAAATAGAGTTAGATATATTTATTGTTAATGTATATTAATTGAATATTTCAAATGATTTTTAATATGATCAATCATGCTGACTCTTATATACTTGCCATAGATACATTAATTTTTTTTACAAAATTTTTTTAAAATTATAATTATTTTTCTATAAAAGCAAATGTGAATGTACTTAAGCAATTTTATCATGTTGAAATATACCCGACTTAACATCGATGAATCACCTGAGGCCAGGTGATTCTCCAAAAACAAATTTGTTAAGTCGGGTATAAGTGATTTACAAAATAATATTTGAAAATGATAATAAACTCTTTGTCTAAACTTTAGCTAATGAATTAATCTTCACAAAAATTATAATTATATGATAATTTACAGAAGCATAAAAAATAGGTATTAAAACATAACAAGTAATAAATCAAATTTATTAAAAAATTTAACCCAAATTAATAATTAATAAGATATTAATAAAATATATAATAAAAATAACACAACAAATATTAATAATTTATATACAAATTTTCATCATTCTTCAGCAGTTATACTGAAATAAAAAATCTAGTATTAAAGTAAAGGAAAGAAATTGAAACTTACGTCCTTATATACAAGATGTTAGTTGTCCTCCCGAGAAGAGGAGCCGTTAAAGAACGGGCTCCAACCATCCAGCTAACCTAATTTTTTATCCCAAATCTTATCTAAAATAATGATATCAAATATTTAAAACAACCAATAATACTTACAATAAAAGTTAGTGGTCAGTACGTTAGTGCACGTTCAATTCAATAACATGAAGACACGTTCAATTCAATAACATGAAGAAATAAAACTTACAATAAAAGTTAGTGGTCAGTACGTTAGTGCACGTTCAATTCAATAACATGAAGAATAGTCATTGAATTTGTTATCTGTTTGAATGACATTCAATATATAATTAATAAACACTATTTTATACAAAGCCCTTCATTTTTTAAATATTTGAATCCTTTCCTTATCAATAAGTGGTTAGGGTAAATAGCAAGCTCCATATAAGAGGCTAACAGCATCAGTGGTTAGCAACGGCTTCAGGTATTCCCATGCAGCAAATGATTAGTATAGCGAATTGAATAAAATGAAACGAATGATTTGAGAATAAAATGAAACGAATGATTTGAATTGAAAAAGTACCTCTTTATATACTCTTAAATTGATAGAAAGGATTTTTCTGGAAATTTCCATAAACATCGAAAAAGAGATATGTCTAATACCTAAAAAAGCTTTTATGTTTGATTATGAATAAAGAGAGAGTAATAGTTTTTTTTGGATATTTCCAGAAACATCGAAAAACAGATATGTCTATTACAAAAAGAAGTTATTATGTTTGATTGTGAATAAAGAGAGAGTAATAGTTGTTTCTGAATATTTCCAGAAAAATCCTTTCTATCAATTTAAGAGTATATAAAGAGGTACTTTTTCAATTCAAATCATTCGTTTCGTTTTATTCAATTTGCTGCATGGGAGTACTTGTTGCCGTTAACCACTAATCAGGATATTGATGTTGCTTACTACTGATGCTGTTAGCTTCTTATAAGGAGATGGATATTCAATACTAACCATTTGCTGCATGGGAATACCTGTTGCCGTCAAAAACTAATCAGGATATTGCCGCTGCTAACCACTGATCTAAACCAAATTGCCGTCATTTTACTACTGACATACGTTGCCGTGAAGCACTTTTTGGTTATATATTTTAATGTGTCAAATTTTTAAAATCTTAACAAATAAACATTTAACGGTTTTTTTTTAAATTACACAAAAGCGTGATTTCAAATATGTACCCGATGCAATATTATAGCGTCTTTAATAACATAACTCTTTTTGCTTGAATTGAAAAAATGTTCTTTTTTATTCTTATTTTATAACAAAAACATTAATTTTATTTTATATTCCTATTTTTATTTATTCATCTTACTATCTTTTGAAATTTGTAATTTTAAATATAATTATTTAAATATTTCAATTTTTAAAAAACTGTATCTTATATATTAAAATCATAAAAAATTTCATTAAGATCAAGTTATTAAATAAAATAATGACCATGATAATAGTGTTAAATTTCAAAATGAATATTATTGATGTAAAAAACTAATCGTTTATTTGTTATCTTGCAATTAAAAATTAATAAACTTCTTTTTAACAATGCATTAATATAATAAAGTTGTTCATTTTTTAAAAACTAAGAGATAATAATATAATACTACAATTGTTTGAAAACTTAGAAATAATAGTATAATGTTGCAATAAAGAAATGTTATATGCGATATCGACAATGAAAAATGAGTTTTGTAATAATTTTGTAAATAACATAAATATATACTTTAGACAAGTTCTATTTACCTTCTTATTATAACTGTTTTCTTATTAACAATATTGCGCTTGCACTACTGAAGAAAGAAAATAATTTATACAATAAACGAGATTATTTATTTGCAGATTAGACAATGAAAATATTTTTTATTAAACAATTATTAAAAGATGTACTTTGCGTTGAGATATATATCATGGATAAATAATATATACAATATGTTGTCTATAAGCAAGGTGGAAATTTAAAATATTAAAGCTTAGAAAAATATTTAGACAAGAAATATTGAAGCTTGTTTATTTTGTAAACAACATCTTATATTAATTATCTTGTTGACACAATATTTATCAACAAAATTCTTTGTATATAAGATCCAAGTTTATCAATTATTTCAATTACAATTTGATTCATATATTTTTATTGGTACTATGGGTTCATTCTTGAAACTTCTTGGATTCTTTTGCTTAATTTCTTTCATGATTTCATCTGTTCAGGTATAGTTAGTATTCTTTAATGATGATTAAATTTTTAGATGACCGCCTTAAGAGAGAAACGTCAATGTAATTGTCAGCAACAACAGCAAATGTCATGTTCTTGTTCTCAAGCAACACAAGCATCTTATTCAGCACCAATACAAATTTCATGTGGATGCCAATCTCCTAGTTCCGTAACAACTACATCTTCCCCAATGTGCAGTTGTGCTTCTTCCACAACACAAGTTCCACAATATACTTGCATGGATACCTGTCAAAATACCTGTCAATCTTCATGTGTAAATAGTGAGAATATTCAAAATTCTAATGCTTGCACTCCAACATGTAATAACATTTGTCAAAATACTTGCCAACAATCAATTCAAACAACAACTACAACAGAAGCTCCAACACAATATTTAGTTACAATTCAAAAGATAGCTTGTGAAACTGGTTGCCAAAGTGCATGTAATGATGATGTCCAATGTTCACAAAATTGCCAACAAATATGTACATGCCAAAATGATTGTCAATCTTTGTGTACTTCATCTTCAACTCAATCATACGATTCATGCTCTTCTATATGTCAAAATTCATGTTCCCAAAGTCAACAAGCATCACCAGTATCTGTTGCTTCATCGTGTCAAGATGTATGCCAAAATCAATGCACAGGATCTTCAAATAACAATTGCCAAGATACATGTAATACCCAATGTTCATGTCAAAATTCATGTCAAACTAGTTGCGATTCAAATCAATCACAACAAAGTTGTGAGTCATCATGTGCTCAAACTTGCGAAACTGTAATGCAATTTATGGTTTCTGTTCAACAAATCCAACAAACTACAACAACAGTCGCTCCAACATATCAATGTCTTCCACAATGTCAAAGTAACTGTGTCAGTTTCTGCAATGACCAGACTTCCACTTCATCAAGTCAATGTACATCACAATGTCCAAACGTTTGCCAAAACCAATGTACCTCCTACACATCAACAACTACTAGTGCTCCAATTGTAATTTCGTGTCAAAATTCAGGAACCAACAACTGTTCTTGCCCATCAAACTACACACCATGTGCCAGTAATTCACAATGTTGCAAACGTTAAAAAACGTATCTATATATATTAAAATAATTTTGATTCTATTTGTATATATAGATTGTTATCTTAGCAATATTTTTAGATAAATTCTGTTAAGGTATATTTGTAAAATAAACAAATTTTCATCTTATCTTTTTAATATGTAACGATTGGATCATTTAGATTTTTAATTATTCGCTCTGTCTAATAGAGTTAATTAAAAATAAAAAGTATATAATGTATTTATAATTTCAGTTAGATATCTCTTAACTAATAAATGAGTATAAAAATTTGATAAATTACATATTATCATTTTTATCTATAAAAATAAAATAATCTTTTTTACTACTAATTACATTTAATATAAAAAATACCTATCGTTATCGCTTTATAAATTTACATCAAATCTGTCACAGTTAAGTTGTTAAAAAAATTGATAAATGACATTAAATGTTTCCAAGAATTAATACTATATATTTATTTATATTATCGACTATTAAATTTTTAACTACTTCTAAGTATTATATTCAGAAAAGCCTTCTTTAACCTTCATCAGGAGAGATGATACGATTTATATATATAGCTTTATCATTTTTTAAATTTATTACTTAATCCTGTTTTAAAATATTTTTAGAAACATTTTTAATACTTTATAACAAAATGTCTTTTTTAACTTTTTCGGTGGATTGTCACACATATATAATATTGTTATTCCAATGGTATTAAAAAATGAACATATATATTTGTAAGAGATGGTTGTTAAAGTAAGACTTATTTATTCAAAATACCAAACACTTTAATAAAGTTATAAAGTATATGAAATTTATTTAAATAAAAGAAAGTAAAAAAAAATTTCTTTGTTAAAATTTGACTTCATGTTAAATATAAAAATTACTTTCTTTTTTTCATTTTTTATAAACTTATCTATATATTTATTAATGGATTAGTTTTAAGTGATAAGAGATTATTTTATTATAATTATACATATACTTTTAAGTTTATATTTAAATAAAAAAATGCTTCTATTTTTTGCCTAGACAAATATATAAAATTTTAATACCTATATAACATATTAACAATGTTCTTGATATCATACTTTCTAACTATGTTTTTTTGATATCAATTAAAGTTATTAAAAAAGAAAAGTTATCATTATAATTAAAATAGTTTCTTAAGTTAAAAGAAGGGAAGTCAACTAGGTGTAAGAATATAAAACTATTTTTTATGATCCCTGTACTTTTAAGATACATTTTCATATTACTATCCTATATTAGCAAATATAAAATGTGATGAAATTTCTATTTTATAATTTTAATACATTCTAGATAAAAGTTTTAAATATTTTTTACAGAGTTTTTATCATTTTCATCATTATGAATATAGAAAATGATGAAAAGGATGATGTGTCTTCAGGTGAAGACAACGATTCAACATCTTCTGATGATGAACAAGGGTATCGTCTATATTCTAATTATCAGAATCATTTACAGTTGCGAAATTTAAAGAGTATTAAAAATACAATTGTTAGAAAAGGCAAGATCATGTATGAGGTTGAATTTCCTGATACTCCTTTTACATACTGGGTTACAACAAAAGATTTCCAGGTATATTATAATCATCTTTTTTTAACTCATTTCTTTAGAAACGTGGCATAAATCTTGATAAATATCTTCCTCATCTTCGAAATAAAAGATCCCATGATATTAGATTAGATGATGATCCTGCTCTTAAGATTTATATTCATAGAAACTTCTATAAGGACATATTTAAAGATATCAAAAATAATAAATATTTAAAAATGAAAAACAGTATGCCATACGTTGAAGGTTTTATTCCAATATTTAATAATATATACTTATGTATTGAGGATACCTGTGATAAAGAAACGATAAAATGTCGTTGTAATAGGCAAATATTTCGTCGCAGTTACATGGATAAACTACCTGCATTGTATCGTTGTAAAGATTCATGTCTTTTGTTTAATGCCAAAAAGGAATGCACTGATAATCATGGTCCATATTCAATTTGTGATAATATGTTCTTTAGAATGAAAAAATCCATATCAATTTATGTGAAGCATGTAGGTGAAAAAGGTTATGGCATTGCTTCAAAGTTCTTGATTTCAAAAGGACAATTCATTGTTGATATCGTTGGTGAAGTTCTTGATAATAAAGGAGTAAGAGAGTTGCTTTCTAAAGAAGAAAATAAAAAGACAAAAGGAACTTATCTTCAAAGGCTTACCGACAATAACATTCTTTACTTCTATAGAAAAGGTAATATTATCATCAACAATTTTCATACTCATTTTCAGGAAACATTGGAAGATTTGTTAATCATTCATGTTCACCAAATGCCAAGTTAGAAGTGTGGAAATCTGGTATACATTATGTTTTAGGAATTTTTGCTATAAGAAATATCTTTCCACATGATGAAATAACTATAAATTATGGCTACAATTCTACGAGGACTACAGGACCAGATTGTAAATGTGGATCTTTTTTATGTCAAGGTAATATTGGTCACTTCTCACTTGATGGTGTTAAAGATATTAATAAAACTACATCGCCGTCATCTTTATCTAAAATTGTTGAAACCAACATCGCTTTAATGTCTGGGAATCATGAAAATATATGCAGTCTTGATCTTCCTGAAAAATTTAAATATGATATACACAAAGAGCTTAGTACATATACAGAATCATAAAAATAGTTTAAAATGTTAACTGATTAATTGTAATCAAAAATATACTTAAGCTATACCTATTGTTATTGTAAGGAATGAAAAAGAGACATGAATAAAATTTGTTAACACGATTTGTATAGATGTTTCTAGAAAAATAATTGCTTTATGTGTACACTATACATGCAATAACTCACTATTTGTTACAATTAACCTTTTTTGCTTGATTTTTCTAGAAAGATTAAATATCATTATCTTATGTTGCTAAAAAATGATACTCAGTATAATAATGATAAAATATTAGACAAAAAAGAAATTTCCAGAAATATATAGAAAAAGTTCTTCTTTTAATTTAAGACTATATATAGAGATAGTTTTTTCATTCATTTTTGTGATACAAAAACGTTGTGCTATTGTCCACAAGTTGTTATTTCACCAAATTATTGTATGTTAATGTATATTAAACGCTGCTAACCACTGATCTAAACCAAATTGCCGTCATTTTACTACTGACTAACGTTGCCGTGAAGCACTTTTTGGTTGCTGTAATGGTTGCTGACCACTAATACTGAAAAATATTTAATGTAAATAATGTAAATAATGTAAATTAAGTGTCTCTCTCTTTATTGATGACACTCAGTAGAATTTGTTATAATTTTTGTTAAAACTTAATATTAACCGTGTTAATCACTAACGTCGGTATTGTAAGTTTTTTCATAAATATTATCTTTTAATGGTTCTATTTTAAGAAGAAAATTAAAAGTGGAGTCTCTTTAAAGCCACCTATCTCAACGATAGCGTTGTCCTTATAGAATTGTTTTCTTAAATTTTATGGTAAGTATTTACTCTTATCACTATTTTAATTCTAATCTTTTGTTCTTTTAAGAAACTACTTGGTTTAAAGGTTTCACTGTTGGTTACTTGAGGGGATGTATTTAATTTATATAATGAACTAATTAAAAATGTTATTTTTATTATTATATTTTTATTAATATCTTATTAATTATTAATTTGAGTTAAATTTTTTAATAAATTTGATTTATTACTTGTTATGTTTTAATACCTATTTTTGTATGCTTCTATAAGTTATTATATAAATGTAATTTTTGTGAAGATCAATTCATAAGCTGAAGTTTAGACAAAGAGTTTCATCATCATTTTCAATTAACATTTTGCAAATCACTTATATATCAATTATCCAACTAAATACAATAACTCTTGATAAACATTACTAAGGCATTTGATCAATAACTAAGTTTCTTCGCGTAAAGACATAAACATTTGTAATGGATGATATCTTTTTTACAATAGTAAAATCCAATTTCTGATGATAAGGTTAAAATATCTCCAAATGTTATATGATAAAAAGTTGAAGTATTTTTTACATAGTTATGCATGTGGGATATATTTATAACATGTTGGCACAATTGATTTAGAAGTTTCTTGAAAAGTAATGATTCTATAAGCACATTATCAAACACGATACCTCTTTTTTTGTGATAAGTATACCTATCTTTTAATATTCGTAAATACATTAAATCTTATATACAATTATGTGTTGGATAGTAGTGTAATAAGAAAATTATAATCATCATATAACAGAACATAAGATGCAACATAGATTGTATACTTATCACCGCTTTTTTTAAAACTTTTTGAGACTTTTTTACATAAATAAAGTGCCATTTTATCATTCAATTGAATATTTAAATAAATATATCTAAAACATATCTAAATTTTATATATTATATACACAAATTTTCTAGCACTTTTTAAAAACATTATTGTCGCGTTTAAAATGACCAATTATTTATATCTTTCTAGTATACATTATCTTTTAATTTAAGAACAATATATTTTCACAATTTAGCCTTGTTATTTCAAAATACAATTTAAGAAATTATAACTGTGGAATAAAAAATAAACTTTTATAAATCCAAAATATTTGCCTAATGCCACCTACATATATCGTATTAATATGACATTAAGATACCTTTTTGAAATAAATTTTTTTTCATTCAAAATTGAATACATTTTTTACAATTAAAAAGATTGTTTTTTTTTATTAAACATGCAGGTTGAAAATTAAATATCATAACCATATTATTAAATAATTTTTAAAAGTACATTTATATAATAATATTATCAAATAATTATTTATTTTACAGTTAATGTTATGTGATAATTAAATAAAATCAAATTTTTTTACTTAAAATAAAAAGTTCATTTTTATATAAATTGATATTATTCTTTGATCATTATATGAAATGATAACATGACAATTTGAAAAGCAATTATAATATTTTTGATAATAACTTTAAAATATTACAATTGTTAACAATGAATTCAAAAATATACTTTTTAAATCTTCGATTATGCCATAAAATATTTTTAAATTGAAACTTGTTCTTCATAACTTACTGATATAAAAATAATGACCAAGAAAAAACTTTTTTACAAACTTCAAGACTAACCCTAAAAATATTTTCATTTCAAAATAACAATATTTGAGTATTTTGATGATAAAAAAATATTTAACAATTTTTTTTTTAATGACATGAAGCAATATTGAACATAACATATATATTATGTAATGATATTTTTAATCTATATTGCCTAAAACATACTAAAAGGAGTGAATTGTAATAAGCAAGTAATATATTTCTTAATGATTTAACAAAATAGAATGTTGTAAAAAATAACATAGTTTTCCATGTTTAAAAAAATATTATAAATATTGTGACTGGATTAATATTTTTAAAATATCATTTTTATTGGCAAGACATTTATTTCTTTAAATGTATCCAAAAAACGTTTTACATAATTAAAGCATATTTATTATGATAAAAAAAACTTTGAGGTAATATCAACGTTGTAAAAAAAAGTCATAAAAAATAATATATGTTTTCACATCAAAAAGAAAAAGATGAGTAGTATAACATTTGATTGACTAAAAAACTATAATTTTGTGTAGAAAGGATTTTTTAAAAAGATGAAAAAGAACAAGAGATACATATAAAAGTTCAAAGCTACATTAAATATAATCATTTTACTCCCAGTATGTTGCAATTTTTTATACTAATAAAATTTCTATAAAAGGATTGTTAATTTTAAAAAATTGATATGTATTTTATAAAAAATATATAAATATAACATTGTCCTCTTGTGATGAGATTGAATAAATTTCTTTTGAATGAAAAGATAACTGCTAAAATAGATTTATTTTTATTCTAAAAAAATCAACAAAAAATTATTTAGACATTTCTGTGGTTCATTTGTTAGTTTATATTTATTTGATGGATAAACAATTTTCTTCCATATATATCATCAGTATAAAATATTTCTTATTTTTAATCATACTTTTGTTAAATATTTTTTATTTAAATTATATCTTTTGTTTTTGCATACTAAGAGGAACAATTAAGCAAATTTTAAAAATTATTCTCCTATCAACATTTATACTCCCAAATGATATTTTTACATATTATTTGAAAAATATTAATTTTTTTATATCAAAAAGATATAATATTATTTCAATTTATAAATGTAAATATACTTTAAAAAGGAAGATCTATATAAACCTACGCTATATCTCTAAATATATATAGAGATATAAAATACAAATATATAAATCTAATAGACTTTTACCTTTTCAATTATAAGTATCATATCATAACGTCTTAGGCAAAATTTAAATAATAATCATACTTCTTTATACTTATAACTATTTTTAAAAATTTGATACATCTAACAATAAAATTAAATGACACAAATATAATCAAACCAACCTTGATATTAATAACAGAAACAATAAAAATATCATATTGCTTTTAAAATAATATTTGACACCCCAACAATTTAATCACATAATATTTTCAGCATATTACGATAATTTTATAATTTATTATTTTAAAAGTAGATTCTTTTTATATATTATCATATCTAAATTTTTAGTATTTCTCTAAGCATATATCAATTATATTTTATCTTATATCATATTTCAAAAAAAAAGTAGATACATTCAATCTTAGATATCTTAATTAAAAGATATCAATTTAAAAAAAACATTTTTAAAAAAATGATAATGTTATAACATATTTAATCTTTTTTAATATTGTTCATACATTTAATGTTAACTATTTATTCATTAATCTATCAATTTTTAGTAGTCTAAACACTTTTATAATTTTAAAACCTTTATAGAGAGCGAACTCCTTAGAGGATAATATGTTTATAAAAAACATAATATTTATGTAATAAAAGAGTTTTAACCAATTCAAGGAAAACTAATTTAATATTAATCTTTTTATAATTTTTATGACAAGAGATTTAACAGTTATATAAAAATAGCACACACAACAATTCTCTTGATAAAAAAATTAACTTTAATTCATTTATATATAAAAAAATAGTTTTTTAATGCATACATTCAAAAAATGTTATGTTTAATTTTATTCTATTATAATCTCTTTTTTTAAATATATATATACTCTAATACATATAAAATTAGTATTTAATAAAATGCCATTGAAACTTTATATAATATAAAGGAAAAAAAAACACAAATCAAATTGTTTAATCAAAAACATTCGTTAGAATTTTTAATTCTTTTAAAAATTTTTCCAAGCTCATTTATAATGTTTAATAATATTGCCATATCATTCTTATCTTATCAACCACTTTCTTTAACTATATATATGTATATATTTTCTTTTTGACATTCTCCACCAAATAATATTTTCGTTATAAATATTTTTCAATTCTACCACAATCTTTTCCCCTTTTTCTTCATATGAACTTCTATTGACATAGACCAGATCTTTTTAATTATCACCAACTTGTATCTTTTAAGAGTGCGTTGAAGGAGTTTGCCTAAACCATTTCCCATTAGATGAATAAGCTATAATGTTTTGTTAAATCAACAAAAATTAGAAATTTATAAATATAAATTTATTACTAATAAATATCATGAAATTACTTTTCTTAGAACCTTCAATTTTAATATTTATTCATCTTTACTTTAAAAATAATATTTTTTAAAATAGTACTTATATTTTAATGTAATTTTATTAATTTTTTTACTATCATAACTTTTGATTATAATTAATAAATATATTTATTTATTTAAGTGATTAATAAAAAACATATGTTTAATCAATTGTCTTTTTAAGAGTGATGATATATCAAATAAATATTATAAATACAATTTTTAGGTATTTCTTCAAGAATAAAGGAAGAAAGAAGAAAGAAAAGAATATGGATAATGGTACTGCAAATTCTATTTATGTAGATAGGATTACAATAATAGAGATGTCCTTTTACCTATCTAGTGGTATTCTTGGAGCAATATTTAATTTAATTGTCTTATTCATTGCTTTTAGGCATGTTGATACAAGTGATAAACCAAGACAAGTAATGTTTAATTATTCATTTTTTGTTTTTAATATTTATTTATAGATTATTGTTATTAATATGACATTAGCTGATCTCATAACATGTATTATTTATATTTCCACCAGACCAATTTTATCTAGAGCTTCAGAGAATATGTGTTATCCTTATTATGTTCTTATATTTGTATCACAATTTTGTAGCTGTTTTAACCTTTTGTGGTTGAATGTAGATAAATTTATTTACATAAAGCATCCCTTAAACTATTATTTGATTGTAACAAGAAGACGTGTTCTTATAGTAGTTTGGTCAACATGGATTGGTTTAACATTTCTTGGAGCTATTACATATAGTACAATGATAATAGTTGTAAGTAAATATTGTTTTAACTTTCATTACTTTAACCATATAATATATTTATAGCATCCATGTAATGCTGTCAAAATAAGTGATTTAATATATTTATATATTGTTATTATGTATGTCGTAATAATATCTGGATCATTTATTATATCAGCAATCATTTATTGTATAGCAACAAACTCAAGAAGAATGGAACCATCAGCAAGATCACAACTTTTTAAAAGACTTTTCTTCGTCTTCAGTAGTACATTTTGGACTTTCATTACATGTATCCCTTATAGACTTCTTTATTTAACATATTTTCTTCTTAATGACTTCTTAAGCCAAGACTTTAGCCCATTCTTTTATCAGTTAACAGACTTTTTCTTATACTTTATTGTTGTTGGAATTTTAATGAATCCTTTAATTACTATTCTAACACAAAGATTATATAGAGAGAAATTATTTTACTATTTTAAAGCCATTGAAAATATATTTCCATGTATCAGAAAAAACAATGATGATGACTTTTATGATAGGAGGACAGTAATTTATTCAGAACCAAAAAGATTATTAAGTTTAAATAGTGCTATAACAAATAGTGGTTGTGAAGATAAAATGAAAGAGATTGATTCAGGTAGAAAGAGATTCAATTCATGTATTGATGTTCCAGTAATTTATGAAAAGGGTGCAAAAAAGTATGAAGCTTTAAGAATTCATCATGGTGGCTTTAATAGAAATATGGTTGCTAATGAAATTTAATGTTTGTTAATTATTTTTATCAAACATTTTTTTTAATATTATTATCAATTAATAATAAGATAGATCTCTATAAAGTGAGAATATAAGTTTATTCCTATATTATGTGTTTTTTAATATTGGCACATAATATTATAAGGAAATTCACAATATAAATAATGCCAAAGAAATTTTTTTATATATATTTAAATTGTCTCAAAAAATCATTTCATTATAAAAAATGTTTTCTTATTATTAGTATGGAAATAAATCTTGTTCATATATAAAAAAATTATTGTATTTATTTAATTATAATAATAAAAATTGTAAAAATAATAATAAAATAAAAAATACATTGTATAAATACCTCAAAACAAATCTTTTTTTTTTAAATGATTTTAAGTTAATGAGGCAATAAAAAATAAGAAGTAATAAAAATAGTCTGTAAAATAAGTCAAAATATAGATATTTGTTATGATATCATAAGCAACCGAAAAGATCTTTTTTTTTACAATTAATTGTGATTGTACCTTATCAATAAATATTAAAAATTTTTCTTAATATTAAGTAAAATATACTATATTATTTATCAAGGTTATAAGAGAAGATGTTATAGTAAAATATATTGTTTAAAATAAAAAAGTATATTTCTTTTTACGACAATTATTTTTTAAATTAAAAATATTATAAAATGGATGAAAACAAACCTTTATGAGATCATTAGAAAGTCGTAACTAATAAAACGTATCTTTTTTGAAGATTTGACTTCAACCTAATCTTGTAGATGTATGTAAACTAGCTGCAAATGGATTTACAGAATGAAATGTGGCAAATGAACTACCATTTAAAAAATTACTTGCTGCAGAAGCGTTTGAAACACCGGATCCATGATAATTTCCTTGGTAAACTGCTGATGGTAATGAATTGGAGGCTGCTACAGCTGATGCAGCAGCTTGATTATAAGCAGAAGCATCAAAGTGTGCAGAATAAGCTGATGCATAATGGGACAGTTGATCTGCCGGAGTTCTATTATATAATGCTTCTGCTAATTCAGCGGCTCTTTTTAAAATTAACTCTTTTGGCATTCTTTCTGGATCTCCAGGATACTTTGGTAATAATTTTTGTAATCTTTGAAAACCAAATTCTATTGACGGTTCAGCAAGAGATACATATACAAATCTTCCAGAATTTCCTCTTGCAAATACTTTGCTTTTAAAGCTTAATGTTACATCAACGACACCTGGTAATTGTTTAGGTGGTACAGTAACTCTCATTGCATGTTGTGTTATTATTTGTACTGAATCACTCCATACTGTTGTACTACCAAATGATACTTGAATTCCTTCAAAAAAGTTTTCACCTATTATTATTACAGTATTTCCACCTTGAGTAAATCCTTCACTAGGACAGATAGCTTTTATGGTAGGACAAACAGAGAGTATTGTTTCTAAAATTTAAAATATATATTTCAAAGTTATAATCCTAATAGTATTTAATTACTATTAAATACAATTTTAATATATTTATTTTTAACACTAATTTTTATCTCTTTGTTAAATATTTAAATGTTTAAAAATTGTTATGCAAAAGACATAACTTCAAAAGTACATTACAAAATAAAGATTTATTATTCATATTAAAAATATTTTTAATGATTTTCTATTTCCAATAAAGATATATGTATAAATATATTTATGATGCCTTTCCAAAGAGATTCTCATCATTATATTTTGAAACATAAAACATGTATTCTTATCTTTATCAAATAAATTTAAAAGAACTTATAGAGTAATATATCTATATGCGTGTAAAGCAGCTGGTAATGGAACTATAAAGTTTATTATACTGTAATTAGAAGCATTCTATACTTTTGTTGTAAAAGTTAAGGATAACATCTAAATGACAGTTGTTACAATAACAAGTCTTGATGCAATTATCTAAGAGTGAATGGTTAAACTATTAATATAATCTTTTGAATGATATGATGCTATTATAATAATTTCTATAAATAGTTACAATAGATGATAAACACATCATGTTTTAATACTCATTTCTTGTTAATTAAGAAGATTATTAATTTAAAGATCACTTTCCAATTTTAACGAGTCATTTATATATAATAAACTTATTATTTTGCATCATTAATAATAATTAGCGTATAAATAAAGTTTATCGCACTTACCATCAATACTTCCACTTCTTTTAACTCTTCTTCCATGTTTCGAATTATTATGAACAAACATATTTTCCGAAATAGCCAATAAAGGTCCATCAACACGTGGAGTTGTACCAATAACCACCTGCAAACAAAAAAAAATATATAAATTTATAAACCTTAGTTATTATAATCAGTAAGAATTTTAGTTGCAGCTGATATTTTATCACTTGTCAATTTATTGTATATTAAATGTATCATTTATATGTGTTAAATATGACAAATTATTTCCGTTTCCTTAAAAACATCTTTACTTGTATTACCAATTTTTGCATATATTTATTACATTTATGCAAATTCAATTTACATATGAAGGTTCATTTACATATACACTATACTTTTATAACAGATCTATCTTGTCAAAATTTTGATAAAATATTGTCATAACAGATATATAACATCTAATTGTGTGAAATTTATCTTTTCAAAATTATGACAATATCGTTTTATTTTAACTTTTAAGATATATCAAGGATTGATGTCCTGAAATAGGATGAACATGTTGCTTACTTCAAACCACATGATTTATGATTTATATTACTTTGACAATTCTTAACAATTTATACTCAAGAAACGTCTGTGGTATATTAATAAAAAGTTTCTTTTTGTGGTAACAAAAATATGTCTAATGATACCTTAATACACTCATTGACAGTTTAATTGATAAATTAATACAAAAACAAAATGGAATCATTGATCTATACATAATTTGTAGCACCTGTTACTTGTATTGATACAAATAAAGATCAAAGAGTCAATTTTGATTAATTTGTGAAATGTGATATATCAACTCTTTTTTAATTTAAATATTTAATTCTTTAATTACCTGAAAACGACGCATATCCCTAGGATTTCCAGCATTCTTTAAACAATTTTGATTACACTTTAAAAAGAATTTGAGGAAGTATCTGAAATTAATCATTGTTAAATACGTATACAATCCATAAATCTATATCACTTAAGTACTTTTAAAGTTAAAGAATGATAAATTATACTCAAGTACATTACTATATATAATAATTCCAATATACATTGTTATAAGGAAACTTTGTGATGATTTTATCTTTACTTAATAAAAATAAAACTGACACTTTCACTATATATGTCCCAAGAGTGTAATGGAATATAATAGAGATATATCTTATAGATAGATGTAGCTACTTGTTAAATCACATAAATTTAGTAAATAAAAAAGATAACATCAAACTTTGTAAATAAAAACTTTTACTGATAACTATACAAATTTTATAAACTAACCTATCAATAATTACTGGATCACTAGGTGTTTCATTTCTATTACCGCAACTTTTTTTCTCACAACATCTTGAACACATAACTTCATGTGTTAATAAAACACGACACATTTCTGGATTTTTATCTTGACCTTCATATACAATAGCTGTTTTTGTAACACTATCTATAAGTCTTACATATAAATCTTGTTCCGTTCTAATACCTACAATGATTGATATTAACAATTGTTTCATTTTAATTTTTACATTTGAACTATTTTTTAAAATATTTCTCCTTTCTTAAAAACATAAAATTACATGTCCCAATTTACTACATCTTTTTTATAACTATATAACATTAAAAGAAAAAGAAATTAATTTTCTCACCAGTTGTTTGGAACATTTTATGATTATGTATGTTTCATTATGTTGTATGAACATAAAAAACCGTCTGTCAAGAATAAATATAATAAAAGTATATCATTAAATGTATACTTAGATATGTTTATACTAAAATATTCTTTGATTTTTTTAATAACCATATAAAGTAATAATAAATTTTTATATTCTCAGCTTAATTAAATTGTATTTTTTTTTAATTTTAACCATAGCCTTATCAAATATCCAAAATTATTACCTTATTAAGAAATAAAAATGGACTTTGTTAAAAATAAATATATTATTACCTTCTGTCATTTTAATTAAATTATCCATTAATTAAAATGGTATCTAATTAAGTTTCATCAAAAGTTTTTTCAAACTACTAACCGACCAAACATATTATATTACGAAAGAACTTAAAATAATAAAAAGTTTTTGCTTTATATTAAAACCCAAAATTATAAGATATATATTCATTTATTTTTAATTGTTTTAAATTATCTTAAATATACTTTTATCCATTTTTAAAAGATACTAAATATATAATATTGAAATATTATTATCAAATATTACAATAACATTTAAAAAAATTGTGATATTTTTAAATAACATTAATCTTTATATCATATGATTAATGGCATTGTTATATGTAACACAAAATAAAATTGTATGTATATATATTAAATAGAAAGCCAATTTTGTTATGCCATTCTTTTTTGACTGTCAAAAACGTCATAATGTATATTTCTCAACTATAATATTTTTTGATAGTAAAGATTACGGTAATAAAAATAAATATTATTTTTATCAAAAATGTTATCTATATATGTTTAAAAAATAAACTTGAAAATAAAAAATTAAGGTAATCTTAATATATATTAAATAACAATTATCAAGGGAATATTTTAAAATATTTAATTGAATAATTTTTTGTATCAACAAAAAAAAAATCTTCCCTTATAAATAATATTTTTTACCATAATAAAAGAAAATTTAAAAAACATACCACTTGAATATACCAACTGCAATTTATAATGTATCCCATTTCTACTATTCTCACCATCAATTTCTTTATCTTTCTCAACAAATCCAGCAAATTGTGTTCTTTCAATTTCAACAGGTTGTCCACTTCTATCATATAATGCTATCACAAAATGAAAAAAATTGCTCTTCCTCAAGTTATTTGGTGGATGTTTTTCAAAATGAGCACGTATCAATTGAGCACTATAAAATAAAAAATTTTTATTGTTTAAAATATTAAAAATATGAAATAAAAAATATATATGATAACATAAGGATTTGTTTATATAATATTTGTAAAATTTCTTTAGAAGCATTATAATTTTATGAATATAGAAGGAAATATGTGTTATTATCTTGATAATAAATAAATCGAAATTGATATAAATAACTTACTTTTCAACAACATTCGTATCAAGCATAGCTGATGGCCAATGTGGGCCTAATATTGATGATGCTCCTGATACATTAACTTCTTCCTTTACAGATCTTAGTAAGACTGTTGCTGGTTCTTGAAATCCGAACATAATTTTGTTAAGTGTGACGTCAAATCACTAAAAAAATTATCTTTTCTTTAATATCTGTAAAAAAACATTTTCAGTGATTGGGGACATGATATAGCTTAATGAACAGTCCCATTGACCCACTGGTGGGAATTTATTAAGGAAGGATAGAGTAAAATGAAATTACCTACTAGGAGACTTTTGAATACTATTCAATGCCGTTTGGGATTATGGTTAAAGTCACAATAGGAAAACAAAATTGTGAATTGATATGTAGAGTATATCAATGCTAAGTAGATAAAGAAAAGGGAGGATACTTTGTTATCTTCATATGGGAAATAAGCAAAAAAATAAATGATATTACTTAAAAATGCCATATATAGAAAAGTATAGCATTTTGTATATATTCCTACCACTACTTAGTAGAAATTGAATGTACTTTTATTTCTTATTCGAAGTTCTCTGGAGACCGAAAATAAAGAATGGAAAAAGAAGAAAAATAAAAGATTGTTAGCTGTGCCGTCCTGTCGATTGCCTGAATTCACTTGGGAAATCAACAGTCCTTCAGCTTTTATAGAATAGATAGAAGAAGAGTATTTCTTTCATCATTAATAAAACTAGTAGAAGGGGTTACATACTTCTTTTCTTCTAAATCTTTATATATTTAAAATAGACTCTTCTTTTACCATTTTGAGATATAACTTTCATTTTACCTATGGAATTGGCCTTAACTCCACCCATTAATCCTGTTCCAAACTTTTATTTTATCACTTTAAATAATAACATTAATATATGTATTAAATGTTCCGCCTGTTTTTATAACTCTCATCATAATATTTCTCACTCTTCACTCAGCTGTCCTTATAAGGCGTTTTGTTTTCTTATATTTTATATGCGTATACATATATATATATATTTCTATACTGTAAACTTAGTCATAACTAAATTAAAGCATATCAATATAGAGAAGATAACAGATGGTTGTCTATATGCTAAAAAGTTATATAAAAAAAAATTAAAATATTTTAAAAAATATAATTATAGAATGATAACAAAAATTTAATGAATAGATTAATTTATTTAAATTAGTTCACTTGATTTTTGTTGCACAAAAAGATACAAATGACTTATAATATTTAAAGCGAATGCTACTATATAGCCATCCACAAATAATAAAATTATATTTAACTTTGATGTTATATGAAAGTATTGAAAGTAACCGACCGGTATTGCGAACGGTATTGTGAGATTTAGTAACCTGGTGGGGTACGTGGTTCTGGACAATGTGTACAATCTCCCTTCTTTCCATCTTCTCCTTTTGGTCCTGGAGGTCCTGGTGGTCCTTGCTTTCCTTCTGGTCCTGGGTTTCCTGGCTCACCTGGTAATCCTTGAACTCCATCGAATGATTGTCCTTCTTGTCCTGGTGGTCCTTTTGGTCCTGGTTCTCCAACTGGTCCTGGTGGCCCTGGTGGTCCTTGTGGTCCAAGAGTTTGGATAAGTCTTCCTGGTGTTCCTGGAGCTCCTTTTGGTCCTTGTCTTCCTGGTGCTCCTTGTTGTCCGGCTTGTCCTGGTAATCCTTGTTCTCCTGGAATTCCATCTTTTGGTGGCTCGCCTGGTGTTCCCTTTGGTCCTGGTGGTCCCTTTGGTCCCATTGGTCCTGCTGGTCCTTGTGGTCCGGCTGGGCAGATAATACATGGTTCATGTGCTGGCATTGGAAGAAGTACAGCATCTTTTCCATTAGTTCCATCTTGACCATTTTCTCCATCTTTACCATCATTTCCTGAATCTCCTTCTGGTCCTGGTGGTCCTGGAGGTCCTTGGTGACATGTACAACAGGTAGCAGCTGGTTCTGGGTTAAGAACTGGAGCTGGAGCACCATATCCTGATGGAGCTGGGTTAGATCCATATCCTCCTGATGATGATCCACTATCATTAGAACCTGATGGTGATCCTGAGCTTCCTGATGATCCTCCATATCCTGATTCTGGAATCCATTGACCAAATAACCATCCTCTTTTAATTCTGTTTTGTTGTCCTTTTCCGATTTGAAGAGCAGTCATTTCAAGCCACATATCTCTTGATCTGGCTTTGCAGAAATCAGTTTCAACCATTAAATGAGATTGAAGTGATTGAACATAATTGTAAAGCATTGGTAATGTAACAACTGATGCCATAACAGCAACTGTAGAGACAGCAATAGCTACAAATGCAATACGACGCATTTGACGATGTTGGTCAGTTTCTTTTAAATGTTCCATTGTAGAATGTATTTTGTCAACGACCTTTTTCTAGATATTAGAAAGAGAAGTGGACGTCGAATGATGACTTTCACAAAATATTTCTAGCTTTTATAGTATATTTTAACGCCACTCCTTCAAGTCTTGTGATCACAGTATAAAAGTTTTTAAGTTAGTAGCTGAGCCTGTAATTTTGTTAAAGAAGATATTTTATTCTTATCCGGGTCAAGAGAAAAAGAGAATCGCGGTAGATTTCAATAGTTGTTAAAAAATAAGATATACACAAAATTTAGTTAATCAGGTATGGTGAGATGATCAGTATCTCTTTAAAAGTAACAAAGTTATTTTCAAACTGTTACTACTCTCGAAACAAGTTTTTGACTTTATAATTTGGTTGCGTCGTATCTTTTATTTTTAGGTAAAAGAAAATCATTTACTATTTTTACAAAACTTATGGCGATATCGCCATATTTGATATGTATCAATTTCTTTTTCATTAAACATTTACAATACCTAATTATATTTGGTATATCAAAATAGTTATAAAACATTCTCTATATCCTTTTCTATGTTCATCGCATAAAAATTAGTTAGAAGATTTTTATACACACACATTTTCATCATTTTATCGCTCCTTTATTTTGCTATCCTTTCTTGATATCTGTACTTTTTTTGTATGTATTAATCTTTATACTAAGGTAATGCCTCTGGCAATAATGTTAATGTGTCTCAAAAATATCTTGATCCTGAAACATTTTAAATATTTATTAAGAAAAGGTATGTAGTTTTGGTTATATGTAAATTAATGATATAAACAAAAAAGTAAAAGAAACGTGCTGGTTTTATTTTTGTATACCGTTAAATAAAATATGTTTTATTCTTGTACAGTCATCATCTGTTTAAAAGGGATAAGTATTTATGTGTGTTGTCCAATGTCAAGAAATATTGAAACATTTATCAATCATTTTATTGTATTACAATAGGAAAAAAAAAAACTTTAAAGAAAGGTTTTGTTTGAATCATATCTACGACACAGAAAACCGAAAAAAAGAATCAAATTAAAAGAAAAAAAAAATTAGAAAATTGGTAAATTGGGCATTTTACAAGAGTTAGCAGTAATAACATCTGTTATATTTATAAGTTTTCCTTGGAATCTAATCTCAACAAAGATTGAATCAGGAGAATTTGGGCAATTTAAACGCTTTCCAATTGGCATTCCTTTTTGAACAAATTTTGTTCCAAACTTCAAATGTTCATAATAACGAACATTATATATTCTAGCTTCAAAATCAGTCCATTGTCCTTGTCCAGTTATAAATATACCTTCATTATCACATCCTTCATATAAACCTTGCTCAAAATTAAGCCTTGTTCTACCAATAATTTTGCCTTCAATTGGAGAATAAATATCAGCGGATCTAAATTCAGCTTCTTCACTTCCATAGTCTTCATCAACAACATTTGGACATTCTAATTCCCATCCTCTAACACCATTATATCTTGAATCTGATTTGAAAGCTTCTCCAATTAATTTATTATTTGGATTTGTTTCACATATCCATCCAGTGCACATACAATCAGTTAAATGATAAGTTGGATCAACTGGTTTACCTTCCTTAAATAATTCTACTCTTATATAATTCTTATCACTTCTTTGAACTGTTGGTATGTTACAATCTAAATTACCAGCTTTACCTAATCTTTCTCCTGCTGCAACTGAACCACCATATTTATCAAGAGTGACTGGCCATACATGAACATAATATCCTGTCCATTGACCTTTTCCTTCAATTTTGATGCCATGATCAACACACTCATATTGATTTTCACCACTAAATGGTTTAAGATATGATAATTCACCAGATATTGGAGCATAAATATCATCATCAATTGGACATGGCAAATCAACAGCTTCTAGTTTAGAATCACCTCTTCTAAAAATAATATTATTATTAAAATTAAATATTTTACTCTTACCTACGGCCTTTGTACTGTCCACAGGAGCCATCTTTATGTGGACATTCATCCAAAATATTAAATAAATTGGATGAACATATCTTAGGCATACAACCATTTGATTGAACTAATTGTATATTAACAAAAATTAGTCCAACTAAAAAAAGAATGATGTATAATAATTTAGCCATTCTAGAAAAATGATCTCACCAACGTGTGTGTATATAATATATAACCTTAATTATGAATAATAATAAGCAGTGAATCAGAAAGTTGGACAAATCTTTTTATATTATATTTTTAACTATAAGTGCCACCTTACTTTACGATTAAACGATTGATAGCTTGCCTCTATAATCATACTTTAGATATTTTTAACTAAGGGATATGTATATCTAAAGATAATAGCAATCAATTGTCTTGAAATATCGCTTAATGGGTATCTCTTATCAAATAGCTTTGCCACGTTAAATTGATAAATGATGGCAAACTTCTAAAGTCATTTTATGTCAATTTAATTTACTTTTGATAAGATTGCAAAGTTTAATTTGATATAAACAACATTTACTGACAAATGAGTATACATCTACTATGCCAAAAAAGCTTAATCATCATGTTATATTTTAAAAAAGACTATTACAATATGTAAAACTATGTAATAATGTAAATTTTGGCATTAAATTATTAAAAATGTGTTGCCTTTCTCTTATCATTATTTTTCAAACATCTAAATCAATAAGAAAAAAATAAAACCATGGCATCTTAACATATACATATATATATTATATATGGAAACTTTATATTACACAATTAGTCCACTATTCCAATGCGTAAATTAATCTTAAAAATAAAAAGAATATTTGTTACTAAAAATAATATCATAAATTTTACCAAACAAAACATATATTTTTTTATTTTACATAATATCTATATTCAGGAAGTAGAGAAAATTTTAATGGAAAACAGATTAAATAATACATTTTTATTTCAAAATTTTTTTATTTTTTTATAAAAATAAACTTTTTCTTAATATTAAGGTCTTTTTCTATAATAATAAAAATTTATTTCAATTTATATTCTCACAAAATATATAATAAAGAATGTTATCTCCATATTTATTTGTCATCTTTAACATTTTAAGAACGTTTCTTTTTTATAAATAAAAAATTTATTCATCTCACATATTATATAATTATTTCTGTTTCTCCAAGGCCACTTCTTAAAAGCATATTAAAGATAACAAAAGAATAAATAAAATTGTTTAAAATTATTATTATTTTATTTTCTTTTTACACTTTTGACATTTAATAATATAAAAATCAATATGAGGTCATTTTCATTGCACTGTATCATCTTGTTTAATACAAATATTGTCTCCGTAAACGTGGTACTCTCTCCTATTCTACAATATTTAAACATGAAATGAGTCATTTTATATATGTTGGCTATATAACTACAAACTACGAGAATTTTTAACTCTTATATAGTGTATTATATAAAATACATTTTAGTACAACTTTCCCAAAAATTTTCGCTTTACATTTAATATTTTCCAAATGTTTCCATTTATTTAACAAAACTTTTTTTTATATTTTATAAAAATGTTTTAAATTTAGTCCATAAAGTTTTATCGCTACATTTACTTTTCTTAACATATATAGGTAATGCCTGATTAAATCTAATTATTTTTAATTTTGTAATTAAACATAATATTTTGTAGGAACATAAACTTTGAAAAATATCTAATTTAAATAACTTTATTTTAATAAAAATATTTCATAACAAATTTTACCATTAAAAGTTATGTAATAGTTTCATTTTAAAAATAATTATATTATTCAACTTTTAATATTAAATTCTCCCCAAATTTTAAAAATTCATTTTCTTGTATTATAATCTTATTTTTATAAAGAAATATATTCTTTTATAAAAGTTGTCTGGATATATTTTTTTATTCAAAAAAAATCTAACAACCATTTTCTCAACTTTATTTCATAATGCAGTTGTATCTTTTTGTGAGACAGAAAAATGTATTAGTAATACGCAGAGATATTTTAAAACAATATTATCAAGACATACAATCCTTTTCATACTTGGCTCTTTTATATAATATTTTTATAATTACATTGATTCAAAAGAAATTATAAAAAGGATTTTTATATTTTTCAATCCCTTTATAATTAATATTTATTTTTTCCTAACAATTTTATTAATGATGTTTCACATCTTTTAATTAATAACTCAATATTTTTTAGCGATATTTCTTCATTCTTATGAATAATAAGTATATATAAATATAATGGAAAAGATTTCAAAATTTGAAGTTATTGAAGGAGGAAATTATAATGATAAGTTTGATAAAGATAACAATAATACTCCTTTAATATGTTTATTTGGTTGGGCAGGTTGTAAAGATAGATATTTGTGCAAATATGCATCCTTTTATGAAAATGCTGGTCATCTCACACTTAGAGCAACAGCACCAATAGAAAAAATTAGAAATTTGAATGATTATACTGTTTATGGAGATGAGTTTTACAAAAGATTTATTTCAATACCTTCAATTGAAAAGCGCAAAGTATTTTATCATATATTCTCAATGAATGGTGCTTCAATGTTTTTAAAATTTTATGAAAAATTATTAAATGATAATAATGTTTCTATTCAATCTGCTGGTATCATTTTTGATAGGTATGTTCTTTCTTCTCAATTTTTCAGAAAAATAACAAAAATATTTATATTAAACCTTTAATTATTAATAATGTCATTGAAATATTTTATTAAATTTCATTATTTATCATTTTTCATCTCTTTTTTTTTNTTTTTTTTTCTCGATAAACAGTTGTCCTGCTGATGTTAAACCAATGCAAGGAGCTCTGGCAATATCATATGCTTTATATCCTCCTTCAAAGTATGGAAGTATTACAACAATGTTGACAAAATTTATATTAGCAGTAGGATTCGCCGGTCATAGATATATGATATATCTTGAGTCGCTTCTCTGTAAAAGTGCATACGAAAGAAGTTTTGCTTATTATAAACTTATATCAATGAATTCATTACCGAAGCATCAATTATATCTGTTCTCAGAAAAGGATAACATTTGTTCATCAACCTCTATAAAAGAGTTTGTTAAACAACAAGAAACAACAAATAATAAGACATTTGAAAAAATTGATTTTACAGATTCAGAGCATGTTCAACACTTTCGCTCCTATCCCGATGAGTATACAAGTAAATGTTTGCAATTTATTACTAATTCTATACCTTCATCAGAATGATAATCTTTTGTTATAAAAAATATATTTTGTAACCTCTTTAAACAAATAACTTTACAATAAAAAATTATTATTACATGAATTTTTAAATATATATACCTTACTTAATAATACACTCAACGTCATCACTCATTTTACCTTTATGTTTAACCAAATAATAAACATATTTTTTTTTATTGTTTTATGATATTACATAAAGATTATATATATAAATCAAAATATTACCTTCGTATATTTCATTAAATGAACTAAAACAAATTATTTATTTATGCATACTATAAACATGTGTATGAATTTATTTTAATTGATAATTAATAACCAATTAAAATCATAACAATATAAATTATTTATTAACCAACTGAAACTTTTATGTATTAATATTTTTATATTCTTATTACTATATTCTTTTAAAAATCATATTCACTTTAAAATATTTTTATTAAACAATTTTTATTTTACTGTTTATCTTTCTCATCATTTTTTTATCTTCTGAACTTATATATTTTATACTTTTTTTGTCCATCAAAACTCATTGTCATGACAACTTTTCATTACCAATTTTTAACTTTTATGCAAAATTTTGTATAAATATTAATGATAACAAGAAATATTTATACATCCATCTATATATCTAGTTAATTTGAAAAAAAAAATGTTCATTAAAATCTTTCACACATTAAAAATATATCATATACTTTGGCATTAGTATATAAAACTTTGAAACAGAAAATGGCATTAAAATCTTGAAACATATAATTACTTTCTCTTTTAAACAACAAAAATAATATTATCATTAATATGTATTGAGAAAAAAAGTTTTAACCAAAGCTTACTAATAAGTATATTATTTTAAATTATTTCCTATATATAGATAGTTATTAAAACATTATATTATTATATATATTTATGATAATTTGTACCTTTGTTAAAATTAAATATATACAAATGATTTTTATACATTTAAAAGATTGGAAAAATTTACATTAAAGGATAATTATTTCAAATATTTGAATCATTCTCTCTTATTAATTAATGTCATAACATTATACTTTGGTAATTATAGAGAAAATAATTATGATAAAAAGTATTATTATTTAAGGATTTAGCATTACGTATAATATATAAATTAAGAATGTTTTAATAAAAATATTAATAATTCTATACTCTTAATGTTTAGAATATTATTATTAATATAAATCTTTAAAAAACATCTTGTTATTCATTCTGATTATTAACAGGAGGAAATCCTTTCATATGTTTATATATTGTCTTCCATTATAATATCATTTCAATATACTCGAAGATTGGTATAAAAAATACTTTAAACAATATTTTTTAAACAAAATATATCAACTAGATTAGACCATTTTTTAATACTTATATTATTATAATTATCAATATTACATAATTTTGTTATAAAAAACATAACTTCATACTTCCTTTCCTTATATACAGTACTAATATAATATTATATGTTTAGGAAACATAAATAATTCCTAATAAGTAATGCTGTAATGAATATTAAAATTACTAAGGTACTAAATGTTTGCTTTTTAACATTTTTATTTTATGCAATATATATATATATCATACGCCATCTATATATCTAAAAGTGTTATAAAATTTTTTTTGCTTATCATCATGATAGCTTTTCAACATCCTTCCTTATTTATATATATAATATAATGTCTTCATCATACTTATTTCTACTTAATAAAATGATGATTTATTCAATAAACTTGAGACATATTAAATTTAAGTACATTAAACCTTTTTTGAAACACTTTTAACTATTCTAAAAGACAAAAAAATCATAAAATTTAGGTGACTTACTTCGTTTCTTTTTTTATCAAAAACAATTTATATAACCTCTTATTCAATATCTCATTTTTTTTATCTCTTTCAATAAATTAACATAAAATCATTTTTCAATACATTTTTAAAAATTTATAAGCGCCTATTTATAATTTTAATTTTAATCTCCCCTTCTCCTGTCCTCTCCCTCTTCCTTTTTCCTTTCAAATTCCATAGACAACCGTTATCAACAGTTTTGTTACTACTATATTCTTAACATTTTATAACTCTTTTTTTTTATTATCGTATTTATTTGGGATGTATTTAATGTAAAAAAAACAAAATCAAAAATTGTGTAGTTCTTTTTTGTGAACTATAATTTATTAGAGAGTATAATAAATTTATAAACATATATTTTTTATCATAATTATAATGATTTAATACTTCCTGGATATGAAACTATGTAATGGATAATTTTTTTACTATCATCATATTAATGATAATTACAAAGAATGATATTTATTCAATATCATTTATTTGGATGTAGATCCTTTTTTTAAAAAATTAGTTTTTCTCTAAAAATTTATATTTAGAGACAAATAGTAGTAGACAATATGAATAACAAAAGAAAAGTATCATGTTCAGTGTTTATTAATAAAACTGTTTATGAAAAAGTATCAAATATCATGATTAATTTTTGAAGAGTTTACTTTTTTCAAATCATTTTGTAGTTGTTAAAATAAATATTCATGTAATAATTACGTCTAGCTTAAAAAATTGTTTAATTTTTGAGTTTATAGGACGTCGGTGAAACATATTAATAGTCTACGTATTAATAACTGTTGATAAGAGTCTTAAATATAAACAATCATAAACAATAAAAAAAAATCCGTTTTATCCTCTAAAGTAATTACCTTTATCCATCTTATCTTCTGAGACAATCTTTTAAAAAATCAAAAAACTTTTATATAAATAATATGTATAATAAATTCGTCTAATACTAACAGTTCTATTTCCTTATCACAAAATCCAAAAATTACTTTATTACCATTTCTTCATTAATAATTATATGATATAATGCTTATAATAAATTAAAGTTTAAACAAAACTTTTTAATGAATTAGATATGTATGTGTCTCTCTCGGAAGCGGTTGGGGAATATATTCTAACAAGCATGCGATTTAATTTTTTATTAACAGGATATTCATTAATTTATTACCTGTTATTTGTATAAGTATAAACGCCACTACCTACCTCTCTNTTTTTTTTATTAATTATATAGTTAGTTGATAAAGAATATTTACAAGAAAATGTTTTATAAAAAATATCTTTTTCTCTTCATTAATGTTTAATAATAATTAATATCCTAGTCTGACACATACAGACATATTTATATATAACTTACATCATAATTCAATCAGATAACAAAAAAAATGAGGTTGAAAAATGGATTGAATTTTAATTTAAAAAAAGGTACAAATAAATAATGATTCAACAAACGAATGATAAAATTAATTTAAATGATAAAAAAATTTTTAATAATTTAAAAAAAAACAATATGTATATAATCAATCTTGATTAGAGGACAGCAAATATTAGTTTTAATAAATTTTTAAAAAAGATATATATTATATAGGAAAATTCCTATCGAGTGCTTTTTTTATATTCATTTTCAAAAGGTATACATTTTGATGATGTATATATATATAATTCAAAGTTACACAAATTACCAGCATACACTTTTTATTACCAACAAAATGATAACTTTAAAGTTGATTATATGAATATATTTTATATATATATAAACTGATAATCAGGTGTTATAAATAAGTTTTGATATTTTATTCAATTTTTATTACATAATACAATTTTTTTTGTCTTTTCTTTTCAAAATAATGTTTCATGGACATATGTTGAATATTTTGTATTTGTTAATGAATAGACTATATAAAATGTACATATTAATTTCTTAAACAATATAAATATAATTTTCTTTTAATATATTCACTCCCTTTTTAAGTTGTAAATTAAACATTTAATTTGTTCTAGTTTTTTTTATTATAAAATACCTCCTCTCTTGAATTATATATTATTTATTTTTTCCACCGTATATATACCTTTCATTTATGAATATTTTTCAAATGTTTATTTCTTAACTTTTAAAGTTTATCCTTATAAACATTTGTTATTGAGGTAAAAGACTTATAATTTTTATTAATTGGCAATGCCATTCTTATTCATGATAAAAACTATTTCATTGTTTCTAAGAATAATTTTAAAAATAAAGTTAATCATGGAAAAAGTTTTTATCTTTTAAAATATTAATGTTATTAAAAAAGCGATATTTATTATAATAATTTCTAACTTTTTTTTATCAAATATTATTACTTAGTCATTGAGTAAATAAAACTAATTTTAAATTTATATTTACCAAAATCCTTAATTGTTAATTATCAATACATCCAAAAATGAAGTCATTAAAAAATTCCTCTTATCCACAATTTTTTAACTTGAAGCTGTGTCTGAACGTTGTTATTATTTTCTTATCAAAGGAATATGTAAAATGAAAATATATACGTAAATTTTTCAACATGGATTAAACCCCGTTATTTTTTAATAAATCCTAGAAATAAAAAAAATACTTTTAAGGATTCAATGAAAATTATACATATAAATGTGATGATAAAAAATTTGTAATATTTTTAATATTCATTTTTATTATGTATAAAGATTCTAATGAATAGATGTTAAAAATATTTTGAAAAATTGCTAACATATTTATTTTCAAAAATGTTTAAACTTTTCCTTTCTCTCTTTAACCCATTGATTATGTCGTAATATATATAAGGATGTCTTTAATTAATAAATGACAGGTAGATTCATTGTTATCAATTTTTAAATTTAACGAATAATTAATTTATTCTATAAAAAAATAATAAATGAATTTATTGTTTATATGTATTATGATCATGATTGTATAATGAAGGCATTTATTGATTTTTATGTTGGTACTTTATTTAAAAAGAAAACCATTAATAATTGCTTGACGCTAAAAATAACACAATTTTTGTTAATATTTTCCTCCTACCCATAAGCTTTTTTTGACACTTCACATGAAATAAACAAATGCAACCTTTTGTTTACAAATTAAAGAGTATATAATGACATCTCTAATATTTTATCACTATATTTGAGGTCTCTTACTCCTATGTTTATGTATAGAAAAATTTTTGGATTAACAAAAAAAGAACATTTTTTATTTCATGTTATCAAAAACTTTTAATTTTTATCTATTAAAATATCATTTACATGAGAACAATAAAGAATTATATTTAAAGACTTAAATATTATATAATTATAATTAAAACCACCTACGCTGCTTAATTTTTTTTACCTATATTCTGTTGAAAGCTGTTTATACTTCTCGCGTTATCATTCTTCTTCATATATCTCATAAATCTATATATAAAATATATATTCTCATTTTCATATGTTAAATCAAATATCTTTTATTAAAATACCTAAGTATTAACTGTAAACAAAAGAAAGATATAATATATTTAACGCAATCTTAAAATAATAATAATTGACTCATTCATTTTTTTTTACAAATTATGATAACTTTAATTAATTAACTTACTACCGTCTAACATTTTTACGCAAATTTAATATCAATATTCATTAAAAATATATACTTTTTTAAAAATCACTTTTTTTTAATTTATTTATTGTAATAAAAATTATGATAAATTTTTTTACAAACATATTTTTATTACTATCTTAGAAGAATTATATATTATACTTTTAAAATAATAACAAAAAATTATTCATGAATAAGAAGAAAATATTAGTTTGTAATTCTTTTTATTAAATGAAGTTTTTCTATTTGTTCCCGACATCATATCTCAATATTATTAATAAAAAGGAGAAGTAACAACTATTTTAACTCCTATGACTTGACATTTCAATTATATATATTTTACCTAAAAATCATCCCATCTAAAATTATGTATATTTCAATAGCTTTAAATATTGTGTAAAAATTGTTTATTTTATTTTGATATATATATTCTCATTGATTATTGAACTTAATATGAATTTTTTATATTTTCCCCCTTATATTTCATCGGATGTAGACGTAACTGATAAAAATTTTTCATTTTATAATATGTATTACTTAATTATATCATAATACATACAACTTTTAATAGGATGAAGTCTTTTTGATAAGAAAAGAGATTTGTCTGGCCATCAAATAATTTTAAATATTGTAAGAGTATAAAAAATTTAATGTCTGAATGATTAATAGTTTGATTATATAATATTTTTCTTTATCTTTTCTTAATATGTATGTATATGTTTGTAGGAGATGAAAAAATGATAATGCGTCATTATATATTTCTTTGATCAAATTATCATATTGTCTTCTTCTAATAACGTTCCTATTGTTTAAATGGAGAATAGAAAAGTATGTAATTAATTTATTCTTCTTTTTTTTTTAATACAAATTGATCAAACTATAAATAAGGACAAATTATTCATTGTTCTTTATCATTATGCCATTATTAAATAATTTTTATTATACTTCCTTTTCCTTAATATCAGGAGTATTATAAACGGGGGTAATTTTTTTTNTTTTTTTTACATTTATTCATCATATGAGTCATTAAAATAATATTCATTGTTCGAAATTTAGAATATTTTTATTTGTTAACACATACTCTTTGAAACAATTTTAAAAGGTCAAGAAAAGATAAATGTATTTTTATTTTGTTATTAACATTAAATATTTTTTAACACTCACACATATACATACAAACTACATCATTATATATACTTCCTTATAACAAACAATTAAAGTTGATGTATCAAACGTAGAAAAAAACAACAATACTATATACCGTTAATTAAAACTTCTTCATTTACACATATATTTTTCATACTATTATATTTTTCATTTCTTATTAAACGTCTTCTTTTTTCTCTTTGTTTTATGACATATTACATACATATATTTGTAATAATAATTATTATTTATAAAAACCAAACATTTTATCATAAACTTTTAATATAAAGCATGATCAGCACATCCTATTGAGAGAGAGGACAAGCCAAAAATTAAGCGTATGACTCATAAATATTTTGTCTCATTCAACCATTTTATTACATAAATAAATATTTAAGTAAACATATGACCTTGTTTCAATAACTTTTTTTAATAAAATATATAATGTTTTTACTAATTATAATTATTCTTTTGAGCAATTAATTTGTCAAGAAAATATACATATATGTATGATTATTTCTCTCTTAACTTTATAAAAAAATATTATTACATGATAATTATTATTATTCAAATTATTTGTAAACATTATTTAATAATATTTTTTTTACATATATAAGTATATATTTATACTTTCTAACGTCATCTTTTTTATATTACAATATATTATTATTGTTATTTTATGGATAATCTCTTACTTAAATATATATACATCTTATCAAGAACCATTTATTTCTACCTTTTCTTGATGTTAAAGAGAGTAGAGAAAAAACAAATTAAAATCATTGTTATTAAATATATTTTCTTAATTTACATAAAAATAGAAAAAATTTTTAACATTAAAAATCATTGTATTAAAAATATATTTTTCATCCTTTTAATTTTTAAAATATAATTAGTAATTTTTTTTTGTTTCTAAATAAAAAAAATAATCTTTTTTTATACAACCAATCTTTCTTCCTTCTTTCCTAACTAATGTTAAATGCAATTTTTAAAGTTAGAAATTTTATATTTTTTAACTTTTAATACTCCTTTTTTTACTCTTTATCAGTCATTGTATAAGTTTTACCCGGAGACATAGTATACAAAAGGTGGAGTATACACTTCACTCTTTCAGAATACATATATATTTTTAGTAAATCAAAACCAATTTTTGTTAAAACTTTTTATAAGCTTGAAACAGATTTTTGTTAACTATCATCTTTAAATTAAACAATCAAAATTTTTTAACAGTAAAATCTATTATATCAACGTATTTATAATCAAATATATAACTTTACTCCCAATTTTATATATCTTTGCTAATTTTAAAGTTGAAAGATTATACACAATTTTTTAAAGAATGATCAATTTTTAAACAATTGTTGATTGGTATCTTATTTTAATAAAGTTCTATCTAAGAGATGTGGTTGTATCATTATTACAATTTTTATTAATATAATATTTTTCATCAAAAATTAACTATACGTATATATTATTGAAGATACAAATTTATTTGGTTATGTCATTGTTATTCAAATATTATATAGTTAATTTATTTAATTAATTGATACAATAATTTTTTGAATTTTTAATATATTTTTACATATATTTAATTTTTTGTTTTTTAAAGAAACCTTCAAAAACATTAAATTATAAATATTATTACTCATCTTTGGTTGGAAGAAACAAACAAATAAAATGATTTTATAATAATAATAAAAAGTTTGTTACAAGTTATTACATTTTGATAATAATAAAGAACAATTCTTAATTTTTGTTCAAGTATGCAAATTTTTATCACTTATATGCATGTATATAATAATAATTAATAATTTTAATAATTAAAAATTAAACATTAGCAACATAAACTTTATTCAATGCAACTTTAATTTGTTTATTTATTTATATAATGAATACATATATATATTAACAAATTGATAAAAGCTAACTTTTTTTTAAAAATATCATTAATTATTATTTATAAATGTTATTTTACTTTTAGTATTATTGGTTTATATATTTATTTATTGATAATGTAGTAGTAATAATAATTATTATTAACTTTGAACTAAAATATTAACAGTTTAAAAGTTTAGTCTGAATATATTTATTACTAATGTTTAAACTAAGAGACAACGTTTCTCCCGTTATCACTTAATAATTTACAAATTACTGATATTTTGTATTTAAAATATTGTTATAGAAGAAGGAATTAAATATACAATATATTAGGTAAGGCATTATTTTTAGGTTAATATATTTGAAAGAAAAATTTTTATATTAAGTTACTGTTTTACTGATACATTACAAATTTCATAAAGATAGATTATGGGATCTGTAGATGAAAGATTGTGACGTATAACCTTCACGCCATTCGTCATGATAACTATGGTTATCATTGTTCTTTTGTCTATATGTATACATATATATGTATATTACTTCAACATATAAATTACTGCTTTATTTTCAACTATTCAGATTCTTTTTTAGATGTTATTTTGCCTCCTTCTTCTACTGTCTCTTTTCTTATCATCTTATTAATTTTATATCTCTTTCAAAAAGAGACTTCCTTAATAAAAATGTCTCTTTTATTATTAGCACATACACGATTCCATAAATCATACCATATATATATATTCTTAAACTGCCAAAAATATATAATATTATTATCATAATTTTTTATATCTTTTAACAGTTTTTTAACAATTTTTATTTACTAAATATTTAACTAAAATTATTATATCATAATTTTTTTGTATATTAACTTTTAGTATTTTACAATATGTTAGATGATATATATCTTTAACAACAATCTTTTTTTCAAATGATAATGTTTAATTAAAGAATTATATGTCTATATCTTTTTCGTGTCTAATAAATTAAAAAAATACTTTTATTTTGTAAATATCATAATATTCCATAAGTATATATTTTAACACCACTTCAATCTACATCTATAGATGTAAAAAGAAAATAAAAATCTAATTGATAATAACAATATAATACATTTTAATGTCTACCTTTTATCAACTTATCAAAGAAGACTTAATTAAAAAGATGATACTGTGGTATTTAAAACATCGAAATGGCAAAATTTTTCCATGAAAATGAATGCGTAGGTTAAGTTAACAGTAGCTAATTAATTTTTAAATAATTATGCATGCCATTTAAAGTATCCATTATCATCAAATATTTATTTCTAGAAAATAATATTATTTTAAATAACACTAGAAAAAAGAGACATTAAAATTACCTATTAAGGTTATGTATATTAATAATGTCTTAAAGTTTACCAATTCCTAGATATATTTAGCATTACAACAGTTGTTAACTTTTTTTATTAAAAACATTTTATTTTAAATGCTTCATTTATTAATTATATTTATATAAATACCTTAATTTCAAAACATTATTTATTTAAATATAATTACTATTAAACATTTACCTAAAGATAGAATGTATCATTAATTTTTATCAAGTCTTTTTATCACAATATTAATACTATGCATGTCATAGGGTTAAAACTTCCATTGCTCATATACAATTATATCATGATAAGGATCTATTATTTTGACTATCTTCAATAATGTTTCTTAATAATTCTTGAGCTATTTTATCATTTTAATTACTACCATATAAATGTAAATATTAATCATTCAAAAAATTTTCTTTACTATTTAAAAATCACAATTTTATAGTTTACGCAGACTATTATCTTAACCCTTTTTTAAAAGTGATTAATAATAAAAGAGTTTTTATTTTTTAACATTTTAAAAGTTGAAAATTTTTATTAATCTTTATACTATTATATCTTAAATTTTAATAACAAATTTTATATAAATTTATTATCTTGACGTTATATTTATAATCAATTAAAATTTTAAATACACTTCTTGTTTTATAATCTATATTAATTGCCTTACGTTATCTCCTAAACTTGATCTATATAATGAATCATCTCTTTTTTCTGATTTATAGAATTAATCATCTGGTACAGTTTTACTTCAGATTATTTTACAAGTTATTTCATATCTATAAAGCCATATTTACAACAAAGAAAGATTTATCACATCCAATTTTGGAAAATAAAATAAAAAAATTACTTCCTTTTAACGTGGTTTTTTGGCTTTTTATTTATAGAATATAAATATATCTCCTATGGATTGTACAAATGGAAAGAATTTTGTAAATACTTCGGAAAACGAAAAAAGTATCGTTAAAAAGAATGATCAATCAAGTAATAACTTTAATGACTATGGAAAAAATTTACGGAATGGTTTAACTTTAGATTTCGATAATCAAAAGGTTAATAAAAATGAATCCTTATTGAAATGTGTCACACATGATTTTCCAGAAAGAAAAAATCTTTTAGTAAATATTTTATCACCAATGAAATTACTTGAAACACCTATTGGAACAAATGATGATGCTAAAAGATTTGCTCAAGGATTCTTAGGTAAGAGATTTATATATTTATTTAATAAAAAAAAATAAAAAGAAAGTCAAACCGAGATTGTATTTGCGTGACAATGTAAGACATCTCCTTTGAGTATTGCTAATGTTAGAGAACTAATTAACATTTTATTAAGGAAATGTTACTTTACCTTTTATTATCAAATGTTAACATTTAAAATATATGCCATTATAAAATTGAAATGATCTTTAGTTAACTTTTTTGTTTCATAAAAAAAGTGACATTTTAATAAATAATAATTAATATATTTTATAGAAAAATTATCTAAAATACAAAAAGAGCGCGATTTTACACCGTCGGATTATCATCCTTCACCTACCTTTATACCTATAATAAACCAATTAGCTAACACACCTGTTGAAGAATTAAAAAAAAGAATATCAACAACAGGTAAAGGTAGTGAATATCAAAACAAACTTGTCACAAGAATACATAATTTAATAACTTTTGAAGATCACTTAAATGAAGCAATTTTGATGTCAAGTCAAAGAAATCAAAAAAAATCTGAGATTAGTGTAATTCAACAAGTACAAACAGATGTGTTATCACCAACAAATACATCTCCTACTTCATCGTCAGGTTGTAGTGATGATTCTGAATCCTTAAAAGACAAAGTAATTTGTGAAGCTGTAATGAAAAATTTAAATGAGTTACAAACTTTTGCTAACAGTGTTGGTCTTACATCTTCAGATCTTCTTAATACTCCATTTTTTCGATCTACAAACTTGGAAGTACTTCAACAGAAGACAAATGAATTAAAAATGAGCATACAAAATTCAGCAAACATTTCAACACCAATGTCTAATCTTATGTTACATACACCAGTGAAAACACCAACAGATATAGAAATAGTATTAAACAAATTAACACCAATAGAAAAATTTCAACAATATATTGAATACGAATTAAAAAGACAAAATAATTCAAATAAAATAATCACAACACCAACAACTAATAATAAATTAATTCCAACACCATTCCTTGATGAAATCCCAAAATCAGAAGCATGCGTAAATATATTTAATCAAATGAAAAATTTTCTTACAACAAGTGATAACATAGAAAAGAATAGTTTATCAAACCATATCATATCTGTGAATCATCCTCAGCAATCGGATGCAGAGTAAGTTACAAAACTTTATGTATTACATTATTCTCTCCATACACACATACACCAACATTTCTCTTACATACCTATATATACATTTCAATGCTTAATTTCATAATGTGCTAAAATAGCAGTATGATTTTTTGGGTTGATGACTCATACTATTTTAATATTATTTGATTCAACAACATATATATCCTTTTTCATGTTTCTATATCTTTTATGATAATTATTATTATTTATTTTAAACAATTTATATCTCAAACTTTTCACAATATCAAAGGATAATTAATTATTAATTCTTCTTCTTTTTTGTTATAATCTTGACATTTAAAGACACCACAATTTTGAAATATCTTTATATACATTTGCCAAATATCATTTCAATTATAAAGCCTTTTAATTATATTAACTTTATATAATTTATTTATATTTAAATAATTAGTCTTAAATTAAGTAATCATTTTTACTTCCCTTTTTTTATGATACAAATTTAAGTGTCTATATATAATTACATTATTGTTAGGTATTTGGTATATAAAAGTATTGTTAAAAATAATTAAAAAAAATTATTATACAACATAGCTGATATATATTTTCTACACTTTACCTTTGTTATTTATTAAAGATACTCACTTTTCATAGTCTTAAAGTTTCTTATTTTATCAATATTGTGAGACGATCTTATTTTATATGATACTATATATATGTGTATGTAGTTCTCCTCAATCCATGTAAATACATATATATATATATTAATATATACCTGTATCATCTCAAATTTATATATATATATATTTTATATCTGTAAGCATGTATATTTATAATATACCATTGTTAAATAAGGGTATAAGAAGATACAAATCTTTTTAAAGAATAAGATGATATGGCGGGTAGTTGTTAGGGTATTACACTTTATAATCATCTTAGGATCAGGATAAGAAAGTTCAAATAATATATATGTGACCATTAAAAGAAATTTTTAATGTTTATATATGAAGGAAAGGAATGATATGTTTTAGTAAGATAGAAAAAGTGAATTGAATAAACTTTGGATTTTATATATTTCTCAATAGAAAAATTTAATGTGATTCATCAAAAAAATTTTGATTTGCATCCTTGTTTTGCTTTTTTTATATTTATATATACTGATAAGATTTCTCTTGATTTGTTTGTCATCACTATTAATAGTCATTGATCTATTTCAAAGTTTAATATTGCGACATCCTTTTAAAACTACTAGACTCATGAATTTTTTTTAAATATCAATATATTTTTTAATATTATGCCAACATCGTTTATTTTAATGTGTATTGAGAAATATATTGTTTTGATTTGAGAAAAAAATATTATATAATTGTCATCAATAAAAATTGTCAGCATACAAAACATATTCTTTACCAATCAGTTCGAAGATTTAAATTTATTTTCAATTTTTCTGTCATGAGACATATATACCTTTGAATTGCTCATTCTCTTATTCATCTTGTTTAAGATTTTGTACATGAGAATTTAATGTTAAGCATTTTTATACATCTCCTTTTTGCGGCTTATATAAAAATTATAAGAGAGAGTCTCCGCCTCTATTATAGGATCCATTTGTTTGAAACTATCCTCCTCTCCTCGGTACATACACCAACTTCAGGGTCTAGTCATTTTCATACAATGGCAGTATCGTATAGTCATGTTTTCTTATTTTATGTCCTATCATAAAGTTCAGCAATTACACTTTTCCTCATCACCATTTCGTTTAAGTAATATTAATATTTCTTAGGCCATTTGATAACTCATACCCTATGATAAACGATATAATTTATTATTCACATTTTGAATCATTATTTGTAATTCCAGATTGACTCTCTTAAAAAATATTTGTAAGCAGATGCAAGACAATCAAAATCTTCATGAATCAAGCCTTCATCATTCAGGACATCATAACCTGCAACACGGATTACACAATCTTGCTAATAATAATAATATGATAAGCAGCAGTTCACTTTCAAATAATAATCCTATGAACTTTTCACAGGCATCACCTATTCATCCACATCTTATGTACAACACTTTTTATAATCAAGTGTCATCAGCAACCAATCAAAATCCATTTAATATGCCTCCGCTCAATGGTGGAGATATAAATGTTTTCAATAATATTAAGCCAACTGATATGATGAATAATCAAAAAGACTATACTAGTTTAAATTCTGTTGGTAAAAATAATATTTTATCACCATCTATGAATCCATTACAGCATTCAATCATGGGACCATTACAACATGGATCAGAATTAATCCAATTAAACTGTACTATGCCAAATCAAAATATGAATCCTTTTTCAAATCATAGTCAAAATGATACAGAAAATGAATCTAATCAAAGATTATACTCCACTGGGTAATAATAATTTTAATTTTTTTTTTAATTAATATTTATAACTACAGGTATGATCAAGAGGATCAAGATTTAAAAAAACTTGAAAGAAAACGTGCACGTAATAGGTTAGCTGCAACTAGATGCCGTCAAAGAAAGCTAGATAGAATCAGTCAATTGGAACAAGAGGTTACCAATGAGAAGAAAAAGTTTGAAGAATTGATGGCAAAATATACAAGAATACAGAATTCTCTTGAAGACCTTAAACAGGCGATGGAGCAACATCGTCAATCAGGTTGTAATTTTCAATATCACTCAGAATAATTTATTATTAAATAATTATTTTTTTTTCAAACGACAGTGGCGTATTGTCGCAAAAAGGCTAATAACTGCTGTCTTCTAAAAATTTCTTCTCCAACAATTTTCATTTTTTAATTCATGGAAACATTTTAATTACTGTCATCTCTAATCCTTTTTTGGTTATCTTTTTATCAAGATATATATTGGATATATATAGTTTATACATTACTTAAGAAACAAAATGTATATGTGTAGAAAGATTCATTAAAGAGGAAGAAAGTTTTTTTAAACAATTGGTTGATGATGCCTTTCTGCCTACTCTTGGCCAATTATTTCATAAAAAAAAGCTTTTAAGAATATAAAGTCTACACCTTTTTCATTCTTCTAAAATGATTAAATTTAATCATCATTATTATTTAAAAAAAAATCTCATAACAAAACGTTTTAGTATAAAGAAATATGTATATGTATGATACCTGACATTTATAAAAATAATTCTTAAATAGGAATTTATCTTTTTGTATGTTCATATAATGTCCTCTCTTACTTTTTTTTTTGATATTTTAAATAAAGTATTTTAAATTATTTGATATATTTTAATGCGGATAAGTATGAATGGAATATATTTATTATAATAATAATAATGACAGTCGATATGAGATAATAGAAACAATAAAAATATATATTTATTTAATTTGTATTAAGAGGATAAAAAGATTAATTAAATGTATACAATTTAACACATTATTTTGAAGTATTAAGGCATGTTTCGGCATTATATATACTTTTAACCTTTTTATACTTCCGACTATCTTAAATGTCTACAAACAGGTACCGATTATCTCATGATTATTGTGAGATGCCGTTGTAAAAATAAATATATAATACCATTGATACATTTTGTATACATGTGTAAATTGTATAAGTTTCATTTTTTTTAATATTTAAAACAAATGTCTTTTGATTGTATAAAAAAAACAAGGCATCATAAACACAAAAGTGCCGACATACAGTTATTGTATACATTTCGAAGCTGTAAGAAGGAAAAGATACTACAGTTCACATTGACTCATTTTTATGATATTTTGGGATTGATATAAAATAAAGTAAAAGTGTATCAACCTGATATTAATATATATTTTTGTAGTTTTATGAAAAAGAAAAAATATTTGCATATGACAAATCACTCATTTTTTTTGATTATATTATAAACCTCTTATTATATTGCCGACAATTTTAAAATCTTAATATTTAAATAAATATTATTATTATTACATTTGTACAAAATTACATTTATTAATTGTAAAAAATTATATCCTTTTTTATATTTTATTAATTTTATTCATATTTTTATTAAATTATTTCGATTCACATTTAATAATATAAAATAGATGACATTTAAAGGAAATAATCAAAAATTACATATAAAATAGAATTAAAATATATTTGTTATGAAACTTTTATATGATAAACAAGAAAAAAAATTTGCAAAACTTTCATACATATTTTTAATTTCAAAATATGATATTTTAAAAAAAAATTACTAATTCATTTTAGCTACAGTACTTGAGGGTGGTTTGCTTTCTATTCTTGATTTTTTTGAACCACCAGCCATCAGTTTAAGCATTGGGCAGATTTTCTTAAGTTCACTAAAATATAAACAATGAGTAATATAGTTAAACATTATAATATTAAGTCTTTATTATTTTTTTTTCTCCTTTTAAACTATCAATCACATAAAATTATGTGTTTAAGAGTAATAAAGAGATATTATGTACTCACCTAATACCTGCTTTGATACAACAATCACAAGTTTCGGCTAACTCATCTTTCCAGTCAAACTCTTTCAAACATTTCTTAATTGTTGTAATTGTTTTTCTTTCAGTTAAATGTGGTTGACAATCTATTTTATCAAAACAAAATCCATTATGATTCTCTTTTAGCATACATTGTTTTAAACATGAAGCATATTCAAGGGTTGTATTGAAAACATTTTTAATTTGTTTAATGGCAGCACTTTTCATAAGATCACCTTTTCTTGTTGTAATTTGTTCTTCAGCAATATTTAACATTTTAGCAATGTTATGCTTTTGAATCATCTTTTTTGTACTATTATCAGGAACACATGAATCTGACTTTCTATGAAAACATTTTAAGAAAGCAGTGATTTTACTTTCCTTCTTATCAAAACATTTCTTCAATGCATCTGGAGTTGGTGTTACTTTTCTAAATATTTCCCAACATTTTCCAGAGCAAGAGTATACCTGTATTCTAATATTATCAAAACATTTATCTTGTTCATCGCAACCACATTGTCTAATCATTTTTCCTGTTTCAATTGTATTTAAAAATACGGCCCCAAACCCAGTTTCTTTTGATACTTTATCAAAAACATCTCCATTTTTCTTTCCATCTACTATTGGAAAGTGCCATGATAATATAATTAATAAGAAAGAGAATAATATATTAATATTAAATAAATAGTAAGCCATTTTTCAAAGTATAAAATGTATATGGATAAAATAAACTTTTCTCTTAACCTTTATTATCTAAAATTATTTTACAGTAAGACCTTAAAAAGTAAATGAACCAGTTATTATTATTATATATATATATTTATATAACTTTGATAGCAGCAACGAAAATAAGATTTATATTAAAAAAATTGTGATAATAACTTTTAAATATTATTATATTTAACTATTACTTTAATATTTTACCGGTGAAGGTAACTTTTACTATATATACAAAGGAGAGGGTCGCTGCATTGATGATAACTTGTTGATTATCACTAAAGTTTGAAAGAATTTAGGGTTTTGCTTGTAATTTAATTTATATATAAAACAAGTTTTTATGTGTGATATGAATAACTATGTTATTAGGTAGTCATATTCCTTTCAATGGCAACAATCAAAATTATAAAATCTAATACAGTGCAAAAATATTTTTTATTGTTATAAAAATAGTAGAAAATGCAAAATTTTTAATTCTATTATAAATAATAAAGATTTTTAAACTTTTTTCATTGAAAGTTTTACTTACAAAATATATATGAAAGTAGGAAACAATATACTAAACATTTTTATATAACTACGGTAGATCATATTTTTTTTACTAACCATTTCTTTAGTTTGTAGCTTATATATATTTTATTATCATCTTTATAGAAATGAAATAACTTGTAAGATATAAACATGATAATTTATCACAAAATAATAACAAAAAAGCATGTATTCTTATTAATAAAACATATAACATCATTTTATCATTGCAATTTTAAAAAAGACATATACATAAATTAAATTGTGTAATAAAAATTTGCTAAAAAAAAAATTCATTTATGATGTTATATTTAATGATAGCACCAGTTCTAATTATTTGATAAAATTACTTAAACTTTTCTAATTTTAATTTTTTATGTATTTTTAATTAATTATTATTAAATTTTTTTTTTAAATTTAAACTACATGCACACATATATATGTAATATTAATTAGCCAACATCATCATTTTTTTAATTAAATGTTGACATTATTCTTGCCTATTAATAAAACATATGTCGTTTTGATAAAATATTACATATAAAATTTAACAAAATATTTTTAAAATTAAATTTACGCGTTATCTGACAATAATAAAAAAATAAATAATAAAAAAATGATTTTAATGTGGAAAATTTCTTAACTTTCTAAACATCTTTTTAAATTGAACAACTTTGTTATCATTAAAAAGTTTTGCGACTGTCATCTCCAGATGTTGGCCTACTCTCTTGAATCGTCTTGTACCACCTAGAGGTAATATTGTTGGATCCATTGATGGATGAACTTGCATATATGTAATATTTAGGGTTAAAGCATTATTTGTAAGTGTACCTAACTCTACAATATTTAAACCTTCATTACTTGTACTAAGGAAGGCACCTTCTAATGGATTTGAATTTGGTTTCAATGTCAAGAAACCATGTACTATCCTAATATCATCTTTTACAACTGATATACTTCTATAAAAAAATGGAAAAATCAATTGATAAATAAAAAAAATATAAATACATACGTGACATTGAGAGATGGTGGCCCAAACATAGGAACTTCAGCTGGCATAAAATTGATAGTCTCTTCATATGCACCATCATACATATCAGTAGGATAACGTAATCCTTTAGAAGCTTGTGAATACCAGCTACCTAATATAAATTGAACAGGTTCCAAAGCTGGAGCTAATGGAATAGGGGTCAGTTTAATTGAAGGATCTGGTATACAGGTATTACAACTAACAGCACAATTGATATCAAAAAAATTTGTTTGACTTCTTACAACTTCACATTTTTCTTCCATAGCCCAACGATCACAACTTTTATATATATTTCTACATCTTCCTATAAAATAAAAAAAATAATCGTTAAAATTAGTAAAAAAAAAAACATACTATGACAAAATTTGCCCATCCATCCTTTAAGACATGTACAACCAATATTTCCTGGAATACATTTACCTCCATTCAAACATGGATTCCTTTCACATTGCTCCTTTGATAATCTTTTTATAACAACAACAGCTCCATCTTAAATTTAAATAATTAATAAAAAAGATATTTAAATAAAAAATTAATTGTTTTTAATTATACCTGCTAAATATATTAGTGTCAGGAGAAGGATAATAGAATGTAACAACAATAAACGCTTTCTATTAATAATACTATTCATCTGTAAATTACAATGGAATATATTAATTAAAAATCAATTGATAAAATTATTAAATATCAATTAAATAAATTAAATTATTAAAATAATATTAATAGACATATATAGATATAAAGATATATAATATATACATAAACAAATACATGACAATTTTCATTAATATAATATAAAAATCAAGATTGTTTGATAAAGGAGAGTGAAATTGTTATTCTTTATTTAACCGGTCATTTATTTGAAAAGAAAATATTATATATATACATATAAATTCAATTTTCTAATGGTGGCTGGCTGCAGGGCAACAATATAATTAACAAAGGCATGATATAACTATTAATAGTATAAAATAAATATATATTATTTTTCCTTATGAAAACTAACTTTGAGTAGTAATTTTATATTATTTTTACTATGATTTCTCTATTTATCTTTAAATCATGAACATTTTTATGTGATAACCACAAAAAACAGAATTCATGTGTATATGTGTATTGGTAATTTGATGATTTCAAAAAGGGAAAAATGACAAAACATGTTACTGATTGATAGTCAATGATTAATATTTCTGTTCTTTAATAAGGACTCTTCTATTTGTATATATAGAGATATTTAATACATTTAATCCATAAAATGTAGTATTAATCAAATTTTGGCTTTTACCTTTCAGTTGATGTTCCTTTAACAAACTAGATTTAAGGTGGATTGATCAACATTGAAGAATTTTTTTATATACTCATCTATACACATTCACAGAAGTAGATTATATAACGATATACATATATGCACAATTTAAGAAACAAAAAATTAGCTAGTTTAATTCAAAAACCATTGTTATATTAATATTTTAACAACTTTTATTTTCAACAATTTCTTCCTCCTGAAATAGTTATGTGTTTATATAAAAAAATAATGATAGGAAACATCAAAAAATTTTTTCTCATTGCCTTATTCTTATATTTTCTGTAATCATGTATTAAGAAATAATAATAGCTCAAATTTGTTCAAAAGAAATTATTACTAGAATATAAATTAGTTTCATTTATCAAGTAGTATTATGAATATAAATTGAGAAAAAAAAAAAAGAAATTTCATCTTATTATATTGTTTAGTTATAAAAATTTCGTATATATACTCATATATTTATTTTTAAAAACTTTCTTTTTAATACTATCTTTAAAAAATAATACATATCATGGATAATAAAAATGAGGATGGTGAAACTTTTGATGACAATGATATTATCTTTAAAAGAAAAGGTTCAATAAAAAATTTAGTACGTAAATCAGTTACTGTTCAACAAAAAGCGGTTAAAAGAATAATGTCACTAAAACAGAGGAAGAATATTTTTTTTCAGGATGAATATTGGAAAAAAAGGTAAATTTATGATAATATTAATTTTTATTTATTATTTCTATTATAGGAATGAAGTATATAAATTATATCATTCAAGAGAATCATTAGAAGAACTTCATATCTGTCCATATATAAAAGAATTAAATATGTACCTATTTCGGCATCGTGGTAGCGCCCCAGAGATTTTATCAAAAACAAAAACAATATCAAAACCATGTAGCTCATTAGATTTTAATAATATACTTTATGAACATCAAAATTGCCATCATTTTGGTGAGTTTTTTACAATTATTTAAATATTTTATATCATCTTTAATAATTTGTTCTCCTTAATTTAGTATACATGTAATATACTGGTTCTTATATAATTAGCACTTTTATACTTCCTATAAAAATTCAACATCTACACATACACATTTTCTTATTTAATAATATTATTACTCATATTAATATATATGCTATATTGTTGAGGAGCATGAAGCTGTTCAATTAGATTCTAATAATATATTTTTTTATTTAATGTTTCTTAATACATCATATAATATATTAATAAAAGTTGCCTTTTTGGTTTCTTCTTCATACTTAGTAAACATATAATATTAATACTCTAGGATTAGTTAAAGCAAGGATTATTTCTTACTTTGATTAAATAAAAAAATTATTATATATGTGAAGGTGCTTTTATATATTAATCTTTTCCTTATCTTCATCTTCCTTTTATATATATATTATACCTTCATATTATATATTCAAATAGTATAACTTATTCATACATTATTTTTTTATATATATAATGTAATAACAAAAAAATACTTTCTAAATCATACATCTACTGTATATTCTCTTTTTATTATAGAACTTCTACCAAATAAAATATCTAACAGATATAATAAATAAGTTTTTTTATTAATATTTTTTGTTGATATTTTTGATATCAATTAAATTTATCAATTTTATAAAATCACAAAAAAGATACAAAATATTTTAAATATAAATAACCAAAAGTGAGATGTCACTGTCATGGCAATATCCTAATAAATTTTACTCAAATCGCGTCTATAACGTCTTTCATTCTCAAGTACCAAGTACACCAGGTGATTTATTTTTTTTTATGTAGTTTGTGATTGTTTGATATTGTATTTATAAAATATAAACTTTGGTATCATAGTGTACAAAAAGATGATATATATATTTTAAGAATTATATATATTGAAGTTGTCTAGCAATATACAAATAAAATTGCGCTTTTTAAATTTGTTAGTTAAAATAGATTTGTTATTACAAAAAAAAATTTTTTTAAAAAGTTATAATTTTTTTTATCACTTTATATTAGTAAAATAATTTATATCTTAATTAAAAGAAGACCCACATAAAAGAATAAACGTATGCAAAATGAGGAATGACGTTATCAAAATATTTATATATAGAAACTGTTTTTTTTTTCTTAATGATTATGACAAAAAAAAAGATAGATAAAGGGTATGTAACTTTTTGTATTTTAACTTGTTATATTAAACTAATTTTTTATCAGATAACTAGGGAAAATATTTTTTTATTTACAAAGATAAGTAAAATATAAACTTATTTATTTTTAACATTTTTATTTTATAATACTTTATATCAATATTCTTCTTATCATTAAGTTATAACAAAAAGTTTATGATACATAAAGTTTTATTAAATATCACAAAAAAAAATTTTAATAGATAAATTAACATATAATAATTTATTTAATTAATGCCCATGATTGATCAATGACCTCGAATAAATAAATATAGAAGATAGAATGTGTAGATAAAACTTTTCATTACAAGACTATTGTTAAAACTTGGCAATATACATAGTAAGTTAAAATTATTAAGGGTTATCTATATCACAATAATTAATAATATTTTTTTTTATTTAAATGTTAATTTTAAAGTTTTATATAAAAATATCATAAATTTAAATTAGTTATTATCTAAATTAAATAGTTTAGTCTTTAAATTTTTATCAAAAATAAATTAAAAGAAAACTTATATTGTAACATTATTTTAATATTTTTCATCTCATATTAAACTATTTATATATCAATCATAATTTTTTTAGCTGTATTTTCTTGCCTCATACAACCTTACATGGTAAGTGTAGAGAAATCTCAAAGTGGTAAGGATATAATTTGTGTCAAACCTAGCATATCACATGCATTGGCTACAAAAGTTTTTGCACAAAAAATTGACTTATTTGATGATACGAAAAATAACAGCAATTGGTATGTTTTACTATTAATAACTTAAAGTAATATTTTTTATTTCCTTTTCCAGTAGTGTCGACAGTTTAACTGGAACATTAAGTAATTCAATAACAGGTACAATTTTTATGATAACCTTACTAATAATAAGAGGGTTTGAATTAATATATACACATACATTATTATTATTCTTTTTATAGGGCGACAAGATAATGACGACATTTCACGGCACGTTTCACCTTCAAGATTTAGCAAACAATTAAAGTCTCCGGAATTGTATAGTAATATTCAGCATAATATTATAAATCTTATAGGTATAGTTGTAATCCTATATTTATATACATATTTTATTTAACAAATGTGTCATGTTTTTTTTAGAAGCTGTTAGTGCTGTTGAACAAGATGATATAAATAATTTAAATAATATAACTTCAAATCATGTTTTTGATATTAATCAACCATTAAATTGTGGATTTTACCGAGAATTTGGTTTTCAATTAAACTTATTAGATGTTGCATTAATGTTAGGACATTATAAGATCGCAAACTTGTTATTAGATAAAGGATCAACAATTCAAAAAGATAGTAAGTGTAAAAAAATAAATATTTTTATGAAATAATAATAAATTAAAAAAAAATTTCTTCTTTATTTAGTTGACATTGAAAGTCGTAAAAAATATGTTACTAATGTGAAGCATATGTTAGAAACAAAAATTAAGTTTATTTCTGACAGAAGCCATGATAAAAAGGATGTAAGTATTTTAATTATTTTAAAGTTGTTTTATATAGTAATCATACCAATCATTTTAGGGTGATCAAAAACAAATAAATCATATATATGACCAATTAAAAATTGTTAAACAAATGGAAAAAATATTAGATAGAAAGGAATCTACAGGGTACGTGATTGATGCTCGAGTTTATGTTAGTTCTTCAACAACTGTTTTACTTGAATTTTTTACACCTCCTAATAGTTTAAATAATGTTATTGTGAAATATAAAGGTAAAAATAATTAATATAGATAATTAAATTAAAATATTTTTATAGTCGAATGGAGCTCTACACCTGATTTTGAAAAAATAATTGGATTCAAGATGGTATATGATATAAGACAAACTTGTATAGAGATTGAAAATTTAGTACATGGAGAAAGATATTGTTTTAGAATAATTGCAGGTTCAATTTTTGGTAATGGAATTCCTGTTCAAGCTAATCCTTGTCCTATCACAATTAGTAGTTGGGAAGATGTAGATGATGTTGCAATAAAGGATGAAAATGATTGTCATCAAGAAGTAATGAATGTATTGGCAAAGAATGTTGAAAAGTTTAAAAATTCCATTATTTGGCAAAGAAGTAGGTTTAATTGAAAATACATTTTTTTTTTGTAATAATTTTCTAAATTTATCCAGTTTTTCCTGCAAACTCTGAAGGTAATGTAAAGAAAAAACCATTATTAATAAGACATCTTTTCTCTGCAAGTAAAAGATTTGTAAAACATGTTCAAAAAGGGATTTACTTAGCAAGTATGATATATACAACAGATAAAGTTTTATGTACCGTTGATGATACGCTTCCTGTAATGTCTATTGAAGAGAACAATCAATCAAATTTGTCTACAGATGATATGAGATGGTTAATGAAATTATCTTATTGTTGGAAGCAAATAAAATATTTTCAGGATGTAGCAAATGTTAATTCAACAAATTTTCAATTTAGAGCATCAATAATAGAAAGTATCAATTCAATGATGAATGCATTAGGTGTTAAGGATATAGGAACTGTTCATTACAAGCCAATTATTTTTGAAAAAGATGAAGCCATATTTATTGTAACTGTACGTTATACTTTTGAAGATCAGATAACACAAGGTTTAGCAATGAAATGGATAAGTTTGAGTAAATTACTTAAAAAGAAAACATCTTGTCAGGCATTGGATTTCCTTAATAGTGAATCAATTAAAATATTAAATTTTTTTGAATCATTTCAAATACCATTGGATAGGGGACTTTATTTAGGTTACCTTAAAACTTTCTCAACCTTAAATTCAATTGATGTAATTGTACCTGAAAATCTACCCAGTTCTCTTCCTTTTGTATGTATAAGAGATAATCCACATGTTTCGAAAGAAGAATGGGAATGGATACAAACTTTAAATGATTATGGCCCAATTGATAATATAAATGGAAATAGAAATTCACAAAGATTTAGTAGTAGTGAAGAAGACAATTTAGAGGAGACCGAGGAAGATGATGATAGTAAAATTAATGTAATACCAACATATGTACAAAAACGTTTTCAAGAGAAGATATCACGTTCAATACAAATATTTCTTAATGATCTTGGAATCTCAGCATCTAATATGATGAATCATCGTATCTATCGTCTTCAGATATTTCGTCTACATCCAGATATTTCAATGATATTAATTGTTCCAAATATAGATGAGGTATGTACAATGGTGACAGAAAAAAATTTACAAAATAAATACACCAAGTCATTAGCAACAAATTGTCAAATACTTCCTGTTCCAGTATTTGAATTATTACACCTCTCAACATATCAACCTGAATTCATATCACATTTTTGTCAATTATCTATTTTTATTGAACATTTTATATCAATAACGCAATATGAGTATCGCAAAAGTATTATTGATAGTGATGAAAAAGTGTACAAAGAATTGTATGAGAAGTTAAATGATTTCAAAATGCAACTAGAAAAGATATGGAAAAATGCTAGATGGATTTCAAATATTACCAAGACTGCTCGTGACATAAACAAAAATTATCAATTTGTTGAGATATCAAAAACTGTCATAAAAAAAAATTGTGGCAGTATTAATAGTTACAATTCTTTAGAGGAAAAACATTATATTGAGGAGTGTAATTATTATGTGAGTTTCTTTTTTAATACATTTTAAATGTATACATTAATTATTAATAATATTATTTATTTATAGGATTATAAAAAAAATTTAAAGCATTCAAAGTTTTATGGTTCTAGGAATGACTTCAATGAGAGTCCAAATAAATTATTGAGAAATATTTCTACAGAAGATAAGAAACAATCTTTTAAAACAAAAAATAATGCAATATTTAATTTTGATAAATTATTTATTAACGGAAAGAAGTCTAACGATAGTAAATCTCCTATATTTCGACAATGTATGGCAGCTAGAGCTAATGCATTGAGTAATGAAGCAAAAGCATCAAATATTGATGACTCTTTATTGCGTTTTCGTTCAGCATCTCAAGGATCATCCTTTTTAAGATTTGGAAGTAAATCACCAAAAAACAAAAGACTTTCATCAAGAAAGGCACGTTTCACAAGAAATGAAACTACTAGTGTATTAAATGATCACGATTCTTCAAATTCCATAGAAATAAATTCAGATCAATTAACAGAGTATGGACTTCTTCGTGTTAATGTAGCATTTGATTATTATGATAACTTTGGTACATCTATTCGTTTAAGAGTTACCAAAAGTACAACATGTAAAGAGGTTATACATTTAATAATTAAACAATTAAATCATGTTAAATCAAAATTATCACCAGATTTATCATCTTCACATTCAATAATTGATAAAAAATTTAATGAAAAAGAAATTCTTTATGATGAAGAAAATTTTTGTTTGGTGGCAGTTGTTGGTGCACGAGAAAGAAGACTAAGAAATGAATTTCAACCATTAAATTTAAATCCACCTTGGAATAGAGGAAAGCTATACATTCGTAATGTAGATGAACCGAGTGAAGCAATAATATGTGGAAATGAAGTATTAGTTTAAAAGTTGGAGGAAGTATTTTTTATATATATATTTAAACAGTTTTACTTTGTATGCTTTAATTTCAAACATTTTACAAATATTTTTTAATCAATGATAAAGAAATTATTTTTTCAAATAAATATTTTACAAATTTTATATATTTAATGACTTTATTTTTATATAAAAATATTAAAAGAGACTAATAACGTGTCATTTTTTTAAAAATTTATAATTAGTTTAATTTTTATCTTGATGTTACAAAAAATAGTAGAAATATTAATTAACCTTATTTGATGTTTATTTGAAAGAAAAAAAAATTTAGTTAATTAAATATAATAATATATAATCATGTTTACACTCATTTTATTATAAAATTGTTGAATATTTACTGTTGTTTAAAGTTTAAAATAATAATAAAAGTATATATTTTTATCAAAAGTATATATAATTATTTTTGTTATATGATTATAAAAAAAGTTTTAATAATTTATCATAAAAGCTAATTAATAATAAATATAGTATCTTTTTTATCAATAAGATAGAATATTAAAAATTACTAAAGTTCAAAAATTTTTTATTATCTTGTTATTTAAATATAAAATTATACTTCTATATCTTTATTGTTCTTCAAATTTTAAGATTTTTTTACAAAAATTATATTATAAATAAAAGGTAAATTAATTCTTCCATATTTAATTTATATCATTTTATGGTATGTTATATAATATAAATAAGCTTAAATATATATTTTGCCTTAGAGATGTAATTCATTTATTATTTAGAAAATTACATATAGCAATATTTATACACTTTTTTAAAGTAATGAGCTAATGGTTGAATTTTTAAAAAATTTTTTATAACCCTTAAAATATTTGCCATGGAAAAAGGAACATTGTTATAACAATTTATTAGTTTTAACAATTTTAAAGTTATAAAAATATATTGTTGCGGTACACTTTAATAGATATGTAACATCTTTAGATTAAAAAAAATTTTGTAATAATAAATTTTATTGTGTTTTAATCTTTGTATTTTAATTTATTGCAATAATATAATAGCGTATTTTACATGAAGGTTGAATGTTTGGATAAGATAATTTATGATTCATTTTAAAACCTGAAGGTGAATAACGTTAATTTTAATCAGGAAAAAAATATATATAAAAATTTTATTTACAAAGAAAATTAAATAATAATATACAAAAACCCTTCTAAAAATATTATATGTGTTATATCGCAAACAATTTTTTAACAGCATCTGTTTCCGAGGAATGAATACATAAAATCTCCTTCCTTTTTATTATTTTAAAAATTTAGTAAGCTTTCTACAATTTATATTATTAAAATATAAAATTAATTTTAAAAATTTTTTTGTATCCTTCCACACACATACATTTATTAATAAATATTTGAAGAAAAGAAACAAATTTTTTTATTACAAGTTCATAAGTTTATCAAAAGTATAATTAATGTAATTACAATAATAAGTTGCCGTTAATTCTGTTAATGAATTTTAATATGACAAACATGTAGAATACATACACATATATTTGGTGTAAATATATATACATCTTTCCTAAAATAATAATTACAATATAAAGCTATATTTCTTATCATGATAAGTTCCTATTTTTTATATTTAATGTAAAGCTACTCTTACATATTACATAAAACAAGAATTATTTTTCTATGATAAGTCTTATTTTTTATACTCTAACCTGTTCATTTTCCTTCTACATATGCATAATTTATGATGCCTTAAATAAAAAAAAAGAATAAATATATATTGGGAAAATTATTAAACAACTTTTTTTTTTATTTAATTTAGTTAGAATCATGATATCTCTATATATTTCTTTATTATTATTACTTTGAAATTATTACTTACACAATTTTAGAGAAAAGAAAAAACTTTATTATCCTAATAAAATGGAGCATTATTTATTCTTTATCATTTAATAACTTTGTAATACGTATGCTTACTTATTTATATACTTTTCTATATATTGCATATCATATTTTCAGGTGGGAGAATATTGTAGTTCAAATATACATAAATTTTTATGTATCATATCGTAAACTTTCCAGAAATGCACAAAACTTTAAAATACATGCATATTCAATTATATTTTTTAAAGATTTAAACTAAAATTCTTATTTATTTATAAAAAAANAAAAAAAGTTTCCTAATTCTGTATGGATATCCTTTCCCCCATCTTTCTAAAAATATATATATCTTCATGTTTTACCAAACTTTTTATTACCCCTATAATATGTTTTAGGAGAAAAGTTACATTCTTAATTTCAAGTTTCTCAAAATATACATCTAATAAAAAAACATTGTTTACTTCAATTTCTCAACCTAGTACAAATTTTTAATTATAAGTAACCAGTAACATGCATGAAACGTCTTGGGATCATTTACAATTCAGAATTAGTTCTAAGTTTAGAGTGTTTTTCTCTGAATTTATAATTATTCCCTTATCTAATAAAAAATCAACTTTCAATATACTTCCAACAAAGATTATAGATATTTTATTTTAAATTTGTTTCTCTTCATTCACAAATACCATTATTTATCCTATTCTATTTAATTTTTTTAAAATATTTATTTTTTAAAATTTTAATTTTAACATTTAAAAACTAATTAGACACAATATAAATATATTATTGTGACTTGAAATAAAGAAGAATACTTATTTATTTAACTTGGTTAAATAAATACAAGTATTAGTCTTGTTTAAAGACATTAATAAAGCTTTTTATTTAATAATATAAATAAGAAGAAGCTTTTGTAAATATGAGCACTTAAATCTTGTTATAAAGAAAATAGTTTAACAACATATTAGTATATTTTCTATAATTTAAAATGCCAAAATTCTAAGATATCTATATATATTCAAAATAATTCGAAAAAATTATTTAAACATTTATAGTAATTTGAATTAAAAATAAAATTTTAATAAGGAAATAAGAGATATCTTTTTATAAGTACTTTGATACAACAAACAACATATACACATTACAACACACGTCAAAGGAATAGTTAAAAAAATAATAAAAACGATATTTAAATTTTTATTAAAACAATCAACTTTTTTCCATTCATAATTTAGATAGGAAATTTTAGTTTCTTCCATATATATTGGATGAATGAAACAGAAATGGCAGAATCTAGAAGAGCTTCCTTACCAACATTATCCTGTAATCAGGGTACATCTAATAGATTGATGATTCCTCAAAATTCAATTAACATGTCTTCATTGTTAGAGAACGTTGCTGAATTTCAATTAGATCCTCCATACTTTTCTCAATATACTAGTTCAAGGTAAGTACATATTTAATAATAATAATAATAACAAAAAATAATCAAAATACACATTACACCGTATGATTTATTATCACCTTATGATTAAAAATATATATAATATCTATTATTGATAATTATTTTAAAAAACATCATCAAATTTAAAATATCTAATTATAAAGTCATTTTCGTGTAAAAAACGCTGATGTCATCTATACATCAATTAAAAAGCCATTTCTTAACTATCATCTTAAGCGCATATAAGATATGGAATTTTTAATAGCATTTAAGTAATTAAAATAACTATATTTTATATTTAAATATTATATTTTGTCATGGAAAAAATTAAAAAATTATATTTTGATAACCTTTTATAATTGGTATATTATAAAAATTTAATTGAATACAAATTTTAATTTATTTATAATAAAAGTATTTATAGTGCGGAAACATCTCCAAGAATCTTAAGTCCTTTTAAGAGACCTTTATCAGCCAAGCTATATCGGTATGTTCCATTTCCTATATATTTTTGTTGAATTATTTTTTTTTAAAATATTATTATCAATGTTATTATTTTTAGAAAGCATATAAATCTTGATCAAATGCATAACTTTAACGATGACTACGAAGATGAATGTGAGCTCCCTGACATTGGTAATAAGAAAAAAGTCAAGTTTAGTGGAGCAAAAGGATGTATAAATAAGATACAAGAAAACAAATTTAATTCTATCCAACAAAAAAGTATTAATTTAAAAAATTTTATTATTTCTAAAAGAGGTGAAGTTGTCGAGAATAAGACAGATATTGATAAAGGTATTAACAACTTTATTTAACATATAGAATGCATAAAAATATACTTATTTCTTTTAGCGGATAAGAACAGACGTGCAACATGTCCTGAAATATGGCTTAGTAGTGATAATGATACTGATGACGTAAATAAAACCATACTTAGAATATATGGTGTGAATAATGTTGGTAAGCATGCATTAACAGTTAAACTTACTAATTATGCTTACCCACACAAATGTCCGGTAATAAATGAACAAAAACAAATTGGTAGTAAGAAGGAGATTTATTCAAGAAAAATACAATTTTTATTAAACACAAAATTACATGAATTAGAAATCGTTCAAGGTTCAGCACTAGAATCTGATCCTTTTCAAAACATTGTAAATTTATATATGGTAGTTTATAGTGTTGATGATAAGGAATCATTTAATATTGCAACTCAAACATTAAACAGACTTGTTGAAAACAATCGTAATACCAATCCAGCGCAAATTTTATTAGTAGCCAACAAAATTGATCTTCAGAGAAAAAGAAAAGTTTCAAAGCTAGGTAAGTGTATTGTTATTAATATTATTTAATTATTTAAAAACAATTATTTATAGAAGGAAAAACTTTAGCAAAAATATACAATTGTTCTTTTACTGAAACATCATCACTTCTAGGAGTAAATATAGATGTTTTATGGAAGAAGATTCTGCGCAATATTCAACAGCGCAAAACAAATCATGAAACTTTGTTAAGCCGCATTATTAACAATGGTAGACGCTTTACAAAGTCATGCGAAGAAATAGTAGCAAAATTGACTACTCTTCAAACAGATTCAGCTGGAACATCAGTTAGTTCAGAAAATTGATATTTACCATTAAAAAACATTATATATTAAATAAATTTTATCTATAATATTATATTTTAATCAAATTATTTTTTATTATTTTTTCTCAAAATATATTTAAACATTTCAACATAAATTTGTTACTTTGATTTTTAAAAGTATTTTTTTGTCAAAATAAAATATATGATATGAAGGAGTATGTTGAAATATAAGTGTGTATGTATAAAAATAAATGTCATTACTTTTATTTTATTTAGTACCTACAATTTTTTATAAAAATAATTATCAATCAACAATCTTTTGATTTCTTATATATTTACATTGCATTGAAAAAATTAATATTACAACATTTTCTAACACACATATGTTATTACACTATGTAACGTAATTAAAATTTTATTATTTTGCAGTCAATCAAAAAATATCAAAAATCGAAAAATTAATATTCACAAAATAATTTAAAGTCCAATATCTCGTAAAATTGAAAAGTTACAAACTTGCTAATCGTTTCAATCGATTCAGCATGTTTGATTACCCTAAAACCCTTATTTTCCTGTAATAATAACACTTAATAACGATTTGCTGCAGAGTGCTGCAAATAGCTTACAATGGCACTTTTGGAGAATCAGAATTTAACAATAAAATCTAAACTTTTTAAAAATAAAAAACATATTTTTAGAAGTACTTTTATGTGTAGATTCTATTTTTGATATCAAAAAATAGAAATTTTAACGTTTTAATGCCGAAAAACAGATTTTTATTTATGCTGTTATTTGAAGAAAAATTTAAAGTTTTATATCTCGTGAAATTGAAGAGATACAAACTTGCTGCACGTTTTAATCGATTCAGCGTGGTTGATTACCCTTAAATGCTCATTTTCAGATATTAATATAGCTTAGTAACGATTTGCTCCAAAACGGCTAGAATGGCACTTTTTGGAGAATCAGGATTCTACGGTAGAAAGTAATCTTTTTCAAAGTGAAAAACATGTTTTTGGGGGTAATTTTCTATGTAGATTCCATTTCTGGCATCAAAAATAATTAATTCTTACGTTTTTATGCCGAAAATTAAATTTTTTTATTTATGCCATTATTTACAATGGAATTCAAAGCTTTATATCTAGTAAAATTGAAGAGATATCAATTTGCTGCATATTCCAATCGATTTCTCATGCTTAATTACCCCTATTATCATTTTTATATAAACAAAATACAGTCTCGTTTTCATTTGCTCCAGAATGGCTAGAATGGCACTTTTTGGAGAATTGCGATTCAGCGATTAAAATTGTGCTTTTTTAAAAAGGAAAATATGTTTTCTAAGGTAATTTTTTATGTAGATTTCATTTCTGGCATTAAAAATATTAAATTCTTACGTTTTTATGCCGAAAAATTGATTTTTATTTATGCCATTGTTTGAAGAAAAATTTTTAGGCTCCATATCTTCTTAAATTAAAAAAATATCAATTTCCCATATGTTTCAAGCTATGTTTGTGCTTGATTACCTCTAAAATCAACTTTTTTAATCAAAATAATTTTTATAGAAGTGACACTTTTCCACTTGTTTTTCTTGTTAAAATCATTTTTTTTCGCGTGTTTTTAGCTTTTTCTTTGTCTCATTATTTTAAAGTTGGTCCCCATTTAAAGTTATTATTAATGTCCCATTCGTTTCATATACCTTATTATTATAATTATCTTTTACTTTTATCATTTTTTAAACATTTATTTCATTTTTTAGTGCAAACAAAATTTTTTTTTTTTATCATCAAAAACGATTGTATCTGATACCTGTATATCATGGAGGCTGTTGCAAAGGAGAAAAAAACTTCCAAAGTTAGAAAGATACAAGAATTAGGGCCAGCACCATTACCTCCACGTGGATCTAAAGATTTATTTCAAGAAAAGGAAAGCATAAAAATTTGTAAGTTTTCTTATATAACATTCTTTTATTATATTTATATTACAGCTCAAGAAGATACAGCTAGAAAAGATCAAACTAAAGTACAAGAAAGTAGAGCTGAAACTATAAATATAGTTCCATCAGCACCTACTATTGCTGAAGGTACGTTATAAGAAGTTTTGTTTTCAAATTACATTTGACTTTTAGAAAATGATGAAGAGGTGGTATCTGATAAAACTGAAGGCCGTTATCAACCTAAGTATAGTATTGGCTTTGTGCCAAACATCATGCATGAGAAAAACATTTATCCAGAGTTACCAAAAGATTCAAATACTGGTATAATAATTCACGAGTCTAAAGTTGTAGAAAATGCTGGCATTTATCTACCAAAAGTTCATACTGGTACAAAGTTAGAAGATGGTACTGTTGAAGGAAATGTGTTTCATGAGATGCAGTATTTGGATGTTGCTTATAAGGATCTTGAAGCCTTAAGATTACGTTATAACTTAAAGGGAATTGAATATATAGCTTTATTGGATAATCAAATTAATGTGATTATGGATAATGATTTGTTTCCTGATAGTATTTATATACAAAAGTTACTTGAAAAGTTTCGAGAATTTAGTAAAAGCAGAATTAATGCAACTGTGGACCATCAAATGAATATTGTCAATTTATCAAAGCATGAGAAGGCTGTTTGGAGCCAGGAAATATTAAAAATTAATTGTCAAGGAGTATGTGGTCATGGAAGTACATGTAGTGGCATTGTAACAACATCATCTTTTCAATATCATGATGATTCATTGAAAACCTACATTACAACAAGTAGAAACTCTTTAGATCATGAATTTGAAAAGTTTTATCCATTAGAAATATGTGTAAATAGTTTAATAATTCAAATTGAATGGTGTTTACAAAGGGTTATGCATGCTTTTGAAGTTGAGATAAGACGTGAGCCATGTAGAACAAAAATATCATTAGTAGCTGATGATAATGGGATGGGGAACATGAGAAAGGAACTTCGTAAAATATTGGCATGCTTATTTTTACAATTACGTAAACCGGTGGTGAGTGATGAATTTGCAATGAACATTAAAAAATGGATAAAAACAACAATTTTAATTTTATCAAAATCAATACATGTATCAGATCAAATCGCAATTATTGTTAATTTATTAAGATTACCAAAAAATTTACATCAAGAGATTGTCGAATTAATAATACCTTATCTTTCAGATGCTTCATTTAATGATTCTTTATCATATTTTGGTTTGCTTCTTTCTGTCATCATGAAACCTGTGAATAACAAAGACAAGTTTTTAAGCGAATTAGTTGCTGTACCAGAAGATGATGATGATTTTTTAATTGTTAACGATGATTCATTTGAAGATAATCCAATACAATTATCATCATTATTACTTATATCTATTATTGATAGATTCAATATTCATGATTTAATTGGGATGCATAAGAAACTCTATCTTACAAAATATGCTGATCCATCTTTTCATTTGAATATTTTTACTTCATTCTCACATTTGGTTCATATACTTTGTGAAGGTTTGGATAATTATTCTGGGAAGCATGAATTTAAGGATTTTATGATAAGAATTGCTCATATGCAGAAGGAAATTATTATATGGTTATACAGTTTATATTCAGCTTCACAAAGGGATGGAAATGAAAAATATTGTAATTTGATTAAGGCTGATTTATCAAGATTGATGGTCTATTTTTTCTACAAAATATCAAATACCGATTGTCCTATTATAGGACAGGTTCTTGTTGGTCTACCAATTGATGGAATGTTTATTGTTGATATCTATAGATTAAATTACATCCTCACGAAGGATATGAAGAACGTTAGCATTGATATTCTATATGATCCATCTTTTAATATTTTGATTCAAAATAGAAAACAAAAGAGATGGAATAATCTTTTTATGGAAATGAATAGGGAGATAACGGTTGAAGATGCTTGCTTCTTTAATTCTTTAGCTGAAGTTGTTGGTCATCTTGACTTTTTGGATTTTAGTTTTCTTGAACAGATTCTTGAATCCTGTATGATTGATACTACGAAAAGAGAAATGTTTTCAAAAACTGGTTCAGAAATGATTTCATCAATGTTAATGTATAAACCTGAATGTTTCAAAAGGCTTCTTGATTTTATTGGAAGAAGACATGCTGATCTAAATTCATATACTTTAGATATATTTAGATGCTCAAATCTATCCGGTGTTATCCCAAGTATTGATATTGTTAATCAATTAGGGAAATGGTTATTTTTATTTGACATATCACATCCTGTAGCTAGAGTATCAATTTCAATCTTGAAATCAATCAACTGGAAAAATTGTTATCAAAATGAAGAATATGAATTGTATGAGACTGTTGGCAAACTCTTATCACAGCTTCAACAAACAAAATGTAGTGATATAAATAAAAAAATTGCAAAAGGAGGATTGAATATTTCAAAGCAGAAAGGAACCAATGTGATATTAGAATTTAACAAATTTTTATGGGATATATGCTTAAGATTACCACAGATACATGTTAAATTTCCTTACAATGATAAAAATGAAATGGTTACAAGTCCAATTGGAAAATTTTTACATATAATGGGAAATTGTATGGATTCTTTTGACAGTTTCAAGACATATGGATACTATTATCTAGATGAATTATCCAAGCATGGTTGTCATCAGGCGGTTGCTCTTGTAATTGGTAGAATATTATATGAATTTAATTACCAAGTTCTTGATTACTTAAGTACCAAAGAATTTATTTCTATTTTTGAATCAATGCTGAATTCAAATGACTCTTATACGGCTTTCACAATGATTGGATTAGGGACAAAATTTCCTACAACTATTGTACAATTTTTTAAAAGTGTTATTCTTCTTTATTTACATTTTCATATTTCTAAAAATTCAACAGCTGATGATATATATAAATATGTTTTTTCTGTTCTTAAACTTATGAGTTTAAGGACACAAGTTGATTTTTGTAATAGTATGGAATTTACTTATATATTTGATTGTTTTGTTCGTTATTATTTTGTAATTACTTTAGATGGTTTTAAATTTGGAAACGGATTTGATTCAGAACTGTTTAATTTGTATATTGAATATGCCAAAGATAGCAAAAAGAAATTAGAAGGATCAATGTTTGGATTTATGAAATCTTATGAAATGCCAATGTTCTATGCAAAGACAGAAGATTGTGATATGACCGAATTTGTTTTGCTAAGTATATATACAAAGTGCTCACATGAATGGCAAGATATGTTTTTTGAATATATAACAAAGGGTAAATCTCCAGAAGCAGCCATTAACAAAGTCAAGACAAAGTTTAAAGTTGATATTACTATCAATCATCTTTCAATTATTCAATGGTTTCAAATGGCTACAGAAAAAGATTATGGGTGTGTTATATATCCATGGATTATACAAACATTGTTGTATGAATGCTTCAACAATCAAAAAATTTTCTTAGTACTTAAAAAGAATGTTGCTTTAGGAGAGATGTATAAGAAATTACTTGAAACTAATTTGCCTGATGCTATTAAGAATACAAGTGATAGATTGCTTAAATGCCAATACGAATTATACTTTCAATCTTTCAGAGAAGCAAAGTTTATTGTTAAAGCACAATTTTCAGGTTTAGAAATTATATCAATGTGGGACAAAGGAATTAATTCAGATTCAAAAATGGTAAATATTGATATCAATGAATATATAACAGAAAGCACAACAATTATTGACTCATTCTTGAAGCGTTTCGAATTAGATTGTTCTAGTAGACGTGAAAATACATTGGAACCCAAATGGAAACAATTTAAAGGTAATTGGAATGGTTTATTTGAAAAGTACAAAGATTTCAACTTGGCATCACTGAATCCAGATTTTTCTTTCTTAAAATTTACAAGAGCTCTTCCAATTTACAATTTTGTTGAACAAAATTACTTCGACAACTCAACTGTTAGAAACAATAAGATGTTTAATGAATCTTTTATGAAGTTCAAGAACCTTGTTCATAATTATTTTACCAACAAACAGAATTTTGAAGCATTAGATAAAAAGTATGAAGCTTTGATACAGAAAAGAATGAAATATAATGATAGAACTATCACTGGAGCATTGTTTTGTAAAAAGCAACCTTTTAGTAAATGTGATAGGCCAGTAAATGTTCAAGTACAATGTAAGGTTTATGAAGAAGATAGTTCAATTTATACTGAGATGCATCAACTAAGAAGTAAAAGAAGTTCTGATACTGTTGGAATGAAATCAAAATTATTTGATGTATTAACAATGAGTCATGCTCAATTGAATGATTTTGTATTATATCTTTATCAAGTTATGAGTTCTTTAAGATTGATACCAGGGAACGAAGTGACATGTGATAACATTAGATCTATTGGACAGAATGTTTTTGAAAGAATAATGTGTGATACATTAGCTGATGAAGTTATTTTTATGCCTTTTAATAATTTTGTTACTTCAGCTATAAAGCTTTCAGCAGATATTGTATGTACAGATGATAGAGGAAAACAAAGATTTCAAGAACAGTTACTCTTCTTTATCTTTGGAGGATCTGGTTTATTAAATCATATCCTACACAAAGTATTTCAACCAGGTATGTTTGACAAACAAAGTATAGGAACTACCTATGAGACAATTTGTGAGAAACTAAATGAATTTGGTAAAGTATATGATGCAAGACAATGTCTTTCACAATTTGATGAAATATTGCTAAAAGAACCAGAAGGAACATTATATAGTCTTATACCAATAATAACAAAATTTGTAACAAAGTTTGCCAATGCTACAGAAGGAAGTGAAGAGTGTTTTCTTATTAATATGTTTTTTGATCATATGGGAGTGATTATTCGTAGAACATTACCAGGATCAATAAGTATTATTGTTGAAAATTTATTGAATATAAGTGATCAAGTTATCATTCCAGATAAATTAGCTGTACCATTTTATGAAAAGCTTAATGTTGCACAAGTTCTTTCAACTAGAGATATAGCATCAGTAGATTTGACAATTATCAATGAACATGTAGGAATGAACAATTTAAAATTTATCAAAGATTTATTTGAAATGAAAAGAGCATATCATAAAACAAAACTTTTTTCACTACTTGGTAAGAATATTTGTTTTATCTCTGAAATTATGAGATTCTTTTTTATTACAATGGGGTATCATTTCTTGAGGAATCCATTATATGCGTCTAGTATAGGGGATAAATTATTAAGGTTAATTCATGAATTATGGAATCCTTTATTGTTTCCTGTTAGTGGTTCTGAACCAATAATTCCATGGGAAATGAGTGATCAAGAGTATGCCAATTATCTTGTAAATGTTTATGATAAAATGCTAAATGATGTAAAATATTTTTCATATTTTCATGGATCGGAAGGAAGGGATGTTGATGTTACCAAGAGTATTGTTAATGTGGTGTTTCCTAAACTTTATCAATACAATTTGAATGCTAATCAAATGTATGTTACAGGAACTTTAAGACTGACTTTTCGTCAACAACCATGGGAATATTTTAAACCATCATTAGAAGATTTTTGTATATTTTATAAGATGACGTTGAGCGAAGATTTTGAAGTGAATGGAATAGTAGGTGATATTTCAGTAAAAATCAACTGGACAAATATATGTACAGAGATACCTTTTATGATTAAAACATTTAATTTGTTTTATAATCTTTCAATTCAACCAAAAGCAATTGGTGTTATCAGTAATTCATTTAAGAGATCAATTGAATGTTTAACAAATCTTCCTAATTGGCATTTATTGAAATCACAAAATTATTTAAAAATATGTAATAATATGATGTCAGATTTTTTAATTTCTCGTTTTATTGCTCAATCTGACAAATCAGAAGTTATTTTATATCCAGAACTTTTATTTATATTAAAGAAAATATCCCAAATTGAAGTTACAATCGACTTAGAAAATAAGAACGATGATGAATTTGAGGATAGAACAAAGAAAATTGCTATTTATACAAAGATTATGAATAAGTTAATATTTTATCATAAACCTAGTGAGGCATACAATACAGAAGAACATTATTATTTATTATTTGAAGAAATTATTAACTGGTTAAGGAAAGCATATGCTTATAAAGAGGCTCCATTTTATTACGGCGAAATTTTAACAAATTTATTTGACTTGTCATCTGCCTTTGATGGTAACATATTAAAACAAGTATCAAATAAAGTTAAAGACTACATTAAAACAGCAAAAACGATGCCAATTATACCGGGTTTTCAAGAGATTACAATTGCAAATGCACCACCAATATCTTTAAAATATGAATTTGAAATTATTAATCTTTTATTTAAGCAAACATACATTAAGCCAAATGAAACAAAGCTTCCCGAATGCGGAATTTCTTTTATTATTGATGATAACATTTTAACACAATTGTTACAAAATTTTGGTTCATACTCTGAGTATGCTAATACTGAATGGGTATTAGCCACGGTATTAGATAGTTTATTAGATAGACAAATTAATTGTGGAAAAAAAATACAATTTATTAATATTCTTGAAAAATATTGTTCAAGCTGTTTGGAATCAAATTTATTAATTTCAGAAGAATTTTGCATTGTTATTTTATACTACTTACGACACCTCGTTACATTATATCCATTACTTGAAACAAGCGCAAAACGTTTGTTATATTTAAAAAGTGCTGTTCGTGTATTAGAACAATTTGAAAACAACTTTACATCAAACTACATTATATCAAGCGTAAGTAATATTTTCAAAAAGTTGGTTTCATCAAATTCAGAAAGCGAATTTAATATATCAATCTTCATTAAAGGTGTAATATTATTTATTAAAAATCAAAAGATGAAAAATGACGTAAGAATGAAATCCGATGATAAAATTTACAAGTCAAGGGTTAATGATTTCCAATCATTAATGAAAGCAAATCCCATATCAAATAAAGGCAAAGTACTTGATTATCAACCGCTTAAAAAATTTTTTACTGAAACATACACTATTCTTGATGCGCCAATCTTTTACACTGCGTTTTTCAACAAGATATCAGAAATTATTCCTCCAAATTTTATGAAATAATTAATTAAATTATATATATTATATTTTTTTAATAATTATCATTTTTTGATATAAAACTGAGATTACCACTTTTATATATATTTAAACTCTCTTCAAATTTAACTCAGGTTTAAAATTTCCTATACAACAGCAACCATTATGTGGACATCTGCCATTGATTACATTAACATTTTAGAGAAAATTGTATATTTCAAGTAGATGTGGTTGGTAGTATAAGCTATATATTTTAAACTGCTTCATTAGTTTTATATATAAAAGTGCAATATCGAATCATATTTTTGGGAAGAATATACAGAATAAGGATACGTATATTTTATAAGTATATATATTTTTATAATTTATTTATTTCAAACGCAAGAGAACAATGATAGAGTTTCATTATTCATCTAACAATGTACTCACTATCCAGGTAATAATTATTTAATATTAATTAATTTTTTTCATTTCAGCTATTTTTAAAAATAATCACTTTGTTGATAAATGTATACTTATTTCGCAAACTTGACAAAGATTTATTTGCATTTTTTTATGTAAGCATTTCAATGTTTCAATTTACCATTACTTATGTATCGCAAAATGTTATTAAAAGGACAATTAAAGTTATAAGTATAAGCAAATATAAATATGTCAATTATATATTTATCAGGTAATTTTTTAATTAATTGAATTATATCATTTTTTTTTATAGTTTTACAAATACAATGGTAATAGGAGTTTTGGTATCATATATATGGCAAAATTTTATACAAGCACCAGAATCCATATCAAAGAAAGAATATAAAAATATCTTATCAACTTTCGTTATATCACACCTTATCTCATTATCTGGAGACATATATTTAACATTACAATCGAAGAATGAAGGAAAGATAAATGATAGTTTAGCAAAAGATATATTAATGTTTTATCAAAAAACTATATCGTTTATCATTATCATATTTCAAACAACATCAATTACACATTCGTTGTGCATAGGTCAATTTGTTGGCTCATTAATATTTATAATATGTTGCTTTCTTTTTTGGAAAAATATTTTATCACTATGCAAGGCATACTCAAGTGTTAAACCAATAAATTTAGATGATAAGAAAAAACAATATGGAAAGGGACATAAGAATTATGATATAACTACAATTGAAATAACAAGATCAAACTTTTTATATTTTGCAACAAAATATTTAATAATAATTACTAAATTTATATCATTCCAGGAACAAGCAATATTTAGTTTGGTTGAAAATTTGCTTACCACTTTATCACAATTATTTTTGAAACCAATTATTGATAATTTTTATACTTACTTCAACATTGATTGTCTCCTTAAATATGGGAACAGTAGAACAATTAACGAAAATTCCATTTCAACTTTCAAAAAAATTATCAAATTATGTATTATTATTGGTTTTGTCGTATTTGCATTTTGTACACCATATTTTCATATTGTAGCTAAGATCATTGGTGGTGATGTTTTGTTTAATAACAATGGTCCCAGACTGTTAAGTATATACTCAATTTATGTGATTTTAATTTCCATTAATACTATTCTTGAAAATATTTTGGTTTCAATTAAAGGAAATATGAAAGTATGTTTTTTAGTGATAATATTAATAATGAACATTTATAGATAAATACCTATCAAAAGTATTTTTACATCATATACAGTGTTGTATTAATTTTTTCTTACCTTATCACTCAAAATAATGGTTTAACCGGTATTATGGTTTTAAATATTTTTTATATTCTTTTTTTAATATTTTACAAGTAAGTTTTCTATTTTTTAAACTAATTAATAATTCATTTAGTTTTTATAAAATTTCCATAAAGGAAAGAAAATTTGTAAAACCTATCAATGAATTTTTTCCAACATTAAATAGTTTGGTATTACTTATATTCGCAAGTCTTGTAACAAGACTATCATACTTGGTAAGTTTAGTCTTAAAATATTTATTCATATATTATTATTTAGATTTTTGGTACTGCTGAAGGTATTATTAATAATGCTGCACATATGGCTATAGGAGGTATAATGCTTATTGTGTTTATATTTCAATTATTACAAAATGACTTTCCAAAGTATAATCCGATGCATTGTTTGTTAGAAAAGACTCATTGTAATTGATATGAGTTGCTTTAAACAGATGAAATAAATAAATATTTTGCTTTGATAGTTGATACAATGACATATATTACTTACAGGAAATGAAATGACATATGGATAAATGAAATTTATTAAAGAATCATAAATTTGTTGAAATATATATAGTACATTTGTCATTGTGAAAAGTAATAAATTGATTATTTTAAATATTTTTTAATATTTAAGTTTTTGCGTTAACTATCTTTTAAGCACATACGAAACGCTTATTAACAATCTTTCTTGTATACCCATCACAACACAGTGATCTTGGATAAGAACAAACTAGTTCACCACATGCTGTAGTTGAATTAGATGTGCTACTACCAACACAGTCACATCCTTGAGCAGTAGTTAAACATGTTCTACTTCTATTTATTCTACCACACATTCCACATGTGTCATTACAATCTCCATCAACCCATTCGCTCCATGTACCATCTTCTGGACATGCTAAAGTTCCTCCAACAAGACAAACAACATCTCCAGTTGGTCCTAAAGCTTTAGAGAATGGAGAACAACATGTTTTCTTGCCTTCACTTGAAACACACGGTTGTTGATTGCAATAATCAGTACTAGTATTGGAACCTTTACATGGACATCCATACTTTTCTGATTCACATATTCTTGTTCTTGTTTTTTGGTTACATCCACCACATGCATCTGCGTCACAAGTAGACCATTCTAACCATTGTCCCCATAATCCATTTCCATCTGGAGGACAGCAAGTTGTAGTTTCAATAACATCATCAACAGGCCATGTTAATGGTCCACATTGAATTTGTTTGTTATAAACTCCAGCTTTAAGGCCAGTAGCACAACTGTCTCTTGGGAAAGTACAAGGTTGAACGTTACATGGCATATCTCTTAAAAATATTATTATAAGTTATTATTAAAAAAATAGGTTACCTTGAAGCATCACCGGTACATGAACAACCAAATGCTTCAGATAAACAATCACGTTTTTGTCTAACAACTGATGTTGCTCCACAAGTATCTCCACAAGAAGTTTCATTATACCAACTGCTCCACATACCTTTATCTGGACAACAAGTATTATTACAAGTGTTAACAAATTTATTTTCATTATCAGCATCAGGTAATGGTCCACAAACTATTTGTTTGTTAATGACCATTGCTTTGTAGCCAGAACAACAACTATCTCTAAAACATTAGTGATAATAAAAAAGTGATAAAATTATGAATTTTTTACCTTGGAAATATACATGGTGTAGTTTGACATATTTTTGTTTCCTCTTTGTCTCCAACACAAGGACATGTATCTTCATCTAGACATGTTCTTACTCTTGTCTCAGTTGAACAGGAGCCACAAACATCTCCACATGGTTTCGTTACAGTCCATTCACTCCATGTACCTAAATAAATTATACAAATTTTAATTATCTTTTTAATTTACCATATTTTGGACAACAAACATCGTTACATGTTAATGGTGCAGTTGGTACTTCATCGAAGAGTGATGTTAATGGTCCACATGTAATATTTGAATTGATAACCATTGCTTTAAGATTATTATTACATGATAATCTTGGAAACACGCATGGTGTTGTTGAACAATACTCATCTTTCTTATTTGGACCAACACATGGGCATCCTTGTCCTTCTGATAAACATACTCTTACACGACTTTGTTTTGAAGTTCCTAAATATATTATTAAATATAATTAGTATAAGAAACGTACCACAAGTATCTCCACAAGCTGTTGGTGCCGACCATTCACTCCAAACTCCATATTTGGGACAACAATCAGGCATACAAACGGTAGATGGAGCTGGATCAAAAGTAGTCTCTTTTGGACCACAAATTATTTGATTGGTTCCATCAGTTGCAGCCATTGCTGTTAAATTATTACAACAACTATCTCTTGGAAAAACACATGCTAAATTATTTATATAATGAAAATAAAAGATTCATAACATACGTTGAATATTACAGGGTTCTGTACGCNTTGTGGGTCCAGAACATTTACAAGATGGCTCACTTAAGCATGTTCTCGTCTTCTTAGAAGTACCACATGAACCACATGTATCAGTACATGCTTCAGAAGTCCATTCAGACCAAACTCCTCCTGCAACACAGCAAGTATTACATGGTTTATTTTCTTCAACTACTGGTTCAGGTAGTGGACCACATAAAATATTTGCTGATATTACAGTTGCATTTCCTACGCAACATGAATCCCTAGGAAATATGCATGGAGTAAAGCCACATTTTTCAGTTTTTATCGAACTACCAGAACAAGCACATGTTCCAGTTGTTAAGCAAACTCTTTCAAATGTTCTTACTCCACATTGACCACAATCATCACTACATGCTATAGTTTCATTCCATTCACTCCATTCTCCATTATATTTACATGAATCGGTTTCCGTATCATCTCCTTCACAAGGACAATTATTATCTTCAGATAAACATTTTCGTGTCCTTGTAATTGAACCACAACCACCACAGGTAGAGCCTAATAAAAACATAATTAATTATTATTACAAAAATTTACCTTGACAAGAACTCCAATTTTCCCATTCTCCCCATATTCCTTTTTCAGGGCAGCAATTATGTAAATCGACAATTTCATCAGGAGCCACTGTATCATCACAAACAATTGTTTTATTAAACACATGTGCTTTTAATCCGTGACAACATGATAACCTTGGAAAAGTGCAAGGTTTATGATTACATCTTTCAACTTTTTCACTATCTCCAACACATGGTACATTAAACGATTCGCTTAAGCAAGCTCTTTTTTTGACTGTATGACCACATGAACCACAACTATCAGAACATGGCAATGTTATTCTCCATTCTCCCCATATACCATTTGGAATGTTGCATTGAGAAGGTGTAGTAAGATTTTCATCTGTTGTTTGTGAAATAGTTGTTAAATATGTAGAATCTTCTTCTGTAGTTTGTTTATTCGTCGTTGGAGCATCTGTACCTGAATCACTACTTGTTGAAATATCTTCTTTAGAAGTTGTTAGATTCAATGTAGTTTGAGAATCTCCAGTTGATTCAGTAGAAATTTCATCTTCAAATGTAGTAGAACTCAAAGTAGTGTCTTCATTAATCGTAGAAATATCTGTACTAATATCAGTACTACTTAAACTTTCTTCATCAGAAGTTGTTGGATTTAAAGTTGTTTGTATATCTGTACTTGCTTCAGTTGAAATTTCGTTCTCCAATGTAGTAGGATTTAAAGTAGTGTCTTCATTAATTGTTGAAATATCCGTACTTAAATCAATAGTCAAAGATTGTGTTGATATTTCTTCATCAGATGTTGATGGATTCAATGTTGATATGTCATTTTTTGTTGAAAGCTCTGTGCTAGATTCAATAGTTGTCAAATCTGAAGATATTTCATCTTCAGAAGTTGTTGGTAACAATGTACTTTGAATAGTAGTTTCTTCATCTATTGTTGAAGGCATTAATGTAGATTCTGTTGTTGATACATCTGTAGATATTTCATCTTCAGAAGTCGTTGGTAATAATGTGCTTTGAATTGTTGTTTCATCATCTATTGTTGAAGGTATTAATGAAGATTCAGTTGTTGAAGCATCTGTAGATATTTCATCTTCAGAAGTTGTTGGTAATAACGTGCTTTGAATTGTTGTTTCATCATCTATTGTTGAAGGTGATAAAGATGATATATCTGTAGATATTTCATCATCAGAAGTTGTTGGCAATAATGTGCTTTGAATTGTAGTGTCCTCATCTACTGTTGAAGGCATTAATGTAGATTCAACTGTTGATACATCTGTAGATATTTCATCATCAGAAGTTGTTGGTTGTAATGTACTTTGAATAGTAGTTTCTTCATCGGTTGTCGAAGGCATTAGTGTAGATTCAGTTGTTGATACATCTGTAGATATTTCATCTTCAGAAGTTGTTGGTAATAACGTGCTTTGAATTGTGGTTTCGTCATCTATTGTTGAAGACATTAATGTAGATTCAATAGTTGATACATCTGTAGATATTTCATCTTCAGAAGTAGTTGGTAATAATGTGCTTTGAATTGTTGTTTCATCATCTACTGTTGAAGGCATTAATGTAGATTCAATTGTTGATACATCTGTAGATAATTCATCATCAGAAGTTGTTGGTAATAAAGTACTTAAAATAGTGGTTTCTTCATCTACTGTTGAAGGTAATAAAGTTGATTCAACTGTTGATATATCTGTAGATATTTCATCTTCTGAAGTTGTTGGTAATAATGTACTTTGAATAGTGGTTTCATCATCGATTGTTGAAAGCATTAATGTAGATTCAATGGTACTTTGATCATTTATTGTCGTAATATCTGTGCTAACTTCAATTGATGTTAAATCTGTAGATATTTTGTCTTCTAAAGTTGATGGATTAAAGGTTGTTTCATCTGTAGTTTGTTCATTCAATGTTGAAGGCATCGTTGTAACTTCAATTGGTTGTTCATCTTGATGAGTTGAAAGTGTTATTGTTGGTTCAATAGTCGTTTCTTCGTCAATAGTTGTAGGCATCAATGTTGTTTCTTCTTGTGTAGTTAATAAATCTGTTGTTGTTTCAATATTATATTCTTAAAAATATGAAAACTTTTTATACATTTTATTATTTTAATTACTTACGTTCACATACAACTAAACCCGATAAAACAACTTTATTTTTATCTTCCCATTCATTTTGATCATTACAAAATAATTGAGATTCCAATTCATATGTACCTGATTGTAATGTCTAAATATAACACATCTATATTTATAAAAAAAATCTTTATTTTACCTCAAAAGTATTATCTGTTTTTTGTGCCAATATTCCTGAAATATTATCTTGAATACTTGCTGTACATTTTAATGTTGCAACAGCACATCCATTTGAATCATAAGTAATATTTATTGAAAATGTTCCAGAAACAGCTCCACTTGTAACTGGGATTCCTTCAGTAATATTACTACAAGTTGAACACAAATTTGTTGTTGTTATTTCTATTTCCTCAGTTGTTGTAATTATTGGAGGCTCTAAAAATTTATCAATTATCAATAAAAATTTGTTTACCTTCACAAACAAATTTTCCTGTCAATTGTGTTCCACCAACAGCTTCTGATTTATAAACACCATTCTTGTCACAATAAACTTTGACTTGATTGTTATACGGGCCATATTTTAAGTCCTAAATATATTTAATCAATAAGAAAATATAATTCTTACAAGTATTGTTGAATCTATGGCTGTTGCCAATAAAGCAACATTATCTTTATCATCAAATCCTGTACAAGAAAGTACTAGTACTTCACAATCGTATGTAGGATCTTGATATGTTGTTATATTAAGCTCTGCTTTTACATAACCAGGAGTAATAACGTCACCCACTTCTGTTGCTTGACAAGGAATGCATTTTTGTGTTGTAACTTCTTCTTTCTCTGTCGTTGTTTCACCTTCAATTTTATCAATTTCTATAAAAAAAATATTAAAAAAATACATTCGTATAAACAAACCATCACAAACTATTTCTCCAGTTACAGGTACACCAGTGTCAGTAACCCATACACCATTAACACATGATATCAATGCAGTATGAGAATTTGTTCCAGATTGAAGATTCTAAAAAAGTTGGAACTTATTAAAATCATTTATATTACTTACAAGAGGACTTGTATTACTAGGTTTTATAGCAAAAACGACATATATATCAGAAGATGATCCTTCACAAGTTATTTGTATATCAGTAAAACCCGTATCAAGTAAAATATCTGTTCTTGTAAGACTTCCCGTATTTATTACATAATTATAATCAATTTCATTAGGAACATCAACACCAGCCACAGCCATTGAAACTTGTGTTGTATTTAATGGAGAACAATCAGGAACAGGAGTGTATTCTTAAATTGTTATTATAAAATATTAAAAATTAATTTACCTTGACAAATATAATTTCCAGTAAAATTTCCAACAAAACCTTCATTGGAATTTAAATTTCCTTTATGACAAACAAAATCAGCATATGTATAATAAAGTTCGTTTGCTACAACCTGTATTAATTAAAAAATAATACACAAGCATTGAAGGGAAAACTTACAACATAAGAACCACTAGTAGTTTCAGCCATTATAGCTACATAATTTGAAGAATTTGCTGCTTTACATATTTCCACACTTTGAATATCTTCACCAAGATCATTAGCATTAGTTGATGTTTGACTGGTTCCTTTAACAGAAGTAGTATGAGGAAATGGTAAGATAGCTGTTGTTGTTTCAATATCAACTTGAGTAAGTGGAGTACATTCTTTTATAAATAATGATTCACAGGAAACAACTGAAGAGTAGGCTAAGCCATCTAAAACCCATGAACCATTTGCTGTACATTGTAATGAAGTATTAATTTCTTCTGGTAAACTTGTTGGATCATCCAAACCCTTAAGTAAAATATTAATTAATAAAATATTTATCATAATCTTACTAATTCTTTAAATTCTCCAGTTACTTGATCAACTGTGAATAAAAGAGTCATTGTTAAAGCATCAGAAGGACCATTTCCTTTACAAGACAAGTCAACAATTTTACATCCATTAGCATTGGTTCCATAAATAGCAGAAAAAACTCCTTTTTCAAATATAAATGTTTGAGATGCTTCACTAAAATCAGCACAATTCGTTCCACAAGCTATAAAAAATAACAATACAAATTATTAATTTAAATAACTCTTACTTCCAGATTGTCGTTTTGAACGAATATTTAAATAATTATCAGTATCATAATAACAATTGGCAGCATCAAATAATTCAAATATTAATAAACTTATCAATAAAATTTTAAAATTCAATTTTAATTTGAACTTAACGTTCATATTAAATTTAAATTTATGAACAAAAACTCAAATTTGATTAAACAATTCTTTTAAATATCTTTAATAATTTTATTCTTTGATCATTTATACCAACAGCTAAGCAAAACAAATCTTTTATTGGTTCATAATTCATAAACTACCGTAAAACAATTTATTACCAAAAACAGATACACCTGTTTGTCAATTGTATTGTCGTATGTTAAACATACCTTTTCTTTGTTTATTAACAATTATCAAAAAAAAAGTCTCTTTTACTATATTTGTATAATGATAACTTTTTTTTTGGATAAGTTAATTATATTTATATGATATATATTGATAGATACATACATTGTATGAAGTTCATGTTGATATATTATTTATTATATGTATTAATATTGTAAATTTATATTTAAACTTCTAAATACAAGCTAACAAATATATATTTTAAAAATTTTAAACTACACACATTATTTGATTAATAATTTTTATCACTATGTTGTCTAGGAAATCTTTTATTTATTTTTTTGTATTACAAGGTGTAATTATTTAGTACTAAATAAATATTAATGTATGTGGGAGTTTTTTTATTAAAGTTATTAAATAAAATAAAAGCATTAATTGAGATTCTTTACACAAAAGTATTTTTATTATTGTATAAGAATATTTGATAATTAAAGGAATTATTTAAATGCAAACAGTAATTTTTTTCTATAAAATTTTCAGTCATTTATCTAGTCCCTCAACTTCCAAGGTCAATTTTTTATCTTTTTTGATGATTAAATAAATTTAAATAAAAGTAATAACATGTCAAAATAATAATTAAGATCTTTTTTTAAATTAAATTTTTTTTTAATTATTTTTTAATTATCTTTAAATATAAAATAATTGTAATTATATAAATAAATTTCTTATCATCAAAAATTTAATTAACAACAATACAAATAAGTAATTAACAAAAATTGCTTAAAGAGAACTCATATTCTTTCTTTTTACTTAATATACATAAATTATATAACTTCCTTTTTCTTCAGAAAGTGCAATACGAACCATTAGTAATAAATTTTTATTTATATCATACTCTGTTAATATATATATATACAATATGTACAGAAGGTTTTTATCAAATGAAACTTTTTATACTAAAATACACACTGATAACCTGATTATTGTTTTAATAAATTATATTTTAAAATGTAATATCAATGATTATATAATTTTTTATTCAAAATATAGTAATTTAAAAAAGTATTTTTATTGTATCAATGATAAATTGTTTATATTTTTTCAATAATTAATAAAAAAATTTTACTACCAAATATTTGATTAAAAAATTAGTTAAAATTGAATGAATTGAAAATACTTGAAATAAATCTTTAAATATAAATAATTTTAGTTGTTAATTAATAACTATTTATAAAATAACAAAAGCATTCCCATGTATAAATTTTATATTAAAAATTATATAACAGTAAGTTTCATCTTATTCACTACATGGTTGATTATCTAAGAACATTGAAATAAAATACCTAACATAATTTATACTTCCAAAGCTTCGTCTATGCTTTATATAATTGATACCTCTCTCCAATATATATCAGATGATTATATATCAGTAAAAAAATTTTTTCAATTATCATGTTTCACTTTTAGGATGTGTATTAATAAGAATAACTAATACATATATATCATTTTGCACGTACTAAAAAGAATCGTTTATATTTTTTATTAAAAATAATAATTTTATTTAATTCCTTATAAATATATATATGATGAAAATTGATTTTTACTTTAATATATGTAGATTAACTTTGTATATAAAAGTTTGTTATTATTTTTAACTGGAGTATAATTATTATCTCTTTTTGCCATTATCGTATCTTTTTTGAAGAGATTATAAACTTGTACTTTTAAGTAGGAACATATGTGTATATTATGAAAATTTTCTTTATTATTAATTTTATTAAATATTTACATTTGACAAAAAATGATAACTTTTAAAAATTAAACTATCTTTCTCTTACTTCACAATATATATATATATATATTTATAAAGAAAAATAATGACTTAAAAAATGTTTATAAATTGGTAATGAAAAAAAATACTGTTTCAAAGTTTTAAATAAATTTATAACAAAAGTCGGTTTTTAACTAGTTAAACCTAACCGGTTATTAATCTTTATTAACATAAAAAAGAAACCTTTTCTTCCTTTTACAATTGAGTTTTTTTATAATTGATATCGTTTTATTATGTTATATGAAATATTTAAAACTTTTTATCTTATCATAAAAATTATCTAAAAATAAAACTATTACACAGAAAAGTTATGTAAACAGTTACTTATTATCTTGTTCGGTAAAGTTATAAAGAAATATTGGTAGGAACGGTTTTTTAACATTTATAGTAATTACAAAACTTTCTGATTCATAAAAATTACCTTGGTTCAATAAATCATCTTTTACCATTATAAGTGTAGATTTTTTTTTATTATTTTTAAATAAAACAATCATAAAACATAAATTTGAAATGTTGAGGTAATTTAGAAAAGAAAATGCCAAAAGGATCATAACTATTTAATAATTTCGTTACATTTACCATGAATTATAAAAAAATCCCTTTGAATGAAGCGTTAATATTACATATTAAAAAGATGGATAAGATGAAAAGAAAATAGGTAAACATTAATAAATTTATCTAATATTATAGCTTTTTAATGTATTTTTAAATTTGTATTTTTTTAATAAAAATTAATATAAATATATATTTTTATCTATTTAATAAATATTTGAATGTAATTCTAATATTTTTTAGTTATTATAAAAAATTGTTTTATGCAAATTTTATTTTTATTTATTATTGTATTTTTAGATATTAACTCAAATATTCCTTTTTACTCAAGCTATGAATATATCTATTAATGATATATGTTAGATGTAATAATGTTTATATAACATTTGCTTATTTTAGAATTATAATAATGATAAAGCTTTAACATTCTTTTTTGATTGTGTTATTGTAGAATTTTTAAGAATTATTTTATTGGCATAATGATAACATATATATTTCAACAAAATTAAGTATTTGTTTACAATTTAGGCTTCTTTGCATACAAATTTTAATAAGTAAAACTTTAATTCAATTGATGATAAAATGTCATTAGAAAGTTTAATAAGATATGTATCAAGAACGTGATAAAAAAATAGATTTGTTAAATTTTAAGATATATTAAATAAAAATTGTTCTTTTTTAAATTGATGGCAGCATAAACGAGTATACTTTTTTAAGAATTAATGATCACGTATTAAGATAATTTATTCTAATTTAATAATTTCTTATTATAATTAATAAGATAATCTTTTTGATACCCTTATCTATTTTATTTTTTTTAATAAAAATAAGCAAATCTATTTTTATAACTCTAGTAATCAGATTCCAATTTTTGAAGCATTTAAACTATGAGATATTAAAAAAGAATATATTTTTATGTTCAATTTTTACTTCAATTGTTTATGTTAATAACAAAAAGACAAATTATTTATATATTTTATAATTTTTTTTAATCATATTTTTGATAAAGTAATACCAATAATTTATCAATCATCTTCTATAACCATCAAATAACGTATATATATTATTTTAAAACTTTTTTACAGTCCCTAATTTTAACCAAAAAATTTTTATACACTAAGTTGAAACACATATTATTTTTCTTTATAACGTGCAAACTTGATGAATACATATAAGTTGTACAAAAACTTTTCTAACAAAATTTGTCACAAACTCTAGATAATGATTAATTTTTATAAAAATATTTTAATTTAACAAACTATTTTTTACAAAAATTTTTATTTTACATATAAAAGTACAAATTTTATTTCTTTTTCAAATGTTTTTACCAATTATATGTTGATTTTAAAATATATCACCAATTGATATATATAAATATAAAATATATTTTTAGTTCCTTTTTGATATATGTGTTCCTTTTTTGGGTGATAACAACAAATCATAAAACATAACAAGTATAAAGACATTATATATTTAAAAAAACAGATAAAAATACTTCTTTTTTATAATTATCAATGGTAAAAGGTTTCAATTACCTTTGCAAGTTTATGGAATTAAAAATAGGTTATTAAATAAAAATATAAACCAGATATATTATTGAAAACATTAAAAGAATTTTAATTTGAAAAAAAAAACAATTTTTTACCATTAAGGTAACAAAAAAGTAATAATAAAGATATAATTTCGTTATCTTTTTTTCTTGTTTAACTTTTAAATACATATTTCTTATAAAAGATTTGTACTTTTATAACCAAAAATAATATACCTTCACTCGTTTAAAACACATTTTGATAAATATATAATTTTAATAATAAAAACTTTTATATAATTTTATTATTTTTAAGCAAAAAAAGGACCAATAATAATAAATGCTTTCTTAATGACTTTAATAACAAACTTTTGAGCCTCTCCTGTTTACAGTAGGACTTATATATAAAGAATGCAATTTTTTTATAATCAAGTATTTAGTCATAGTTTTAAAAGAAAATATCATTGAAATGCATTGAAAAAAGTTTTTTTCTATATGACCTATTGATATATCTGTTATTGTTAGATAAACTGAAATAATATCTCTTATTTCATTTTAAAGTGCAACTGACTAATATTTCCCCGAACGCAACAAATTTTTTTCAATCAATTTTTTATTCCCATTCTATCAAACTTCAATTGATATGTCATTTCAAAATTGTAATTTAATAGTAAATTAATTTTATTTTTTTTTATATCAATTTAAACAAATATTTTAGAGCTTAAAAATTAAAAAAAATGTATAAGTAGAATGTGTTCAATTATTAAAAAAAACATCATACAAATAATATATCATAAACAAATTTTTTTTGAATACTATATTTCTTTCTCCAACTTTTTTGATTGTCAATATTAAAACTTCTTTAAGTGTAAATATGTTATTCTTCAAAGTTTATAACGTCACTGAATCATATAAATATATACATGTAATTTGATAAAAAAAANAAAAAAAACCTTTTATATAGTAATAAATGTATGTTGTCTGATCGTTAAGTTTTTTTTACCACTTTTGGAGTAAAATGATAACATGCAATTATCTTTATTAATCCATGAAAAGATATATTTTATATCATAAATATTCAATTAAATTCATCATCGTATGAATTTTTTTTAAATATAATACTACAAAAAATTATTTACAACAAAAAAATGATTATAAAATATTTCGTAATTGAGTTTAAAAAATTGATTAAAATATATATTAAAAACATTACTTGTTCTTATATTAATAATCTTGAAATTAATATATTTCTCCTATAAAAAAGTATCATTCCCTATTTCAAAATAATTACTTTTTAAAATTTTTCTTTATCATACACTTATTAATACATATATTATGAATGGTATTATTTTGATGTCTTACACAAACAGAATCTACTATACTTGCTGTTTTAAAATTTTTGTTTTCCTATCACAATGAGAAATACAAAAGAGTAAAATAAAAGTGCAATGTACCTTAAATCCCACCTATAGTTCTGCCTTTACTTTTTAATAAAATAATTTTTAAAAAAAAAATTCTTTTTAACAAATTTTTATATTCTTTTTTTATTATTAAAATTTATATTTTAATAAAAAAAATAATTTTCTGAATCCCGAATTTCAAAAATTTATATCTTTTGCAATTGAGAATTTAATAAAAGTCAAAGTTATTCTATTTTTAAAAAAATATAAATTAAATTATAGTATAAAAAGTTGAATTTTTTATTGTAGTTAAATTATTAATAATCTTATTAAGAGAAATATCAATATACTTTTATAAAAATATAATTTTATTTACCTGAAATAAATAATTATATATAATGTAGGAAAATCTAATTTATTCACCTTAAATTGTACTTTATATAAGTATAAATTATTTCTGAGATTTATATATGTTTTATATTTCAGGTTATTATAGGATAATATGTTTTACAAATATCAAATTGAATAATATATATATATATGATGTTACTTTTTTGGAACAATCATTAATAATCCTTGAATTTATGTTATACCATTATAAATGTAAAATTGTCTTTAAATTGTTAAAGTTGTCAAATACGGTTTGTAAAAGTTATAAAAAATATAAAGATATTACTATAAATATATTATAGTATTTAAATGATTTTTTGAAAGAATGTAAAAAAATTATTTACTTTTATCACTATACATATATGTACTTTAAATTAATTCTAATGCAATTAATTTATGAGAAATTAATATTTTAAGATAGAATTATATACTATTTTTTTTTTATTAAAAATAGGTCATTTTTTATCACTTTTACTTTAAATTGAATGCAGGTGAAGGAAACTCTAAAACATATATGTGTATTTTTATTATAATACAAAAATATTAAAAAGTCAGTTCCCTGCTTTAAAAATGAATACTGTAAAAAACTTTTTCTTTCCCTCTCATATTGTTGTAAAATTATGATAATGGAAAGTGTTATATATGTTTTTAGAAACTTTAAATTTGAATCTGTTTTGCAGCTATATGTATTTAACATGTTATCAAGTTTAACAGAAATTTGTTTAAATTACAAAAGTTTTATTTTTAATGTATAATTAAAACCTCTTTTATTCAACTCAAATGTTTTAAATTTTATTTTAAAACATTTTTTAATCAATTTTATTTACCTGCATAATGGTATTTTATTTTAAAAACCATATAATCATTGAAAGAAGTTTAATTTTTTTTTTATCAATTATAGTTTATAGAAATCAACAACAATATAATAATATGTTTTTAAACAAGATTTTTATTATTAAAAGCTTTATTTAAGAAAAAATTATAAATATTTAATATAAACAGCAATGTTTCACGATCTACGTGACAACAAAAGTGGATGAATAAAAAGAAAAATATAACATATTTATGAACAATATTAAGGGATATTGAACAAGAAGATATTGTGATAAAAATATTATCACAAAAGTATATTAACATATTAATGTTTAATTTCGTAATTGCGAAAAGAAAGCAATAAATGCATGTATTATATAACTATTCTACAATAGAATTAATGTAAATGTATGATCACTTCAAAATTTTGACATTTTCCTGTTGTTTTAGCTTCTTTAGTGATTCACAATACTTTTACTGTTAAATATGTTTTGAATAAACCGAAATCATAAATAAATGAGCCTTGAATTGTCTTGAAAATTTTAAGTAAATCAATATAATATTAAATGCTAGCTTAATAGTTGATATCATTAATGAGATATTATATATATATATATTATTAATCCAATTTTATTATAATTTCAGAAAGTCAAGGCGCATCGTATGGTAGTCAAAATTTTGTTACAAAATCTTATATTACAAGGTTTAATAACCTTACTTTGTGATCAACAAGAATTATTGTATACATATTTGATCAAAAACAAATAGAAAATATTTACAATAAAAATCATTGGAATCTATGCGCTGTGAAACCCGAAAGAAAAGGGATGTAAAAATTAAAGAAATTTTATATTATAATAAAAATTATATATGCGTAGCCGAATTTTAATAAAAAAATAATAATAAACAAACTAAAAAAATAAGACCGGCAGTTTCTTGGCAGAATTATTAAAATAATATATAGATTGTGGTACAAAACAAAAATAATCAAATAACCATTACTGTAAAGGGCAAGAGATGAAAGTCAATATAGAAGGCACTTTTGGGACACTTATTAACAAACATCTGTAAAAGTAATAGGCATTTTCTAGAGAGTAACATATTTGAGAAGAAGGAATGAAAATTATAGTAGTAAGATGTTGTAAAAATTCAAGAATCAAACAAATTATCCCTGGGAGTAGACAAGACATCTAAGTTTAAAAATGTTACTGGGCTTAAGCCGTGTTGGCAATGTTAATAGAGATCGTTGTAATTAGACCAATGACAGTTCTCTAAATCAGAAGCATAATATATAGTTAAAACAAATATATGATACAAGATATGCCCTAAATATTAATACAATGTTTATAAAAATTTACACACATTAAAAAATAGAGCTCTATGTGCTGGTTTCAAAAGGAAAGTGATAGTTGACACATAAGCCATATTCTAAAGTTTCCATAGGTACAATCATTCTTTGTTCTAATTAGTGTTAGTGTTGTTATGTATATAAGCTTGTTAAATTTCACAAAAAAAAGATTACAAGAATTGAATTTGATAAAATAGCAGTATTGGGAATGAGTGAAATGAATATTATGAATTTATAGATTTACTGGAAATTACAACGTATCGCTATAAGGATTCTTTGTATTCTCATGATCTAAATCCCCCATTGTTGTATGTTTGATTAATTTTTTCTAATGGTGTAATAATATTAAAAGCAGGTCCATTAAAAAGATCTAATGGTATTGTAGGTTGATTCATCATCGCAGAATTTGCGGCTGCAGCAGCAACCAATGTCGGTGTTGTTGTTGGATATGAATTATATGTTGATGATGTTATTGATGGTCCTCCAAGATTTGTACTACCGAGATTGCTTTGCGATGCTGTTGCATGAGCTAATTGTTCTTGAGTTCGATTAAATGCAGCATTTGCTGATTGACCTAATCCTATAATAAATTTAATAAATAATTTATTAGTTTTTTTTTTTCAATAAAAATATATTACTCACTTAAAAAATCACCTGCATTGTTAAATTGTTGACTCCAACTGTGCACATGATCTACTTGACCACTAATATTTCCTCTTCTATCTGAATGTTTAGCCATATGTTTCTCTAAATATACTGCCTGGGCATATGATTTACCACAAAACCGACAAAGATGTTTCTAAAAAAATAAATATTAGTAATAAAAAGTATATAAATAAATAAAAATGATGTACCTTTAAGTGTTTAGAATCCTGATGTTTTGGAATATGTTCTAACAATTGACTTTCTTCTGAGAAACACTTATAACAGCTAAAAATACATTATAATTTCATGATTATTTTTACAAACCTGTTACATCTGAATGGTTTATTCTGTTCATGACATCGCGAATGTGATTGTAAATTCGACAATTGACTGAATGCTTTTCCGCACCCTTCAATTTTACACCGGTATGGTTTTTCACCAGTGTGTGTACGGAGATGCTGCTGTAGATGGGATAATTGTGTAAACTAAAGTAACAATATTAAAAAAAATTAATTTTTATATTTTATTATTTGATAACATACACTTTTGCCACAATATTTGCAAGGACCAAATGGTTTCACTCCAGAATGAATTCTTAAATGTTGTGATAAATATGAATTATTAGCAAAAGACTTTGTACATTGTTGACATTTATATGGTTTAGCTTCTCTCATAGTTGGTTGATTTTCTTGTTTCGGACGATCGAAGGGCTAAAATAAAATTTATTAAATACTTTTACTAAATTTCTGTATTGATATATCTTATTAACAAAAACTAGCAAATGATAAATTAAAAAGATACTAATTAACTTTGGTTAATCGAACGTCCTTTGTCTGCGATTAGATGCATTCTTAATAAAACATGTGTCATTAGAAATAATTTTTTTATATTCTGATGACAATTAATAACAAATATTATTTAAATTCTAGCTTAGCTCGCTCAAATATGTCAAACCTTTTTCTATCTATCTATTTATACAAAAGGTGGCCGGTGTAAATGTCTCTTCTTAATACTGATAACAAGACAGTCAGAAAAGGGTTTTTAAAAAATTATTGAGAAATTAACCGAACACATAAATTTTTACGCACATCTCGTATGATTGGTCCTTTTTCTAGGTTCTATAATTCCGCAAATATTTTTTAATGATATAAAATCGACATTGGAGTTCTTTGTTATGCTCAAGATATTTTATGCTATTAGAATTATCAAGAAAACATCAATTAAAACGATATAATTTTTCTTATTTTTAAGCATTATACTTTGATCTGATACATATATCAATATGAAGAAAATCGTCAAAAAGCTTACCAGTTGAAAACAGAAGAATGGATCTACCGTTTGAGACATAATGTAGCTGGCAGCAAATTAAAAATAGTTAGGCAGTGTGATCAATTATGAATTAAAAGTTAGATAACATATACTGTTTGATGATTTATTAGTTAAATGTTATCTTCTCCCGGAAAATATTATCTGGGAATATAATTTTTAGATGCCACAGATTTCGCAGTGCGACTTTAGTTCTGTGATCTGTAAATTTTTTAACAGTGTTCTAAAAACTGTATGCTGTACAGAGGAGATCAGTTCACCGAGAAGTTTTTTGTTTTCTTGTAATTGCCTTCTAGGGTGATCTCCTCGTGTGCGATATTAAAGAGCTGTAATTAAAACTGTTTGATGATATGCAATAATGTATGTCGACATGACAAAAATTGGTTTCGCAAAAAAGACACGCAAAATCATTAATTTTTTTATAATAACTTTGTTAGATAATCAATTGTAATAAAAAAATAATAATAAATAAGCAATAGTATAAATGGTTCTTTTATATAAATATTTTACGATAATAATATAATTTTTTATTAACATATTAGAATGTTATTTTAAAAATTAATTTTTTTTTATTAAATAATTATAAGGAAGTTGAAATTGTGTAAGAATGATCAAAGTTAAACTTTAGTCTAGGCAAACAGGATATCGCTTGGAAATAAAGTAAATGTTACTTTAAAAAAACACCTTTCGATTGAAAAGAAATTTACTTAAATATATGTAAAGTATTATAATAAAGACATAACTTTGCATATCCTTATGATCTTTATTGAAGTTAAAAAAGTTAGGTAAACCAAAAAGAAAATTCCAGCTTTGGCTATGGATAAAACATGATGATACACAAATAAAAGTTAGGAAAAAGAATATATGAAGGACGTATAAAAGAGTTAAAGGTGGAGTGAATGTTTCTATATATGTATCGTCATCTCATGGTCGTCGTTGACATCACAACATAGAAACAAAAGCATATACCAAAAAAGGCTGTATAGCTATACCAAAAAACCAAGATTCTAAAAGGAATAGGCTGGCACAATAACAACCAGGTTATGAGGCGTCCCACCTTTTCGCAAATGTATAAGTTGTTATGGCAAATTAAAAAAGGAAGGACATAAGTAGATAAATATGTTGATAAGGAGTTCAAACCTTTTGTATGAGTTTAAACGAACACCCAGGTTTAAATATTTTTATGTTCAGTACACATGATGTGTTTAGAATTTTATTATAAATGGTACGGCCTACCTTTCATCTCCGACCAATACTGTACAAGAGAATATAAACATAACAACAAATAAGAAAACAGGAAATACAAGAAAATAAACATTTGAATGAATGCATAAGACTTAACCTGTAAGAATTGTTAATATAATTGAAAATAATACCAAAATGATTATGAAGAAAGTATAGCGTTGTAGAATTTATACATATATATATATATAAATACATATACATATCATAAAATAAATAACTTTATATGATCATTTCTTAAAAAAATAAAATTAATAATATTTTAAAATTAAAATTTATATTAATAGAATTATAAATAATAGAACATTGAAAAGCTTTGAATGTCTAGTCGATATATATATATATATATATATGTTGAATTATTAATTTAAAATAAATGAAACAAAAGATATATAATAGGTTAAAAAAAACGATCAAAATATTTCACTATTACGCTTGTAACTTTATGTGCGCAGAAGTATCAATAAAATTTTGTAAATGAGCTTCCACATATATATCTGTGAAGTGGTTTTTTGAGCTCTTCTCGAACAAAAGTTTTATGGTAAACTTGTCGCTAAATATTTAACAATGAATAGATGTTCGTAATACAATTTATAACTGCTTTCATAAATTGTTTAGGTTTGAAATAGAATAGTTTTATATAAAGAATATATATGTATATGTATATATATAATATTGGTGGCAATGCATAATAATGAATAGTCTAAAAATGAAAATGAAGTTAAAAAATGATTCAGTTGCATTAACTTCATTAAAATGTGAAAATTCATTTACTATTTATAATAAAAAATTTTTTACGTTGCTAAAGATTAATATTAGAAAAAGTAATTCTAGACATACATAGGCATATAAGTGTAAAGCTTTATGAGTTAATTAACTATATTATTCGTATAGGAGGTGTCAAAGAATCCTTTAAAAAGGAGGTTCATATGCCTACATATTCATGATTTTGTCTTTTCCAATTCAGTTATAACTTTAAACTTTAAAATGCATATGTCAGCATCATGGCTAAAAAAGAACATAAAAATGTATACATGCAAGAAGCTACTTCACAGAGGCTGAGAAAGAAAAGTAAAAAAGATAAAAAATGACTGATAACTGTTATCAAACTAAAAGACAGCCTAATGTTTATTCAAAAAAGATATAAGTACTTAAACATTACATATTCTTTTACACGCCTGATCTTTCGTATAATATAAAAACGAAAAAATTAACATAAATAATTAAATCATGATAAAAAAAAAGTATGACATAAATTAAACCATTGCATGATAAGGAATCATAGGACCTATATTAGTCTTTATTTTTTTTATACTGTATAATGAATACGGGGCAGAAAAAAAGGGTTTTAGACAATTATACGTGCAGAGAAAAACCCCCGTCAACATATTTTCACTCTCATTGGCTACGTTCAAAATTTATTGAAGTTCCTCAGTTAACGAAAAAATTACGAAAAAGATTTAACTAGAAATAACATATTATTTTATAAAGATCAATGCAATAAGAGATAAAATATTAAGTATATTTAGAGGACGATCATATTATAATAGACAGAAGGAAACAAAATATAATATAAATGATTAAAAAATTATTGATAAACTATAACTTAAATAAAAATAAATTTAAAATAATATAGCAGATGTGATAAAGTAACATTGAAAAATCATTTCTAGTAATATGAAAAAAGTCGGAATAAAAAATAGAGTAAGAACGTTTATTCAGCCGACATGACAATACAGATTGACGATTATACAAATGGTCAGTGTAATTGCCTTTTTTGGTGCACTTTACTTCAATCTAATATTTAAAGAGAAAAGAGAATGGGAGCAAAAAATCTCTAAAAAGTGCATGAAAAAAGTACACACATAGACAAAAAACGCATTTTAAATTGTAGAACATGAAATAGTTATGGAAAAAGTCAACGACTGAAAATAAAAAATTAGTTTTTTAATAGTTAAACATTAGTGCAATTCTGAAAAAAGACCTGCCGGCATTGAAGACGGCCCAGTGTCTGCATTATTTAACTGTTCTACTGATTTCTTAAGAATATAACTAAGGCAATGTCAATCTTAATATGTATGTTAGAGAAAAATAGAGTACATATTATCACAATTATCTAGTTTCATTTTTAAAAGGTCTACACTCTACTTCGTTTTGTCACATATTAGACTCTTGAAATATATATATATATATATATATGTATATAAGCAAGTATATTATATAAAAAGTAATGTTATAAAAATTTAATATTAAGAAGCATAATGTAACGACTTTATATAACAGGTAAATTAAGTAGTCTTCTCTCAATAAGGTTCCCTATTTTTTAAACTGATTTTGAAATCACATAATGTTTATTGAAAGTGGAAAAATCAAGGCTTCCCTATAATGCCGGTCATCGAAGTCTTTTACTTCTTCCTTCTAGCTCTCTTAAATGCGTCCTTAGAGTATAAAGAAGAAGCCTCACGAACACTCGCACTACAACTCTATTTTTCTATTACCACATTTTCTTATGATTTCTTTTTTAAAATTTGCTCTCTCTCACATTATCCAACCCAGCTATTTTTTATTAATGTACTTTTTGAAAGAGACTTGGCAGTTAAAGCCTGCAAAAGACATTCGCCGCCATTACATCGTCACAATTATATGATCTCTTTTTCCTGTACATCCTGTCTCTCTCCCCAATCTCTCATCTCAATATATACATGTCCGTATTTCCATCTGTTATGTTTCAAAGCTTTAAAATATGTAGGAAAATGAGTGTACTTTATATCTAGGCACTAAGGTTTTTTTTTGTACTGTTTGTGTCCTTTTCTCTGACTTCATCTTATAATCCCAATCATTGAGGCACGTTCCATTGGTGATATGACGGCCTTTAAAGCCATCAAAATTATATATTCAACATATAAATGGTTAGACAGAAGGAACACTAGCGACTGACTGGGTCGCGTTCCTGTAGTAACCTTTTTATAAATTTTTATGCACAGAAATTTCTTTGTAAGCGAAGAATGAAAATTACATACATTATATGTACGAAGTATTAGACGGACGATTGGCAGGTGATTGCGTGGAGTCATTTTTTTAAAGTCATTTTTTCGAGGAATGAATATGTGCACGTTGGTACCAGCCGGTTGACAAATATATACACATAACACTTTGAAACATTTTTTCATGCACTACTTTCAAAAGTGTATGTCCTCCAGTTTATAGTCTACTTTAATACTCCCCATTAAAAAGTTTATTTGAAATGGTCATATCGGAAAGAAATTTTTTTTTAATGAAAAAATGTCAAGTCAGTGTCATTAAGAAATTTATACATTTTGCATACATAAATAAATGTAAAAAGGAAACATATCAGCATCTATTAAAAAAGCATTTTTACTATTAGTTTACAAACAATTTACTATCAAACATCCAGACATTTAAATTTTTAATACTCTTATACAACGCTTTTTACATTCAAGTCTGTCCCCAGTAATTGCTAGTATATTTTTTGATATACTGAGATGAGATAACATTTACATAGACAGCCATTCATTTATCAATGTAATCGTCTTTAAAGCAAACGAATATTTTATCATTTACATAAAAAATAATTACATAAGGTTGAATAAAATTTTTCTCTGATAAATGTCTATGCAAGTGATTAGGCATATGTCTGTTAGATAAAAAGTATAAAATTAATTCAACATAACATAAAGAACGCTCACATGTACCTTGATAAGCCAAGCACTATCAAATTACCCATTCTAATATTATCAAATAATGAATAATTGGTCAAAAAAATTTTTTTAAATAATGCTTCTTATTAAATTTCAAATATTGATAACCATCAATTAAATTGACTTTAATATATATATATATATATTCATTTAAAGTATATAAGAAACATTATCCTTTGTTTATTTATTAAAATATCCTTTAAGCATAGTTAAATAAAAAAATTTTAATAAAAAGTATATAAAATAAAATTTTTTGATAAAATTAAATTTTTTTTTAATGGGCCCAAAAAATGATTAATAATTTTTAAATTAAATCTAAAGTACATAACTTCTTATAATATAATATATTCTTAAAATTGATTAATTATCCATTCGGCAGGTACCTAATATATGAATGTACATTATTATTCAACAGAATATTGAAAAATGAATAAAAATTAAAAAGTCCAATTTCAAGGACATATTTTTTTTTTTGCAACATTTGAATTGTCATGTTTAATTTGTTTAAAATAAAGAACTTATGAACATATTTTTAGTCTTATACAACTTTTTTACGATACAATCATGTTTTATGATTTTTTTATTTCACAGTAAAAAGATTTTTCAAAGATGATATATTTTATAAAACCAAACACATGGTATATAAATATAATGGAACCTGAATTAAAGAATAATTAATAATGCAATAATTAAAGTCAAAGAAACTTATAAAAAAAGTAATATAGTTATATAGAGTTTCTTTTAATTAATCTTTTTATTGGTATATATTATTAATTTTCTTTTTGATATAAATTGATTCGTGATATCAAATGCCATTACGAATATCTTTGTTAAGCGCATTTGTTGATGTAATTGAACATATATTGGGATTGCACTTTTTATTTAAACTTCAGTCGTGTGGGACAATTGGTTAATGTAAAAGAAATTGTGTAAGTCAACCGGATGCATTAAAGTAAGGGACACAACATTTGAGACATATCTTGCCGTATATACATATATAAAATATACATTTATAGGTCTAAAAAAAATGGTAATTTTGAAATTTTTTTGAGATAATCATTATATAATGATTATAGATAATTGATAGTATAATAATCCTAACGAAAAAAATTTTAATAGTTTATTATCACTAGATAAAGAAACCTTATATATTTGATAAAAGAATGTACAGATAATTTTTAGTTTAAACAAGATAATTTTTATTCTATTTACAAAGACCTTCATATTTTTTGGTTAAATATTTTGTAATCATAAGAAATTAGTTAAAATAACTAAGATACTATTACCCTATAATTGCCGATTTTTTTGATATTACACTTTAAACGACATATACTTTTTCTCTCATAATATCTTTACTTACATGTATAAAGAATTAACACTTATAAAATTTGCTATATCATTAAAATATGATATATTATGTCTCTTTTTAAATTCATGGAAAAAATCATTTATGCCGGTTGATTAAACATGTTTTAAATGTAAAAAAGAGTATGATAAGTTTTACGTTTTTTATATCTTTTTTATGAATGGGAAGTATATTTACAAACAGTATAGATTACAATCTAATATTTTAAATGTGAATTTTTTTATTTGTCAACTCAATGAAGCATTTTCTGGCCATTTCTTACTTTTTATATAGTATAAAAAAGAAAACTTTATATAATAGTTTATGCAAAAGTCGAATATATGTATATATTATTTGTTTGAGATACACGAATTTTTATAAAGCTTAGCACTCAATATTAAGCAAAAAGTTTAGTTAAACAGTGTCTGCTTTTGTATAAAAAACAGCTTTGCAAACATTAGATAATTTAACGAAGTAGATTTTGTGTAGTTTTTTAGCATGTACTTGCTTGCAATGTGTTAAATAGTGAAGGTCGATTCAACGAATAAAAATGAAGATAAACGTCTGTATACATACTAGGGGTTTGATATTTATTGCATTTTTAAATATTAAAAAAGATAATTTTCAAGTTTACTACTACAATTTGATTAAAAAATATTATAAAAAGTAATTTAGGTTATATAAAAAATTTAAAATTAAAAAAAAAATAAATAAAATAAATAATATTACCACACATAAATTTAGACTTTTAGAAAAAAAAAATTTTTTTATCTTATTATTGATATTAAATTTAATAATATAATAAAAGATTAATATATAAAGAGAATTAATTTTTAATAAAATAATCTAATGAGACATTAACATATTATTAAAAGTACATTAAACTAAAGGGTTATATTTACAAGGAAAATATTAAATGATGTTTGTTACAAATATGTAACATAGTAATAAAAAATGATTAGTAAATGAATAATTATACATTATGATAATATATTAAATATTGAAATTGAATGTGATTTGAATAAATTTTTTGTATAAATCTTTAAATTCATTTATTTGAACAAGAATCTGATTAATACATTAAATATTAAAGCTTTATGACCTTTTTATCCTATATTTATTCTTATTCATTTTTTTAAAATTATTATTTTAAGCATCTAATTCATACATATAAAGTTTATTTAATTTTTTTGATATTGAATTTATTTTTTTTATTTTGTTTTATGTGGAAAAAATTTTTTCATTACCCTTGTAATAACGTTATATATTTCTAATACTATATAATTATATGTAAAGAAATAATTTTTATTCAAGTATATATGTTCAGAGAATACTTTTAAATAAGAATGTATACTTATCAATTAATTAAACTCTACAATGTCGTGTCTGTTGGCATTCATTAGCAGCCAGCCATTTGGCTAATATATAAAAAAATTTCTATAACATTCTTGTTTCGCACAAAATTAGATGGCTACTAGTAATAAGAAACATAAATTATTTCCCTTTTTAACGTTATACATGTCTTACTTTTTAACCATTTTATCATATCAGTAGAAAAAGAAAAGTAATATCTAGACAAGAGATGTAAAGTAAGAAAATTTTTTATAAATAGAAATTGGTGGTCTGAATAAAATAAAAAATAATTATGAAAATCGTAGGAATTATAATTAAATTCACATAATTTTAAAATTTCTTTTGAAAATATAAATATTATATACATTAAGAAAGTTTTATAATATTTATTTTTGGTTGTGTGGTTGTAAAAAATGAACATAATAAATTTAAAAAAGCATCAAAATACAAACTACAGTACAATCAAGCAGAAATTTCAATTTGTGTTTTCGAATTGCTAATTACAGATTATTTAAAAAGAGACAGACTTTCTATCTTTATTTTTAATAAAAGAGTGTCTTTAACAATATATATAATTTCTCCTAATCTTTTTTAAGAATTGTATTTGATAATATTTTAAGAACAGGAAACAACTTAATATAAAAATATCATATTTCTTTTTATGTATTTGATTTAAAATTTTTTAGTTAAGCAGGGAAATTTATCACACAATACATTTTATTGTGTCTTTTGATAAAAAGTATCTAACATCAAATAAATCATATTAAATTGAAACTGGTGTTCTACTTAGATAAATTTGAAAAAAAAAAATTTAAGTGCATAATACATTACATATAAAACACAACCCAAAGGAATTGAAAAAGTTTATTATTTATCATATATCAGTTCGTTTACTCTTTTAAAACAAATATCAACTTTTAAACACTTTAAACTTGCAATGCTAAAATTTGATATACACTTGTGTAATGTCTAGTCGTTTTAACTCTAAAATTAGATTTTTAATTCTAAACGGCTTTTTCACTTTTGTTAAAGTACAATAAAATAATGCTAATATAATTACGCTTCTTCTTTGGATAATATAAACTTTTATATTGTGACAGTCTGTGATGAATATATGTCTTCGTAAATAAAAAATGTTATTTATGTAAGATATTTTATTGTAGTAATTTTTTATCAAGAAGATACTTTTATATATTCTTTAAACAAATAGAAATAAAATATATACAATTGAATAATATAGTTTAATGAAACAGCAGCGTCCCAATTTTTTTACACAAATATCATTTTTAAATTGGTCAACAAGGAAACATAATATACATTAAAATTGTAGTAAATTAATCCATACCATTTAGCTATTTTTTATTCTGCGCACAAATTCGTTGGTCTATTTTTTTACAAATTATATGATGATAATACTAAATTAAAGAAATTAACATTTATTTTAAAATATCTTTCACGTACATTAAAATCTCACGTAATCATTTAAAAACGTATTCAAATAAAGTTGATGTTAAAAATTTTTTAAAATATCATATGCAAATACTGGAATATTTTTTTAAAATATCTTTTAAAATCATAAACATAATAACCTCAATCAACCGTAATAACAAAAGAAAACATAAGTGATTGTAGAGGGTAAAAAAAAACAATTTTTATTGAATTTGAATTTTTTTACCCGTTCTTCCTTCTTTCAATAGAGTTATTTTAATTTAAAAAAATACTTAGTTGACATTTTCTATTAAAGAGATAAAACACTTAACACAAAATTTAATAATTTTTATGACCTTTACTATTGACGATTTTTTTATTCTTAACAATATAATAAACTAATTGTCTGAATTTCAAACAAGACTGTCACCTGCCATTGAAAACTTGTTATTTTTTAATCAACTTTAAATTTATAATTATTATACGTGTTCGATCATTTTCTTAAATATATTGACTATTTTATTCAATGCGCATTTTTTATCATGTAATTAAAATATAATGTAATCATTCCTGGGTTTTATTATAAGTGAGACTAAAATTTCAAAATAATGATTAAAAATTTACATAAAAGTAAAATATTTATATCACTAGCACAGGGACCGAAAAATTGAAGGTAATAGATTTGTTTATCAATGTTATATATATATATATAAATAGTATAAAGCATATTAAATTTTAACTTTATTTACACTAATATGTGAAGAATTTTTTTATACTCAATCATCATTAATGTAATTAAAACACATTTCTTTTACTTCCCAGAATCTTTTTTAATGAAATTAAATCAAAAAATTAAGTAATTTTATTTATTTGTGTCAAAAAACCCAATATCAAATGTAATTAATTAAAATTTCAGCATTTTGATAGAGAAAAAAATTATTCTGTTACAATATCTAACTTATTTGTCATAACGATAATAATTTCAATATGTCTTATAAAGTTCAATAAAACATTAACTAATAAAAGGATGCGCATTAAGTACTAACCTTAAGTTTACTATGTATATGATTGTGGAACGTTGTTATTTTATCTAATAACTTTTAAGACAATACCTTTATCTAAAGAATATGAAACACAATAAGGAAATAATCGTTCAGTTATCATTGTATATAAATTTTTTTCTTACTCATTAAGCTTACTATTTTTCTTAACATTTCCTTAATGCATTATCATAATAAAATAATTTAAAAAAGAATTTTTATAAGTCACGTTTTTAATATGACAGCCATATACAAATCCACTCCTTTTTATTACATAAATATCAATATTCAATAAAAGCGGAATGTATAAAAAACAATTATAGTTTACATCTATTTAAATATAATATAACTAATTTGTTTCATGAATTGTTACTCACGAAAGCCGCCATTGTTTCCATAGATTGTGACTGTAGCATTCTTCAAAATAGATTTAATCATACTTCTTTTACTTTACCTTTAAAAATATTTTTCCATAACATACATTTTAAGAAGGGATTTGAAAATTATGATTGTTAAAGGGACAAATATATTTATATTATGTATACCTTAACAAATAAATATAGATATTTTAAATAAAAAAAAAAGTATCAACTTTACCTTTAAACAATATTTTTTTAATTATCAGTTGTCTTTAATTACGTAACATAAAAGATTCTCTATTATACAATTAAAAATATTATTAGTTTCAAGTAAAAAATAGTTTTTAAGTATTAAAAGAATATAATTAAGGAGTTTTAAATATAGTTATATATAAGATATATAATTATTTTATTCATATGAATGTTACTGAAGTATAATAATTTTAAAAAATGTCATTTATTTAAGGGAGATCTAAAATTAAAAGCATAAAATTTTATGATATATTAGGAATTCTTTTTCATTACAGATGAAGACCTAGAAAATGACTGTTCTGGTTTTTCATTACGCACAACCTAAAAAAGTATATAAAAAGTTAATTTAAATAACTTTCAATTCATTTATTTATTCTTACGTTAGATTTTTTCTTTTGCGTATTTTCTGCTGTGACAAAACGGAGTAAACGCTGTCTTCTAGGATCAAATTCTTTTTGTACTCGTGCTTTATCACTTGCTTTTGCGTTTCTCCATAAATATTGCACAAATAACCGACGTTTGAAACCCGGATTTGAACTGTCCTTGCTATCAGTAACTTTATCAATCATTGTACAAATACGATGGAATGAAGTACAGGTTTTCCAAAATGAATAAAATCTTATTACTTTATATACATTATTCAAGCTAACTTTTTCACCACGTCCACTTCCTAATCCTCCACCAGATCTTGCTGATATTGATATTGATGCTCTTGGAGTTGTTGAAGAATTAACAGAACCACTAGCACCAGCATTTAATGTTGATGATGTTACTGAACTTATCATTGATGAAGCAGAGTTAGGAACAGAATGTGAAGAACTTGATACAGCAAGTCTTGCTGATATGATTTTATCCTTAGCTGTAATACAATTTACCCGAGTAAACTTTTTCATATCATCACTGTAAAAATATTTTGTAGGTCTAGAGGTATGCCTCCACCATTGATCATCACCCATGATATCACCAGATTTAACTTTATCACCATCAACAATGAAGCAATAATTATCTGCGACCATTGTTGGTGGAACTACACTACTTAACATACTTTTTGGAGCATTCATCAAATTTTCTAGAGCAGCTTCCGTTTGTACTGTGTCATGATGCACTGAATGGACAGGCATATCTTTATGATAAATCACAGGTTCTTCTTGATTTAACAAACTTTCAGCTGTCATTCCACTATTAACTAATTCGAAGGCTCCTAAGTCAATGTCAAATGCCGGAGAATTAGAGCTGGATGATGAATCGTCTTCAAAAAAGTTACTACTCTCTTCATCAATACTGACATAAGAAGATAAAATAGGTTCTGGTGTAATTTGTTCAATTATTGTTCTTAATTCTAATTCAAAGTCATCACTACATATTGAAGGGGCTAACTCAATTTTATCGGGTATAGGAGGAAACATGATATGCGAAGGTTCACCAATATCTGATACATTTGCTTCATTCCATACTTCTGATTTAATTTGTTCAATTACTCTATCAACTTCTGGTACTTCTATATCTTCTAAAGATTTTACAGGTGAATAAAATACATTTTCTAATGATTCTCCTTCTGCCATCTGAATTGGTTGCTCCCAATTCATCATACAATGTATTCCAGTTGTCTAAATTATTGATAATATAGTTATATTTTCAAAATATAATAAATATAGATAACCTTTTAATGATAAAAAGTTATCTTTCTCTTACAAAGCATTAGCAATAATATGTATAAGCAAAAAAATAAATAATAAGCAATATGGCAACATTCATAATACATGCAAGATAAATAAAATAATATTATAATCATTCAGGTATTGATAAAACATCTTTATTATTATTATTTATTATTTGTGATAAACCATGAAGAGCAGGTGAATGTGAAACGATCGATGTTCTTCTTGATAACATTGCACTTGATGTTGAACTAAAATCATTTATCAAAAGAGGTGTTCGTGGTGATATATTTAACCAATCAATCTTATGTTTTGGACTTTTTTTTCTAGCTATTCTTTCATGTTTTTTTCTTTTTAATATTGGTTCACCTCTTTGTGCATCTACAAGTTGAATAATACCTTCTTCTACCTGTATACTACGTCTTCTTTGACTACGTGGCGTTAGAAGCCATCTTTTGATTGATTTTGTTAAATTTTCATTTATATGATGATGATCATGCAGAATACTTACCTTTTCTGAATTGGCATTTAATGTATTGGAAATATCTTCTTCTTGTGCTAAAATGATTAATGGTTGGGCAGAATGTCTTTGTTCAACACATTTTAATCCATGAAATAAATGAGGGCAATTTATAAAGTTAACTAATTTAAGAGATGACTTTAATTCTATATTATTACTTAAGGCTGTTTTTTGTGGTAATAGGTTAGACAATAACGACAAATTGACAATTGGTAGCAATGAATTATTAAATGAATTTAAATAAAATGGAATACAACGACCAAACAAAGGAGGTGATGAAGCAAAGCATTCAATTGCATGCAAGTATACATTCATACTTTCACATATTGACAAAGCTTTTCTTACACTATAAGATGATTGTGTTAAGAGACTTAACTCTGATGGTACAGGTGATTTTATATGTTCTATTATTCCTGAACAACTAAATGATCTTCTTAACTTTTTAACTTCTTCAGCTATAAGTTTCAAATCAGGTGATGGAATTGGATCTAGAGGAAATTCAAATTCAAATGAAGTTAATGAAGGACTTGGAGAATGTCTATTATCATATTGGAATTGTCTATGATAAACAGATGGGGATGTTGAAATAGAACAATGAATTGATATATCTGGACCTGATTCAATCCATGAGTTTTCTCTATTTTGAAAGCGTTCATACATCCTATAAAATTAATATTATATAAAGAAAGTATAACATACATTGATCTTCTGGATGCAGATGATAAAGTATATGGAGAATCCGGAATATGATAAGATAATATTGTTGGTACAGAACATGATGTGGCCATTGAAAAACAATCATTTTCACTAATAATAGCTATATCTCCTTTACATGACTCATTCTTTGTGTGGTTAGACATTGTCGAGACAATTGAGTCATTTAAACTTAAAAATGATGTCCTTGCATAGTTTGTACTTATGTTTGGCTTAACAACGGGAACAATTGTTTTTAATGGTATTTGTGATTGCACTTGTTCTTTATTTATATGTGTTAGACACATTTGTAATATTTCTTCACCTTGTCCTAAAGCTATTCGTCTTTCAATCATTCTTTTTCTTTTTAATAATTGTAATATATCTGTACCTCTGAATTTTCTTCCAAAATAATGAATTTTTTGAATGTATTGAATACCAACTAAGTCAATACACATTGTTGTTACTGCTAATCCAACACCTAAATAAATTAACATAATAATTATATATTCATGCCTTTCTGGAACAAAATCTCCAAAACCAATTGTTGTTAAAGACACAAAGCAATAATAAAAAGCATCCATATAAGTCCATGATTCAAGAATTGCAAACAAAACTCCTCCTAAGGCAATATATAGTAGCAAAATTGCAAAAACAAGTAAGACAGGCACTTCAGTTTTATCTAAATCATCCCAATCTAAATTTGAACGCCCTACCGATTCATTTACTGAGACTGCATCATCTAACTCAGTCGTTACACCTTCTATAAATAGTTTATAATTAATTAATTAGTATAAATTACATACTTCTAATTTTAGACCAGCGAGTATAATAAAGGCTAAAAGATTTGCGAACTTTTTTAATATTTTTATATAACCATATTGTGCATTCTGAAAGAAATTTTCCTAAGTCACCAATTGTTATGATAGCTAATGGAGCACCAAACAAAGCAAAAATTACACAAGCTATTCTTCCTTGTGGTGTTACAGGTACTATATTTCCATAACCTATAATTAAAAAAAAATATTTAAAAATATTTAAAATCAATAAATAATATACCTATAGTAGCCATTGTTGTTGCAGCAAAAAACAATGAACTAGAATGTGTCCATAATTGACCAGTTTTATCACTTTTTGAATTAGCTTTTCTATATTTTCTAGTTCTACCACTTAGTAAATTTGTATAATTGTTTAAGACACGAACATTATCATAACGAACGTATTGATCTTTAAATGCTTTAAAAACATCAGCATTAAACGTTTCAAGCTTCCTTTCCATCATAAGATAAAAATTATGTACTATCTCCGTATTAAAATATGATGTTTCATTATTGGTTTTAAATGACCACATCGTTTGAATTAAATCTTTTCGTAAATCATCAATATGCCTAACTCCTATACCTTTTAAATTTTCTTCGTGAGGTGCTTCAAAGTGATAAAAAATAAGAGAACCAATTATTGCATATAAACAGACAGTTAAGACAAGTACCACATGTGGTATTATTATCTTGGCATACTTTAATTTAAAAAAATTAATTTTTATTATAAATAATAATATATTTTAATTATTACCTTTTTAAATGATCGAGTTTGAACATGGTCAGTACATTCAAGTAGACCTTCTATCTCTTTGAATTGTTCGTCCATATGATAAGAACGAATATATAACTAGACTCAATATAGAATCCAGATTGATAGAAAGATATTAAATTTTTGAACTTTGATCATATATTATAATTGAATATGTAAAATAAATAATTCTTTTTTAATTCTATAGATAATATCAATAAATAAAATTTAAAAATATCTATTATAAATTGCAATAAAAATTGAGTTAAATAATTTTAATTAAATGATTGTCGTAGGAGATAAATTAACAAGTTAAAGAAATGAGAAAAATTCCATATATAAAGAAATATATATGATAACGTATATATATAAATTGAAGTTTAAATATTTGCTCAATGAAAAATAAATTGATAGCACATAAAATAAAGCTATAAAGATTTTTAAAAGTTTTCAAATAAAAGTTCATACCATAGTTGTCTGTGGCAAACAATAAAAGTTACAAAGAAAAGCTTAAACTATAATATACGTGTATTTCCCTTACTATAGTTAAATAACTTGCTATCGCACACTATTGAAGTTTATATATTTTAAGATATTAATAAAATCCAAAAGGTCACAAATAATAATTACATTCTATATTTCAAACATTTTTAATTCTATAGAAGTAGTGGACCATAGTTAATCAAAGTTTAAAATATGTTGAATATATATAAAAATTAATCTTTTAAAAAATTATAGTTTTGTATAATAGATTACAAATAAAAGATTATTACTTTAGGTGTACAAATATACTCATTCAATATATAATATTATAAAAGTAAAAACATATTATTTTTATCAAAAACAACTATATATTCTTAGAAAAAAATATAATATAAAAATTACAAATTCATGATGTCTGAAATATTAAGAATTGCAATTATGTATTATAAAAAAATATATATAGATATATAAAAAAGAAAATAAATGGAAATAAATTATATTTTTTTTTTACTAAATTTAGGTATATTTTGGGTTAAATTTTTAAAAATATTTTTTTTTATCTTTTAATAATAGTGATATCAAGATATATTTATATATAATATATTAAAAGAGATACCTCTTTAACTGAAAATTGAAAATGCAATACAAAATTGGTATTAAAAAGTTTATTTATTCTATCTTTCTTAAAGACTTTTAAATAGTTTGACTCTTTTAATAGTATGTACTTAGTTAATAATGCATAACATGAAATATTCTTTTATTTCATCCATAAAGATATAAGTTGATTACAAAAAATAACAAAGAGATGTTAGTATAAATATGATCAATTAGTATCTAATTAAAAATAATGTTTAAATGAGAGTGTATAGAAGTAGAAAGATGTAGAAAAAGTTTTGAAGATAATCAAAATTTGATTATCACTAATTTTATAATGAAAATAATATTTTGTTGAAGTTTTGATAAAATTACAGAAAAATGACCATAATAACAATTCTGGTGAGATTAGTAAATCGTCATAAAAAGTACTCAAAGGTCTGATAAAGGACCTATTTGGTATATATCTACACTGATATAATAATGCCCAATAAAAATAGTTTTCCGGTTTCTATTCATCATGCACATACACAAGTATAAAATAAATTTAGGCAAAGTTAGTATTTCTCAAGTTTATGACTTGTAATTAGAATGAAAGCATAGAAAAGTAAAAGCTGAAATTAACCAAAAATAATTGCTGATAAGCAGATTGTTGGTTATAGATGTTGAAAATATTAAACTATGCCAAAATGAATAATATAATCATAGTGGACTTTAGATACTTTTATTTAAAGGTTATATAATTCTTGAAATTCAAAATAAATTAAACAAATAAAAGGGATATTCAAATAATATTTTTAAAGATATGTTTTAATAAGAAGAATGAATAATAAAAAGAATAAAAAAATTGACATGTTCTGAATTAAAACATGACAGAAGATGTAATATTAAAATTATATTAAGAAATAGAAAAATTTATTCTTTATTTTAAATTTATCAAAACAATAACTAAAAATTGTATTGAAGAATATTTTAATATCAAAAATACATACCAATTCTATATTTATACATTAACAATATAAATAAAAAAAAATGTTATGTTCATAAAAATTTTAAAAAATAATTTTTGAGTAATCAAAATATTCAATAAAATAATGTTTTTTTAAATTATAAAGAAATTATATATATTTTGTATGTTTAAAAAAGAACATATTTTAAAAATTGTTAAATAAAACCAATTTTTTAAACCGTACACAAAAATTTATTATCAATAAGATGTCAAATGTATTGAAGGAATAAATATATAAAGATATAAAAAAGTTATATCTAGTTAACATGTAGAACTTCATTTATCACAAATATAAAGAACAATTGTGTCTCTCTTAAAAAGAGAAGTAATTTGTTTTGTTTCCACATAAATACTGATATCTATAATATATAAGACACTTTATGAAAGCCAACTTAACAACTTTAAAAGATTTGGAACTTTATTTTATCACTAAATGATTAATTTTTTTTGTTTCTAAATTATATTGAAAAATTTCTTTTATAATATTCTTTTTTTATATCTTATATATAAAATTTAATGACTTAGTAATTGAAGATCTAAGATGGATAAAATACAATAAATGTAAAAAAAGTGAAATGATAAACAACTATCTATATAGAGTCCACTAAAACCTTTTTTGAGTTGCTGTAATAGTAGCAAGAGAAATGATGATGATGGTAAAACGAGCTCAACTTATGCATATAGAAAAAGATCTCTTGAGGCCATTGAAATGTGAGGCAGTAAAGTTTTAACGAACAGATGTGTACTAACAATCACTCAAGAAAAGTTGCCATGTGTTAGTATTATTTACAAATATTTTTCATTGAAAAAGGGAAATAAAAACAAAAATTATTGGTTCCACAAAAGATTTAATGTAAAGAATATAATACTAATATCATTTCAATGATACTTTTTCTTTTTTTTTTAAACAAACATGTATGTAATAATTTGTAATATAAAGTTTCTAACAAATATATTTAATACTCATTTTTTAAAATAAATAAGTGAATATACATGTATATACATAAGAATAATCTAACAATTTTAAATTATTTTTATATTAAGTATCTTTGTCAAATAATATTATTTATAAAAATATTTACCAAAAATAATTAGATTTTAAAAGAAAATAACTTTGTTATAAATATATATATATACTTGAAGAGAATGAAACATTTTTTACTTTTTTCTATATAACATAAATATTTAAAGAGGAAAAGTATAAAATATTTTATAAAAAAAGTAAATACAATTTTTAAACAATAAAATTATTTATAAACAAATATATATATAACATAGAAACTGTTTTAAAAGAAAAATTAGTTATTCTAAATATTTTCTCAAATGTATTTTTNTTTTTATGTGTTATACAATTATTAAACAAATAAAATAACATATATATTTTTTTATAAAATTTCATTTAAAATTGGTATATGTAATGAAGTATTTCTTTACATTATGCCAATTCTATAAAAATTTTTATTTCATCGCTTTTTTAAAATAAATAGTTAAATTGTAATAGAAATCAAAATATAAATTTTTACCATCTAAATTATGGTTCTTTCTTTATGTGTTTTTCTTACCAAAGATATTATATATAATTACATATATTTGCATAAAAAGAATGATCTTAACAATTTAATAAATTTAAAAATAAACAATAATATAAAATATTGTTTTTAATTATATATTGTTTATAAAAATAAATATAATTATACTTTAAACCTCCTCTTTTTTTATAAGCACAATAGAATGAAATAAAGAATATAAGATAACAAATAAATTCTTTGAATAAATTAATCAACATCTAGTTAATTAATTTTTTAATTTATCAATGTCATTTAATAACAATACTATATTAATTAAATAATTTTAATTATCAAAAGAGACTAAAAATGGTACTATACTATAATTATATGTTAATAATATTATTTATTTATTTTGATATTAAAATAATCAAAAATATTGTTCTGTTTCTTAAACATTTTGTTTGATAATATTTTTAAATAAAATAAATTCAAAAGATATTCTTGTGAGAATTAACATATTGCAATGATTATTTGAATGATACATCAATTAAAGAATTCTTAAAAATAATACAATTTTTGAATCTTTCAGTTTAAAATATTAAAATGATTATTAATAAGATGGCAACAATACACAACATACATGATAAACTTTAGAAATTACTACACTTCTATAATGTACTACTGAATAAATTGTAAGAAATATATTAAATCTCACTCAAGAATTGAAACGTATTTCAATTTTAACATTTGTAAATTGGTATCTTAAGACAGTAAATCTTCTATAAAATATATGATTTCTAATGATTTTCTTATTTTAACTTCGACTCATCGTTCTCTATATTTTCCTAGTGAGGTATTTAGTAAGAATCTTACAAAAAATATTGTTGAAAAGTGTTTATACTTCGTCTAGATATCTTAAAAGAAAAGTTCAGGGTACGGAAAACACGATGAAAAAGAAAAATTATATTTCAAATGGGAAATGCCATAGCTTCAAAAACAAAGCTACAAATTTAACTTTAAACATTATTAGAAATAATTTAATATATATATATATTTTAAATACATTTATTATTATATTAATTATGATTTATTTCAGTTGAAAGTCATAAAATTTATTTATCTTCAACTTGTGTTTTATATTGTGATTTAGTGACTCCAGTAAGAAATTTATTATTTTTTCATTATCTACATATTTTTAATCATTTAAACATGTATTTCTATGTAATTTTATACATAGATTTCATTTTTGGCATCACAAATTACAAATTTTGATGCTTTTGATAAGAAAATATAATTTAATATCTTATCATTAACTAAAAATTATTTATTTGATCATATCATCAAAACGAATAAAGATATCACTTTACTGCATATTCCAATCGTTTTTTCATGCCAGATTACCCCTTAAAACAGTTTTAGTAGATTTAAATACCTTCTTGTTTTTATTTGCTGCACAATAGCTTTAAAAGCCGTTTTTGGAGAATCACGATTCAACGGTATTATTTTATGATTTTTAATTATTTAAAAAAGAATTTCTATGTAATTTTATATGTAGATTTCATTTTTGGTATCAGAAATTACAAATTCTGATGTTTTTGATAAGAAATCATGACTTATTTTCTTATCATTATTTTGAAAAATATAAAATATGCTATATCTTTTGAACCAGCAAAGATATCACTTTGCTGCACATTTCAATCGATTTTTTATGTCCGATTACCCCTAGAATCGGTTTCATTGAGTTAAAATATTTTTTAGTTTTCATTTGCTGCAAAGTGGCTTCAGAAGTCATTTTTGGAGAATGAGGATTCAACGGCATTTTTTGCTTATTTTTAGTAATCTTATTTTCTTATCATTATTTTGAAAAATATAAAATATGCTATATCTTTTGAACCAGCAAAGATATCACTTTGCTGCATGTTCCAATCAATTTTTTATGCTTGATTACCCCTAGAATCAATTTTATTTAATCAAAATACCCTTTAGCTTTCATTTGCTGCCCATTGGCTTCTGAAGAGGTTTTTGGAGAATGAGGATTCAACGGCATTTTTTGCTTATTTTTAGTAATTAAAATATGTATTTCTATGTAATTTTATGCGTAGAATTCAATTTTAGCATCAGAAATTAAGAATTCTGACGTTTTAATGCCGAAAAATTGATTTATATTTATATCATAATTTACAAGAGAATCCAAAACCTTATATCTTGTTAAATCGTAAAGATATTAACTTGTTACAAATATCAATCAATTTCCCATGCTTTATTACTTCTAGAATCCTTTTATCTTATAAAAATACAGCTAAATTTTCATTTGCTGTAAAGTGCTGAATAAATTCATTCATTTTTTTCTTATTAGATTTGTTCTATGTATCGGATATACAGATAAAGAACATATATAAAAAAGAAGAATAAACTAATACACACATTAATATATTTATACTTATTATTGTTACTTTGATAGATTTAAATAAAATTTTTTAGAAGCCTTTGAACTTCACATTAATTATCCTGTATCAATCAGGATANCTATATCTTTTTTATAAAATTGTTTTAAACCCTTTAGTTTTTTAAACCTCTAAAAATTGCTTGTATAACAACAATCATCAAAAATTTTGTTTTATTATTTAAATTAGATTCTCAATCATTTTTTTTTCAAAGAATATATAGTGATATGAAATACGATTTAATCATTGGTCGAATAAATTCTTATATAAAAAGTGAAGAACTATAAATTGATATTAAAAAGTGTTCATAAAAGAATTTTTATAAATATTATTTATGATAAAAATTAAAAAAATTAATATGTAACAATTGTTTATTTATAGATTCATAAAATTTGTTTGTAAATAATCTTTTATTACAATAAAATAAACAAAACCATATCTTTTATACTATAACTCATTTTACCTAAAGATATAACATAATTTTTCATCATCCACTCCTTGTTTGAGTTTCCAATATATCTTTTTAACGCACCTACCAATCAAATGTTTTGTTAATAAATATATAATAAAATATTAGTCATAATTAAATATTATACTCAAACATCGTGTTTCAAAGTTCAATTATGAGAACTATTTTAATACCTAAAAATTTATTATAGTAATCGCAAATACATCTATTTGAAAGTGATACAATTACTAATAAAGATGGTGCTAAATAGAAAGATAAATTTTTCAAGTTCGTTTCTAGAAACAAATATTAATATAAAAGGGTAGTATCCTCTCGTAAATTTTATTGCTCAAATATATCTTCATTTTTGAAAGTATTTTTATAAGAATTTTTTAAATTCTTTAAGTACTTATCAATTACCACTCCATATAATTAATAACTAATATTGTAGGCTATTAAAAATGCCATCTAAAAAAGCATTTGTTATTGCTGGTGTTGCTGCAATCATTTTACTTGTTGGAGTTGCATTAATTATCGTTGCTATTGTTGAATTATCAAAAAAATCTGATAATTCTGGTATTGTATTTGGTAATAAAAATACCACTATTGCTCCTCTTCTGCCATCAACAACATCACATTCCAATCCTAGTAATAGTGTGACATTAAATATTCCTACAACAACTAATACAATACAAACAACAACACCACAATTTCAAACTACAACAACAGAAAATCCTTCACAAATATGTGATATTGCTTTTGCTATAGATGCTTCATCTGATATATTGTTGATAAATGACTTTAATAAACAGATAGCTATTGTAAGAGATAATGTTTCTGCATTGATAACGAATTTTCAAAGAGTCTACATTACAGCTTATAACAATAAAGTATTAGAACAGTTTAATTTTAATTCAATGAATTATAGAAATGATTTTCAAAATAATATAAATACATATACACTTGATTCTGGTTCGTCATTGAGTAATGTATTATTAACTATTGCGTTAACAACTCCCCCAAGTTGTGGTAAGCTTTCAACATTTGTATTCATCTCTAAATATGATCCTGTTGAAATTCAAAACTCCATACTTGTTGCAGAAACGTTAAAAAATAGAGGATCACTTAATTTCATAATCCTTGGTACTGATATAAAGCCAGAAAATTTATCTATATTGTCACCATCTGCTATATTAAGATTTGACTTTGCTACATGTTCACCTGAAGAAATTACTAATTTTTATTTATTATCAAAAACTTGTGGTATTTCTAACTCACCAAGTTGTACTACAACTACATTGCCTCCTCCTACAACAATAATTACAACAACGCAGTCTCCAATAATTGTTACTACATCAACACAACCTCCAACAACTAATTGCAATGTAGCCTTTGCTGTAGATTTATCTGCTGATAAATTGATACCGACGTATTTCAACTCTGAGATTCATTCGATAAGAGATAATGTTTCAACATTATTTAGTGACTTTTCAAAAGTAGCTTTGTTTGGATATAATGCACAGATGACCGGTATACAAGATTTTGGAACAATGTTTACAAGGAATGATTTTATGAACATCATTAACACATATCAACAATCTAATGGGTTAAATTTATATAAAGCTTTGGAAACTTTAGTCAATTTAGCACCATACGATTGTGGTTATCAAGTATCATTTCTCTTTTTATCAGAAAAAAATTCTGATATTGTTGATGGGAGACAATTAGCAGCAGAAATAAGAAATAAAGGATCACTTAATATAATTATTTTGGGTACAGCATTAAAAGAAGAAGATTTAATACCAATGAATCCTTCATCCATTTATGTGTTTGATTTAGCAATATGTGATATTGACAAATTGTTAGCATATATAAGAAGTCAATTAAATTGTATTCCAAAAAATTGTTTAACAACAACAACTTCTCCACCTTGTACAGAGACAAAAGTATGTAACATTGTTTTTGGCATAGATTCTTCCAGTGATATTTTGACAAATGAATACTTTGAAAATCAATTACAGCTGATAGAGGATGATATTTCAATGAGAATAGATGACTTCAGTCGAGTGGCAATATTGGATTACAATCAAAATGCAACTCTTATAAATGGTTTTGGGACATTATATTCAAAACAAGACTTTATAAATGCTATTAAAAATATTCAACAGAAACCAGGATCAAGTTTAAGTTCAGTATTAGAAACAATTTCATATTTGGCAATCCCTGATTCATATAAATTATCAACATATATTTTAATGTCAAAAAATGATCCTAATGAAATTGCAAAGTCAACATCTTTATCATCTAAAATTAATGTCTTAGGATCACTTAATTTTATATTATTAGGTACAGATGTTAAAAAAACTAATTTATTACCATTGACATATTCAAATGAAATAGATTATGAACTTGCTACGTGTGATACACAACCAGTTGTTGAATTTTTTTCTAATTCATTGACATGTTCAAATGTCTGTCCACCAAACCCATGTAATCCAAATGAGCAATGGTGTAATATAATGTTTACAATTGATGCATCAAGTGATATATTACAGCCAAATGAGTACTCTCAATTAATGGGATATATAAAGGATAATATTTCATCGATTATACCAAATTTTGATTATGTTGGATTAAGTTCATACAACCAGTATGATGTTATAAACAATCCTATAGGTACAATTAATAATTTTAATAATTATAAAAATGATATTGATGCAATTAAGCAGGCTCCAGGATGGAATTTAAATTTAATGCTTCAAAATTTGATTGATAATGTTAATATCCATTCCCAAACACGTCTCAATACATTTGTTTTTGTTTCGAAAAGTGATGAAAATGAAATTAAAAATTCATATTATGCAGTACAAAGGCTAAAAAATCTTGGAACTATTAATTTTATTCTTGTTGGAACAGCAATTAAAGAAGAAAGTATTGTGGCATTGTCTCCATCAAATATATATCAAATTGACTTTGCAAATTGTAATGTAACAGAACTAGTTCAGTTTTTTAGAAACTCATTGAATTGTAATATGAATTGCAACACTACTCCAAATCCTGCTTTAACTACACCGTCGATTCAAACTACAACATTGTGCACGTTAAAAAAAGTTTGTAGTCCCTATGTTAGTATTGGCATAGATACGAATAGCCAAGGTTTAGATAATGTAGAATATACATTCATGAAAAATGTTATACAGAATAATGTGTCAAGTGTAATTCCAAATTATTATACAACATCAATAGATTCATTTGATCCCAGTCAAAGAAGATTTAGTTTTGGTGATATTCATTCATTAGGAGAATTTATGTTAGATATTAATTTCTTAAAGCAAAGTAGTACTTCTAGTTTGAATTTATTATTAGAAAAATTAGACAACCAAGCATTACCTTCAAATGAATTATTATCAAGTTACATCTTTATATCATGTGTTAGTACCCAAGATTTACAAGAATCTATAAACCATGCAAAATCATTGAAAGGAAAAGGAACACTTAATTTCATTATTGTTGGCACAGAATTAAATTCGCAAGATCTTCAACCATTTGAACCATCAATTAATATTTATGTATGGGACTTTACAAAGTGTCCAATACAAAAATTGTTAGAATTTTTTGTAGATTCATTTGCTTGTAAATTTGAATGTTAAAAAAGGAACATATATCATCTTAACTGTTACAATATTTTATGGAACCGGTATCGATTTTTTCATTGTATAAACTTCAATAAAAAACTTTCAAACAATAAATCGAATGATACTTTTAATGATAAAATTATCATAATATTTAAAGAACGCAAAAATATTGTATCATTTCTTGTACTTTTATCTTTAACAAAATATAATCTTTTTTCTAGAAAAAAAATATTAATAAAAATGAATTTAAATATAAGCTTAACCTTTTAATAAATGATATTTGATTTTTTAAATTTAAAATGTTATTGTTGTACATCTTCCTATTGATCCCGATAAGTTCCATACACGAAACAATAAAAAAATCATGTTTTGAGCATTATGTTTTGTTTGTATGTGATAAATCTCAATTCATTGGTTTTTATGAAAATGAACAATTGTCTATTATTGATGTATTTTATAATAACAATTATGAAGCTGATGAAAGAACATTTGTCACAGTTACAGGACAAGGTTCTTATGCTGAAACTAATCACTTTGAAGTTGTAAAACCAAATGATGAAAATTCACTTAATAATCAAATATTAAATATTATCAAAATGCCTAAAAGGAATGGAACAATAACTTATCACACAATTCTTGTTGATATGATTCATACAGTTGATTTGAGTGATATTAAAATTTTTACAAATTATCCAACAATCGTTTTATTCATTGGTTCAGAATTACAAGACATAAAAAAAACAAAGATTGTGTTAAAAATGTTAGAATTAGAAAGTTTAAATAATCTTAAAATTTTATCCATAGTTTTCAATAATCAATATATGAAGATTGCCAAATTTTTAACTGATGATATCAATGATAATTTTCTTTACAATGTAACAGATCAAAAAAGATATGATAAAGTAAATAAATGGATTCTAGAAAAAATATGTTATGAAAGTGGAGAAGTGACAACTGTTACAACAACACCAACGTTCATCTCAACAATAACCCATTCACCATCAACTTTTACAACATCCCAAAAACCGAAGAAATGTAATAATTATTTAATATTTGCCATTGATACAACAAGTAATATTTTAAACATTGATGAATTTACTTTTATGAAAACAACACTAGAATATAATGTATCTTTATTAATAACAGATATTAAAAAAGTTGCTATAGATTCATTTGATATCAAGTATAATAGAAGATACAATTTCAATGATATTAAAACTGTTGAAGAATTCATGATGAATATATATATAATAAAACAAAGAAATGATTCAAGCTTAAGTTTGTTGTTTAAAAGAATGAATACATTACACATCCCCCATGATTCAACATTATCAACATTTATTTTTATTGCACAGAATGATAAAAAAGAAATTGAGAAATCAGTTGTTGATGGAAAAATATTAAAAAATAAAGGAAGTTTAAATTTTATTATGATGAAAAGTAATATTACAAGAGATGATTTAAGTTTATTACACCCATCAAATACATTCCGATGGAATTTGACATCTTCAAGTATAAATAGTTTATTGACTTTTATAAAAAATTCTTTTCCTTGCAAGTCATTATACAAATAATAGTTTTTCTATCATGACTATTATATTATTAATATCTACATTTTTAGAATATATGTAACACTCCGATTATTTGTAAAAGATTATGTTTAAAATAAAAAAAATCATTTTAATTTATTATCTATCAATATGTATTAACAAATATCTAAGATAATGATAACATGATTTTTATTTTCTTATTTAACTATATATTTTTTAAAAACAAAAAAGATAAGAGAAAAATATATAAGAAAAGATAATATTTCATTGTCAATAACTATTTAAAAGGAACTTTTTATTTATAAAACATACAAGTAAATGAAGATAAAAAAACATTATTTATACTTCTTATCAAAAGTATAATGATTAATAGATTCATTTTGAAAAAGGTTATTATTAAAGTAAACAGAATATGTGATGAAAGGCTTTAAAATTTATTATACTAAAAAGTTTTATGATAAAAAAAGTTGTATAGTTAGATACGTGTACTAGTTTTTGAGCAAAACATTTTTGGAATTTAGATTTTGTAAAATAAAAATTTGTCATAAAACAAGTTTCGTATGAATATATACAAATGTTTTTGCAAAAATTATTGGATATAAAAGATTTTATAAATAAAAGGTTTTTATTGCAAAAATGTACTTTCTTTTTATATTTTTCTTTAGAAAATGATTGATTTATATTCTTCTGTTAATGATATAAGAGAGTATTCATAACATTCACTGTATTGATATTTATAAAAAATTATTTATATTATTCATAATTGACACTCAATCAGTAATAAATCATCATACTTAAGATAAAATTAAAGTATTAAGTTTTTTATCAATGAAATTTGTATTATTTATACAAACTGAAAATGTTAAATAAAAGTATTTAAAAATTTTTCATCTGTATTATTAAACAAATACAATATAAATATTTTAACTAAAACATTTCTTTTCCTTGAATATGTTTTATTGAAGAATGACTATGATGGTGAATAAATATCAATTATTATTTTTGCAAAAATGAAATATATATATATATAAGATTTATTTTTAAAATGTAAAATGTCAATGACAATACAAAATGCGACGTTCTTAATTTAACTTGATCACACTGCAATGAAGGAAATGTCTCACTATAATATTATTCTTACATTAATATGTATTATATATACTTCTCGACATCTCTGAACTATTCGTGGTGAATACTTCATTAATCAAATGTTTAGTAAATAAATATATGCAACAAAAAAAGAAAAACTTTAAATATATATAATATAATTAGTGGGCGTACGTTCTTATTCTCGTCCTTTTCATCGGCAGTTTTTCTATGAATGAAACTGTTTCACATAATATGTGTTCAGTCTCTAACCCCAAAACGAAAATGGCAGTTGGATAAATGTATATTTGGAAGGTAGTGTCTCACATTTAAAACCTATATCATTTTTCTATTAATAGTAGAGAAAAATTATAACAATTTCTTAACGTTTCTTCATATATATTATGTGTATGTTATTTTTTATTCTCTGATTCAATATATTATTTTTAGTTATGAGTGACGACTCAAACTATTCCGACGATTCAAGTTCAGATACAAAGGATGAGGGAGGAAAATATATATCAAATGATAAACTTTCTGGTGGATTAAAAAGGAAATGGAATAGTGAAGGTGGTGACTCAAAGAATAGAAATATGAAAGATATGGAATTAGAAGAATTGTTATCAGATCTACCTGTTGTCTCTCATCAACAACATAATCATGGAATGATACCTTTCGGAATGTTGCTTCAGTTTGCAAGTCACAAAATATCTCAAGAGCTTATTGTATTATCAGAGTTGATACCAAAAGCATACGATCAGAGTAAGAAGATTTCTTTGGTTGAATTCTCATTTGTAACGATGAATTTATTTTCTAAAATACTTGCTATAGTTAAATGGTACACATACTTCAAAAAGTACAGACTTTGTACACCTATACAAAATTTTTTAGATTTGCAAAGTCAAATTTTTAGGGATACAGCAGATGCATTATGTGGTATTGCTAGAGTAGAATTAGCAGGAGCCAGACTGCCGTACTTTGAAATGCAAGCTGCACTTAATAACATTTGGGGTGAACATAATATTCTCCCCTTAGCAATTAAAGTGAGTTTTAATTTAGATAAATTAATTAATCTTAAAACATAAAAAATTACTTTTTTTTATTATAGAAACGATTTGTTCCTGATCCACCAATATCATCTGGTGAACAACCTATTATATTATCTAAATTAAATCAAGTTTTAAAAAATAGACTTTCATTGATATCTTCGAAAATTCCCGTCAGTATTACAGAGATAACTATTAAAAACGGAACTGCAACTTTTAAAGTAATTGGAGAATACGAAGTAACATTAACCTTATTATCAGCTGAGGTTGCAGCAAAATGGACAATATTACATATAAAAATACTTGTAGAACAACATGATATCGGTTATGGGACACAATTAGTTCATCCACTTCAACTACACAATATTCATCAACATCTTCAAAGGTTGATGTATGAATCAAAAAATCCAATAAATACGATGCATGATTTTATGCACAAATTTTGTCTTTCATTACAACTAGATGTTTTATATTGTGAAGCAACTCAACTTACTCGGAAACAGTATTTTCGCAAATTATTAATTGAAAAATATGATATTGAGAAAGGTGAACTTCTTATTTGTTATTGGCCCAATTTTGATGATAAAAAAAGAGTTTATCCTTCTGAATATAAAATTAGAATTTCTCACTCAAAATCACCATCGTATCGTGGATTACGAGTTTATCATATACCTTATAGGGCTGGAATGCCTCAATTAGATACAAATACAGGTCGACTTTCATTATGTACTTTGATTAACACTTCCTCGTCAATCAGAGCAAATGACAAATTACTAGCACTTAAGCAAAAATTATCAATAGTAAATCCTATGGCTGGTTCTTATATTTCGGGATGTTCAATTAGAACAATAATTTTTCCTTTGATTGAAGATTCTAAATTATTAGACGATGAATATTTAACATTCAAAGTTAATTTATATACAGGTGCTTACCATTGTTCATCATCATTTCTTAAACCTTTGAAAAATATCAAAGAATTGAATGATGCTTTAAATGGTATTGGATCAATTAAACAGATAAGAGAATTGATTAATGAAATTAGAGTAAATTTGTTTATGGAAAAGTATAGTGCCATTATAAAAATACATTATTTAATTATAAGTGAGATAACACTACCAGAAAAGGCAAGAAAATATTTCAGTGAAATTAAAGATGCCAAATTATGTGTACGATTTCATCATGATCTTCCATATTATTGTGTTTTTGTATTTGTCAAAGATACCGATTGTAGTATAGTCATATCACAATACACAATTTTTAAAAATTGTCGTGGTGACTTTGTGATAACACCATTTATGTATGAATCGAAGAAGTGTCATGCTAATGTTGCGAAAAATAATGTGGAAGAGGTGTATGATGTTAATGACTATCATCCAATAATACATTTTGAAGATGAAATTAAAGATTTAATATTAACAATGGATATGAGTATACGACATAAAAGATTAGAAGAAGATTTTATGAGGAAAGGTGTTAGTTTGGATGAATTTAACATTAAACAACCTTATGGTGATACTGTTGTGAATATTGTTAACATTCCTTCTATACCACTAAATGATAGTGCATTTTTCAGAACAATTGTTAAAATAAGAATGTTATGTGATAATCGTATCAAAGTTTTATGGCCATTTGAATGTACAGTAAGAAATGTCCCTATCATTAGTGATTTTTTTGAGTACACAAGCTCAGATGAATTTCCTGTATACCTGTATGGTAAAAAAAATCTTTATATTCTTAACAGATCATCATCATCATTATATGTTACCAATGCTAATATAGATATTGTTTCAACTAATTTTATAGAAAAAATGACAACTTTTGCCATGATGTATAAGCAAATAGAACATTTCTCACATTCATATTATAATTTTTATAGAAGATATTGCAATATTAAGTTTTTTAGCTTTCATAAACTTGTCATTGCTTATGGTAAGGATAGGGATCAATTGATGTATTTGACATACAAGCCCAGTAGAAAACAATATTTAATTTCTTTTGGACAAGATAATACAAGGAAATTTTCATTAGGTTATGATAGTAATGAACCATCAAATTTTACTAACTATATTAATGCTCATAATATAGTATCCTATAAACTATCTGAAATGACAAAAAAGAATTATTTTTTAACAGAACTTATTCATTACCTTGTAAATACTAGTGATACACTTACTCATTTATATAGATCAATTAAGCCAGTTATCAAATCAACTGAGATATTTGGCCAGATATCTCGTGAAATGGTATTTTTTACGCAAGAGTATCAATTGGAATTATACTGTCAGTCAGAGTATTTTTTCAAAATTGTTACAGGAACGATCTCATTAGGAATATTTATTTATGATTCTAACTCTGTTTTTCTAAAAGATTGTTCGTATGGTGAACCTATGTTAGTTGGATTGGAAAGATTTATCAAGACACAAACTGATGGTGTTAGAGTAGAATCATTATTTAAAATGACTTCATCAGAAAGAAATAACTATTATGGAGCATCAAGAAGAGTTTTTCGTCTACCAAGTATAGCTTTCAAAAAACTGACTGTCCCACATAGTGTTGAAAAAAATTATAGTGTTTTAGGGAAATATATAGCCAACATACGTGCATTTGACAAACTTAGAATCATATTTACTCAACGCAAAGAAAAAACAATATTTAAAGGATGCAATATACGTATTAATCATGTTCAAAGAACATCATATTATATAAAAGTTATTTATCAAGGAGCTCAATTGCCAAAACAAATAAATCCACCAACAATACATTTTACAGTTTATCTAGAACCTAATACATTTAATATTAAAGCTAAAATTGAATATGATGGATCCATTAAACCACCGGTAGAAGCTATAAAAAAGATTGAAGAATATTTTGAAAAAACTTTAAGTCATGGTAATTGTCCTCAAGGAGTTTATTCATTTATGAATATTCTTCGACTTACATATCCTACTTTCTTCTCAAATATAGCTGCTTTAATGAATTGGGAACTTAATCCTCAACCTACACATTTTTATAGATTGAAATTAGATTTAATTTCTAATGATCATCGTAATCCTGATAACACCGTGCAATATTCACCATCGTTTTTAATTGAAGAAAAATCTTTTCGTGTCCTAGTCCCTGTAAGTTTTTTTTATCATTAATCTTTTAATGTATCTATTTTCTAGATAACACTTCGTCCGCAAAAACTTCAAAAAAATAAAAATGTAGATTCTAGTCGTATAAAGTTAAACGCTGTTTGGGATATTAATAAAAATAGTTTCTTCGTACATAAACCATCAACGGATTTGTTAAAATCAATTAATGATAAGATTACAAAACAAAATGAATTAACCAAAGATTCTAAAGATTGTAACATTGAATCATGTGTACGAATAATATTAACCAACAATTTTGAAAAATTAGAAACACAAAAATAATATGTTCTTTTTATTAGAAAAAATTTCTCTTATTATATTTAATTAATTACAAAAAAAAANAAAAAAAAATCATATTCTTTTATTAATTAGCTTCATCATTGTTTTGTTGCTGTATAAGATATTATATATTTATTTATTTATTTTTTAAATAATAAAAGTTTTATTTGAATGTATTTATTTTAGGATTTATAAAGAATAATAAAAAAAACATATATAAATTGCAAAATTTAAACTAATAAATACTTTATGAAACAACATTTTCTTCATTTTCTTGGTTCATTCAATTTTTTTGGTAATAAGAAATTGTAATGTATATATTTTATTCTGTTTTTATTGATGTTGAAATATTTATATAAAAAATATTATTCATGTAGTTTGTTTAATTTCATAAAATATCTATTGGAATATTGCGTTATTTGTAGTTGATAATAGAATTTTGGTATCTTTCTCGTTATATAGTATTACTTGGAAACTTTTTTCTAATAATTGAGGAGTCATTTTAGTAAAATTTTGTTGACTATTACTTTTTTCATTAATAATAATATTGTATGTATGGCATCAATATTTATATTTTAAGGTTTTTATTATTAACTTTAATCTATAAATTTTTTTTGTTATATTATTTGTATTATTCTTTCATCCGGATAATATGATCTCATCCTAATAATTTTTAATCTTCTTTTTTGAAAGATATTTATTGATAAAGTCTTCCAATATAAGTAAAAAGTAGATAATGCCCTGTTGGGATGAAGAGTTGCAGAGTTGTGTTTCTACTAGTATTTTGAAGCATAGATTATGTTTATAATGTATATCTAATATATAATCTAGTATATAAAAATTTTTTAAATAATAGAAGTATTAAATTCTGCTAAAGGATATTTAAAAAATTTTACATAAAAATATTTCAGCTAATCATGAATAATAATAAAATTCTAAGATGATATAAAGTAAAAGAGGAAAGTATATTAAAAAAGTTGTTAAGAGTGATTAAGTATAATGATAAATAGTTATACAAATTGGGGGCATACAACTATTATCAGTTAATACAAAATCTTATATGTTGTACAATAAAAAATTATGTTTTGTTTATGTCAAGATGATGTTTGGGACAGTTTGTAGTGTTAATGTATTCAAGCTTTGACAATCAAGTTGGCACTGTATTTGGCTATAGCTTTTTTGTCTTTGATTACTTTTACAACATAAACTCCTTCATCAGATGGTTCAGTAGACTAAAAAATAATGATATTACAAATTAATTACTTCCTATCAACTTACTTTAAAATCAAGTTTGAAAGTGTTACCGGACTTGACTGATTTATGGGAATCATTATTTTCAACTTTTTCACCATCTTTAAACCATTGAACAGTTAAATTGTCTGCATTTTCAAACTCCAAAGTGAATTTTGCAAAAGAATCTTTATCAACAGTAACAGATTGTGGTAAACTAATTACCTTTCCTTCTGTATTTTTATCTCCTAAAAATATTATTAAATTTTTATGATTATTAAAACATACCATTTACAATTAATGTAGCTACAGATGAGTATTTATTTGATCCTGAGCTAAGATCAAATTGGATTATTCCCGAATCTTCTTCCTTAAGGTTTTTAAATGTTAGTGTATGTGTGCTTCCATTAGATTCTATAATACAATCATCAGATACTTTGATTGATTTATTATTTCTCATCCACGATCCTTCTCCTTCTCCAATAGCTGTAAATGTTTCTTGACCACCAACATCACTGATAACTGGTTTAATATGTGAAATCAAAAAATCCGCGCTATCTTTTGTTCCATTAATATTAGTTATAGCAGTTGTAAGATCTTTTGTTACTATTGGACTTGCAGGAATTGTTTCAAATGGAGATTGACGAGAACTCCCATAATCTCTTAATCTAGATGTTGATCTATATGATGAAGAAGATGATGAACTGTGAATCATTGATGAAGACATATTATTAAAATAATCCTTATACTTAGCAGAAGCTCTAACGTTTGATGTACTTCTAGATCTTTCTATATCAGTTTCAAAACGTAATGTTTCATGTGTTCTTCTATGTTTAAAATTTGTAAAACTTGTAACTGATGGTAATGCTTCACCACGTTCTTGAACAGATACAAGACAATCAGTTTCATCCATTCCTAAATCATTTGTAGCTCTACAAACATATTCTCCAGCGTCTTCTTTCTTAGCATTAAATATTTCCAAACTACATACTCCAGCCTTATAATTTAATTGTACACGATCTTGATTTACTGGTACACCATCCTTTAACCATTCAATCTTTGGAGTTGGATTTCCAGTAACTGAACAGATAAGTTTACATTGATGATGCTTTTGAATGAGACGTGGACGAAGAAGGAATGTAAATTGTGGAGCCGATTCATTTTCTTTAAATTGTGGTACCTCTGGTGGTGATTTAATACGAATTCTTGGTTCTATTGGTTCAATTTTAATTTCACTAGTTACTCTATTAACTGTTAAGAAACATGCTTCTTCTTTAGAACCATATGAATTGTGTGCTCTAACAATATATTCACCACGATCATCCATTTTTACACGGTTAATTGTAAGTGCATAATCGTTTCCATTATATTTCTTCATATATTTAACAGATTGTCTTAATTCCTTAGAATCCTTATGCCATGTAACAATTGGTGGAGAAGCAGCAATAACACGACAATAAAATGTAACACTTTGTCCTTCATTGCATGTTGTTGAGAATGGCTTAATGACAAATCTTGGTTGAGCATCAGATCTTTCAAACCATGAATCATGAATATGATATTCTTCTGGACGATGTTTTCTAAGAGAACTAAAGTTGGCAACACGTCCAAGAGATGGATTTGGTTCACCCCAAGCATCATATCTTTCACGAACTTTATCTCTAACTCCAAAGTATTTTTCACATGGAATTTCTTTTCCTGTATCTCCTTCACTTCTTGGTCCAAACCATGGATGATCAAGAGCTTCATGAATTGTCATTCTTTTGTCTGATTCATTAATAAGTAAACGTTTAATAAAATCTTTAGCTTCATTAGATATTCCATCAAATGAAGAATCATCCATATTCCAATCACAGTTTCTAACATTTTTTAATGTTTCTTCATCAGTTTCTCCTCCAAATGGTGATAATCCACTAAGAAGAATATAACTAAGAACACCAACACTCCACATATCTGTAAAGTATCCTACTGGATTACCTGAAGCAATTTCTGGTGCTGCAAATTCAGCAGTTCCGGTAGTAACTTTAACAGGGTTCTTTGGATCTAATTTTGCTGTAAGTCCAAAATCGATCAATTTTAATTGTGAGCTTTTTCTTGTTGTAAACATGATATTTTCAGGTTTCAAATCAAGATGTACAAAGTTATTTTCATGCATATGTTTAAGAGCTACACAAATTTGTTTCATATAATTCATAGCTTCATCTTCATTCATTTTATTTTTATCATCAGCAACTTTTTCAAAAAGTTCTCCACCAGACATGAATTCATAAATCATTGCCATTTGATTTTCATCTTCAAAAGCATCATGAAGGTTAATTAATGATGGATGACGTAATTCAGACATTGTATGAATTTCTTTTCTGACAGTATCTTTTTCTGAATTACTGACAGTATTTACAAATTTAGCAGCAAATGTATTTCCAGTAGCTCTTTCAACACATCTATGTACTACACCAAAAGCTCCAGTTCCAATTTCTTCAAGAATATCATAATAATCATAAATAGAATCATGCTTAATTTCAACAGGTTGTGGATAATATTGCTTCCATACATCAATTACAAAGTTATCATAATTAGATGATGCTGGTCCAGTTCCTCTAATAAGCTTTCCTGTTTCATCTACCATATAATTTCCTTTATTTCTTCTTTTTGATTCTGGCATTTCAATAACATTTGTAGCTTCACATGGTTCACTTTTTCCATATTTATTTTCAGCAATAACTCTAAATTCATATTTATTATTTGATTTAAGATGTTCAATTGTTGAACAACAATATCTTGTTTTGGCACATTCTGTCCAAATGCCATTGTTTTCTCTTTTTTCAACAATATAACTTAATATTGGTGATCCACCATCAAGTCTTGGTGGTTTCCAAGATAAAACTAATGCTTCATCTAACATATTTTCAATAGATGGGAATCTTGGTGAATCAGGTACATCAGCAACAATGACATTAAATTGTCCATCAGCAGATCCAATTTCATTATGAAGAACAATTTTATACTCACCGAAATCATCTCTTGTAGCTTTGTAAATCTTGATATAACATGATTTTTCATCCATTCTCATAGAATATTTATTGGAACTTTCAATCTTTTCTCCATCTTTATACCATGTAGCTGTTCCAGCTGGGCTAGCTTTGTATGGAATTTCAATTTCATAATCAGTATCCTTAACAAGTTCTAGACCAGTAATATATTTTGCTGGTACAAAGACACGTGGTTTACATTTAATTTTAAGTAAAGCTCTGGATGATTTAAATCCAAATTTATTTGATACTCTACATGAATATTCATCAGTATCATCAAGGTGAACTCCATTGACAATCAATGTTTGACTATGTCCTTTATCAAAGATATTATATTTAGTTGTACTGACAATTTCTTTTGATCCTTTAAACCATTGAACAGTGGCTGGTTGAATTGACTCAAATTCAATATCGAACATAGCTGCAGCACCCTGTGAAGCATAGACATCAGTCATTCCAAGTGTAATAATTGGTGAGCCACCCTCATTACATGGAATGAATGTATAATTTTCTAATGAACATGGTATTGATTCACCAGCATCATTAACAGCAAATACTCTGAAATCATAATTTCTTCCTTCAATTAATGATGTAACATCCATACTATAGACAAGAAGTGGATTTTGATTTAATCTAACCCAATAATCTGAATTTGATTCTTTCTTTTCAATAATATATCCACGGATTTTACCACCACCATCATCTTTAGGAAGATTCCATTTAAGTGTAACAAAATCTTGTCCAATTGATGATACTTCAACAAGTTCTGGAGCCGATGGTACATTAAATGGTAATGTAGCTAATATTGGTTCTGGTGATACTAATGGTGGTCCTTGACCATTTTCATTAACAGCCATTATTCTAAATTCATATGTATGTTGTGGGAATAAACTTGAAACAATAAAGTATAAATCTTTAACAGTTGAAGCAACTGAAATCCATTCTTCTTTTTCAATATCTTTTTTCTCAATGGCATATCCAATGATTCTAGATCCTCCATCATTTGATGGTGGTTTCCATTGCAACATACATCCATGTTGATTGATATTTGAAATAATCATTGGTCCTTGTGGAGCAGATGGTAAACCTGTTACGTTAATCCAGAATCCAGTGCTGGCTTCACCAGAATCATTACTTACTGTATATTCATATCTTCCGGCTTCTGCTGTTGTTAATGATGGGATTGTAATTAAAACATGATTATCAAAATCGACTAATCTAATATCATTACTTGATGGATCAACAATATCTTGATTCAATTTTAATGTATGTTTAAATGGAGCAGATCCAGAGAAGTATATTTTTATTCTAACCATTTCTCCATGTGGATAAATAGCATTTGGAACTTCTCTTTCAATAACTGGTGGTGCTTGGATTTTCAAATAACATGTAGCAGACGTTGTTCCAAAAATATTACTAACTTCACAGGTATATTCTCCTTCATCGAGATCCCATGCTTCTTTAATAACCATTTTATAAACTCCTTCTCCATTATCAATTCTATATCTGGCTCCATTTGGAATTTCTCTTCCATTCTTAAGCCATCTACATGTTGGCATTGGTCTTCCAATAGCTTCACATGAAAGAACAACTCTTTTATTGTATGGTGCAAATGTGTCTTCAGGTTTGATAACAATTTCTGGTTTCATACCTGCTTGTTCTTGAATCTTAATTGGTCCAGATGGAAGAGAAGCAATACTTCTACCATTTTTGTTATGAGCATACACTCTAAATTCATAATCATGGAATTCATTTAATCTATCAACAGTATACTCTGTTGCTGGAACATCATAATCGTTACATAAAGCCCAAATATTTTGTCCAACTTCTCTTTTTTCAATTGAATAATGTGTAATTTTTGAACCACCATTGTCAACTGGAGAAATCCATGTAAGGGTAACCCAACTCTTTCCAATACTATTAGCATGAAGTTGAATTGGTGCATCTGGTACACGATTCTTTTGTTGAAGTTTAATACGTTCAGATGGTTGGGAAGCTTTAGACCATCCAGCAGCATTTTTAGCAATAATACGGAATTCATATTCACCACAATTACGAAGATTACTTGCTTTAAATTGTGTTCCTTCAATAAGTGAAGATGATGCATTAATCCATTTGTATGAACTAGTATCACGATATTGTAAATTGTATCCAAGAATCTTTGATCCTCCATTTGAAGAAGGAGGAGACCATTCAATAAGTGCCCATGTGCAGTCACAATCATAACATGATGGTGGATCAGGTTGTGATGGTACATCAAATTGATATTTAGCAACAATTGGTTCTGTTAGAACTAATGGTTTTGATAATCCATATTGATTTTCAGCAAATACACGGAATTTATATCTTTCATTTTCATCTAATCCAGTAACAGTAATATTAGTATTTCTTGTGAAACTACTAACTTTAGTCCATATCTCTTCTCCATTAGATAATATGTGACATTTTTCAACAACATAATTTGTAATAGGAGAACCTCCATCATCTTTTGGTGGTTTCCATGATAATGTACATGTTTCTGGACAAATATCATCAACATCTAATGGTCCTTCTGGTATTCCTGGCTTATCAACAACCTTTAATCTAACTTCAACTTCTTCAGATCCCATATCATTTTCAATTCTTATGTGATATGTACCAGCATCACCTTTTTGTACTTTGTGGTACTTCAATTCTGTTAAGAAATCATTAGATTCAATAACATATTCTGGAGTCATTTCACTAAGATGATTAGTTCCTTTAGACCATGTTATTTCTGGTCTTGGACTAGCAGCATATGGAATAAGAATTTTAGCTTCTTCACCAACTAAAGCAATTATATCATGACCAAGAGCTCCTAAATTAACTCTTGGTTTACATGCTGCCATAGCTGCAATGATAGAATCTGATGGAGGAGAATAATCTCCAGGACCAGCAGCATTAACTGCACAAACTCTGAATTCATATGATTTTTGTGGTATAAGTCCATTAACTTTGTATTTGGTATCAAAAATGTTTGAGAATGTAACTCTAGACCAATTATTAGTACCAGATTCTCTCTTTTCAAGAATGTAACCTTGAATTGGAGCACCGCCATCATTTGTTGGTTTAGTCCATTGTAAAGTAATACTATCTTCACTTGAAGCAATACATTCTGGTGTTCCAGGAGCATTTGGTGCATCAAATGGATTCTTAGCTACAAATGGTTCATCTCCATATAATGGTTCAGAAACTCCATATTGATTTTCAGCAGATACTCTAAATTCATAAGCAACACCATTATCCAAATTTCTTGCTTTAAATGTTGTTCCAAGTGGACTTCCAATTTTAACCCATTCTCCACTGAATGGATCTTTCTTTTCTACAACATAATTTGTTATAGCACCACCACCATCATTCTTAGGTGGAAGCCATGATAATGTCATTGAATCTCCACTAATTTCAGAAGCTCTAATTGGTCCAGTTGGTTTTCCTGGTGCATCGAGAACTGTAACCTTCAATTTAGCAAAATCTTTACCAAATCTATTTTGTACAATAACCTTGTAGCCACCAGCATCAGTAATTTTAGCATTTGTTGTTGTAAAAACTACTTTAGAATCGTCAATAACAACTGAAGTTCTGTCATCTTCCATGATCATTACATTATCATTTAATACATCACACGTTGGTTTTGGATTAGCATTAAATAATGGTAAAGTGAAAGTAATTGTTTCTCCAGCCTTAACAGTGATATCTTTAAGTCCAGACAAATCAAAGTATGGTCTTCCTGGAGCATTTTGAATCTTTGTTAAATCTGTGACAGCAGGTTTAGATTCACCTCCTTTGTTAACAGCTAAAACTCTAAATTCATATTCATCTCCTGTTTGTAATCCAGTGACATCATATGAATTTCCTTTAATAAGTCTTCCATTGCATCTTTCCCATTCATCAGTTCCACGCTTCTTTTTCTCAATGATATATCCATCTATTGGAGCACCTCCGTCACTAATTGGCTTCATCCATGTTACAGTAGCAGAATCATTAGTTGTTTTAGCTACTTTAGCATTTTCTGGTGAAGATGGAGGATTGATATGATCTTCACAAACTACAGGTTGACAACTATTAGATGGAGCTGATTCTCCAGCAGCATTAATAGCACGAATTCTAAATTGATATGTTTCACCTTCAGCTAATCCAGTAACAACAGCATTGGTACCATCAAATTTAACATTTCTACATGGAGACCAATCACCACCACCTCTTTTTTCAAATCTTTCAACAACATATCCTGTGATAGGAGAACCACCATCATCTCTTGGTGGATTCCATGATAAACCAACAGAATTCTTTGTAACTTCTGTTACTTCTGGTGTTGATGGAGCAGATGGTACATCAAATGGATCTTTAGCAGCAATAGCTTCAGTTATATATGGTTCAGAAATTCCGACAACATTTTCAGCTGTAATTTTAAATCTATATTTTTGTTCATGTTCTAGTCCACGAACATTATATTGAGTATTAAGAATTAATTCACTAATTTTTTCCCAATAATTAGAACCAATTTCTTGATATTCGACATGATATCCAATAATAGGACTTCCACCATCATCTTTAGGAGCTTTCCATGAAAATTGAATTGATCTCTTTGTAACTTTATTGAAATCAATAGGTGGTTCTGGAGGACCTGGTTTGTCAACAACAGAAATAAGTACTTTAGCTTGTGCTGATCCAAATTCATTATCAAGTTTAATTGTATAAACTCCGGTATCATTTCTTCTAGATTTTTCTTTATAGAATGTAGTTTTAAATCCATCAGAAGTAATTTCAGGTACAGAAACTCCTTCACGATTCCATGATACAGTTGGTAATGGAGCACCAATATATGGTACACTAAAGTTTATTGGATCACCAGCATGAACACGAATCTCTTTTCCATCAATATCAAGTTCAAATGATGGGGCTTGTTTCATTGGTTTGGCAAAGGCAATATCAGAAGAATCAGATGGTTTACCTGGACCAGCTTTGTTAACAGCAACAACTCTATATTCATAACCATGATCTTTTGTAACATTATTATCAATAAATTTGTTATCACGAACTGGAGAAGTATTAACTTTAATCCATCTACCAGACTTTTGATCTTTTCTTTCAATATCATAATGATCAATTTTAGAACCTCCATCATCAGAAGGTGGAGACCAAGCAATTTCAATGAAATCATTGTCTGAGTCAATAATCTTTGGTTTTCCAGGTTTTCCTGGTGTACCATATGGATCTTTAATTGTTGTTGGTGAATCAGATACAAGTGGTAATGATTGTCCTAATGCATTTTCAGCAATAATTCTAAATTCATAATCATGTCCTTCATGAAGTTTAGAAACAGTACAAGTTGTACCAGTGCAGAATTGATTAACAGGTACCCATGATTGATTTCTAATATCTCTTCTTTCAACAATATAATTTGTAACTTCAGCTCCACCATCATCTTTAGGTGGACTCCATGATAAAACACAACCAGATTTATTGACATCTTCAATAATTAATGGTCCCTCTGGAGGAGATGGTTTATCTTGTACAAGAAGTTCAAATGTTCCTTCATCAGAACCAAGTTCATTGGCTATCTTGAGAACATAATTACCACTATCTGATCTTTTACAACATGGATAAAAGATTGAAGTTATACCTTCTTTATTGTCAAGGAGTAGCTCTGCTGGTAATGGATTTGTACCATTAACTTTCCAATCAACAGATGGATCTGGAGCACCAACAAATTCAACATTTAATGTAAGTGAATACCCAGCTTTAACTTTATATTTTCTTTGTTGTGTAATAATCTTTGGTTTAACATATCTTGCTTTAGCAACTTGTCCTTGTGATGGATCTGAAGGATCAGAATAACCAGCTCTATTAGCAGCAACAACTCTGAATTCATATTCAACACCTTTTCTAAGACCTGTAGATGAAAATTCAGTTGTCTTTCCATCAACAGTACCACTTTCAACCCAAAGAGTTGATCCTTTTTCTCTTCTTTCAACAACATATTCTTTAATTGGATCACCACCGTTATCAGCTGGTGGATCCCATTTGATGTCAATTCTATCAACATCCCAATCAATGACTTTAGGTTGTCCTGGTGGAGATGGTACTTCAAATTGATCTTTAGCAAGAATATCTTCATCACCTTCTAATGGTTTAGATTCTCCTTCAAGATTAACAGCTTTAACTCTAAATTGATAAGTTTTTCCATTTGTAAGTCCTTTAACAATAGCATTGCAATCAGAAAATTCTCCAACTTCTTGCCATGTTCCTCTGCTAGTATCCATTTTTTCAACGATATATCCAACAATTTCAGACCCTCCATTATCAAGTGGTGGTTTCCATGATAATTTACAACCTTCCTTATTGATATCAGTTGCCTTAAGAGGTCCTTCTGGAGATCCAGGAACATCAAGAATTGTAATGTTACATGATGCAGATTGTTTTCCCCATTCATTTTCAACAGTAATATGATAAGATCCAGTATCTGATCTTACTGATGAGAAAATGGTAACCTTTGAAGCATGATCTTTATTTTCTATAAGTACTCTTTCTGATGGAGCAGCATTATTGATCAACCAAGTAGCCGTAGGTTCTGGCTCACCTTCAAATAAAACATTCAAATTTACTGGTTTTCCTGCTCTAATTCTTTGATCAAGTAGTCCTGACAAGTCAATTTTTGGAGCAAGCTTCCTTGGTTTAGCTACTTGACTTCTAGAAGCATCAGATGGTTCTCCAACACCTCCTTTGTTAACAGCTTTTACTCTAAATTGATATGTTTCTCCAGGAATAAGATTATCAACAATTGCATTTGTTTTGTCTCCAGGAACTGTAGCACATTCTGTCCAGTTACCCATTAAATCTTTCTTCTCAATAATATAATTTTGAATTGGTGCACCACCATCATTTATTGGAGGCTTCCATTCAACTGTCATTTTATCCTTATCCCAATCAATGATATCTACGTCTTGTGGTTTTCCTGGTTTATCAAATGGATTTTTAGCAATAGTAGTTCCATGTTGTGTTAATGGAGCAGATTCTCCTTGTTTATTAACAGCTTTAACTCTAAATTTGTATTCATGTCCTTCATTAAGTTTTGGTACTTTAATTCTAGTATCAGAAGTTTCTCCACATGGAACCCATCTTCCATTATCTTCTTGTTTTTCAACAACGTAATGAGAAATTGGTGAACCACCATCATCTTCTGGTTCTCTCCATGATACAACTGCTGAATCTTTTGTAACATCACTTATATCAAGTGGTCCTCTTGGAGATCCAGGAATATCAAGAACAACTACATTAACTTCAGCTTCATCTTTACCATATTCATTGGTAGCAATAATTTTATAAACACCAGAATCAAGACGTTCAGCATCTGTTGTTTTTAATTTAGTATTATTAACTTGACTGTCATCAATCTTTGTTCTTGATGAAACAGTTAGTGGAGTAGTATTAAGAAGCCATTGAATCTTTGGATTTGGTTCTCCTTCAACATTGACGTCAAAGTCAATAATACCTCCTTTCTTAACTTTAATATCAAAAAGCATGCCTCTATCAATCTTTGGTGGAAGCTTTCTAGTTTTAGCTAAAAGTTCTCTACTTGGATCTGATGGCAATGATTCACCAGCTTTGTTAAGTGCTTTAACTCTAAATTGATATGTTTTTCCTGGAATAAGATTTTCAACTTTTCCTTTAGTGGTATCTCCATCAACTTCTCCACAATCTTCCCAATCTCCACCAATTAATCTTTTTTGAATTTGATATCCTTCAATTTTAGCACCACCATCATCATTTGGTGGAGCCCATTCAAGATCAGCAAAGTCCTTATCCCAATCAGTAATAACTGGAGTCCCTGGACGATCAGCTTTGTCAAATGGATTCTTAGCAATGATTGGCTTGGTTGATTCTAAAGCATCAGATTCACCATATTTATTTACTGCTTTAATACGGAATTTATATTCATGACCCTTAATAAGATCATCAACAACAAAGTTTGTATCTGGAGATTCTCCACAATTACTCCATCTTCCTGTGTTTGTATCTTGCTTTTCAATAACATAGTGAGAAATATCAGCACCACCATCATCAGCTGGAGGTTTCCAGGCAAGTTTACATCCATTTTCATTAATATCACTGACATCTAATGGACCACGTGGTTCACCTGGTCTATCTACAACGGTAACATTAACTTCAGCTGTATCTGTTCCATTAACATTTTCAGCTTTAATTATATATTTACCAGTATCTCCACGAACAGCTCTTTTAACAATAAATTTAGTTTTTTCTTCATTATTAACAATCTTCATACGATCTGACTCTTCAACTGGACTTCCTTCAAAGTCCCATGTAATAACTGGTGTTGGTTCTCCAGATACAGGTATATCTAAATCGAATGGTTGTCCAGCTCTAACTTTAATTTCATGAATAGAACTTTTATCTATTTTTGGTGGAACATTTCTTGATTTAGCAATCATTGTATCTGATGGATCAGATGGAGCACCTTTACCAGCCTTATTTTTTGCACGAACTCTAAATTCATATTCTGTACCTTCTTTAAGATTTTCAACTCTTCCAGTGGTACTATCAGCAGGAACAACAGCAGCTTCAGTCCATAATGGAGAATATTTTTCTTTCATTTCAATAACATATTCTTCAATTGGAGCACCTCCATCATCAATAGGTGGTGTCCATTTAAGATCAGCAAAATCTTTGTCCCAATCAGTAACTTCTGGTTGTCCTGGTTTTCCAGCAACATCATATGGATTTTTGGCAATAATTTTTTCAAATGTTTCTAATGGTTCAGATTCACCTTCAGCATTAACTGCAGCAACACGGAATTTATATTCATGTCCAGGAATTAGTCCTTCTACTTTAGCTTGTGTTGAATCTCCATCAACTTTAGTAGCTGGGAGCCATGTTCCTGTAGCAGTATCAAGTTTTTCAATAACATAATTTTCTATTGGTTCACCACCGTCATCTTTAGGTGGTTTCCATCCTAATGTTACGTTATCAGCAAATACATCTGAAACAACTAATGGTCCTTCTGGTGCTTCAGGTTTTCCAACAATAAGAATTTCAACTGTAGCAACATCTTCACCATTGCAATTTTTAGCACGGATTTCATATGTACCAGACATATCTCTTTCACAATTTCTAATTTGTAATTTAGATTTGTAATCTGGATTATCTAATTTAATTCTTCCTCCATGTCTAATTTCATTGCCTTCATTATTTGTCCATGTCACAGTTGGAACTGGTTCACCTTCAATATTAACATCAAATGTTATCATTTGTCCTGTTCTTATCTTTGTTTTAACTAAGCTCTTTCTATCAATTCTTGGTGGGAGATTTCTTGGTTTAGTGATAACAGGTTTGGTAGCATCTGATGGATCAGAAGCACCTCCTTTGTTAATAGCAACAACTCTAAATTCATATTCTTCTCCAGCTGTTAAGTCTGGAATTGTAGCAGATGTAGCATCACCAGGAACAGCAATAGCATCTTCCCATCTTCCATATTTAGTACGTTTTTCAATTTTATATTCAGTAATAGGACTTCCTCCGTCATTAAATGGTGGATCCCATTTAATATCAACATGATCAACATCCCAGTCAACAGCTTCAGCATTTTCTGGTTTTCCTGGTCTATCAAATGGATTTTTAGCAAGAATAGAATCTTCAGTTTCTAATTCATCTGATTTTCCTTCATTATTAACAGCCTTTACTCTAAATTTGTAATGAGATCCTTTATTAAGGCCATCAACATCTAAAGCACAATCTGTGGCTCTTCCTACTGGAACCCACATACCATCACGAGTATCCATTCTTTCAACTTCATAATATTGAATTGGTTCTCCACCATCATCTTCTGGTGGTTGCCATGCTAAATGACAATGATCTTCGGTGACATCAGAGACATCTAATGGACCTTTTGGTTTAGAAGGTCTTCCTTTAACTTTAATTTCAATTGTAACAGAATCTGATCCATTAATATTTGTAGCTGTAATGGTATATTTTCCTGATTGTTTTCTAGTTGCCTTATTGATAGCAAATTTAGAAAGATAATCTTCATTATCAATTTGTACATTTTGAAGTGGCTTTCCATCCATACTCCATGTAACTTCTGGAGCTGGTTCTCCATCAATATGAACAATGAATTTATGTCCTTGTCCAACTTTAACAACAATATCTTCAAGATCTTCTCTATGAATATGTGGTGGTAAGTTTCTTGGTTTACAAATAACTGAATCACTTGGATCTGAAGCTTCACCAACTCCAGCCTTATTTTTTGCTGAAACTCTAAATTGATATTCTTCACCTGGTGTTACATCAGTAACAGAAGCAGATGTTTGATCACCTGGAACAACAGCAGCTTCTGTCCATCTTCCATTCTTATCTTTCTTTTCAATAATATAAGCTTCAATAGGTGAGCCTCCATCATTTGGTGTTTCCCATTTTAAATCTACATGATCTTTGTCCCAATCAGTAATTTCTGGTTTCTTAATTTTATCTGGAACTTCATATGGATTTTTTGCTAAGATAGCAGCATCTGTTGTAAGAGGATCAGATTCTCCTTCTTTATTAACAGCTCTAACTCTAAATTGATAAGAATGTCCTGGTTGAAGATTTTGTACTTCAGCCTTTGTACCTTCAGCTCTTCCACATGGTACCCAACGTCCTGTAGCAAGATCCATTTTTTCAATTTCATAATGATCAATTGGCATACCACCATCATCCTCTGGAGGTTTCCATTCTAATGTACATTTATCTTCAAAGATATCTGAAACTTCTAATGGTCCCATTGGTTTACTAGGACGTGAAAGAACAATAATATCAACATAATGACTATCTTTTCCGTTAACATTTGTTGCAGTAAGAGTATATTTTCCAGCATGACTTCTGGTAGCATTACGAAGAGCAAATTGTGTTCTATAATCTTCATTTTGAATTCTAATATGAGCATCTTTTAAGTCTAATTCTTTCTCATTAAATGACCATACTAATTCTGGTGCTGGTTCTCCTTTAACTGGAACATCAAAATCTACATTTTGTCCTACTTTAATTGTAATAGTTTTCATAGATTCTCTATCAATGTATGGTTTAAGATTTCTTGCTTTGGCAATAACTTTTCTACTTGGATCTGATGGTTCACCTGGTCCAGCTTTATTAACAGCAACAATACGGAATTGATATTCTTCACCTTCTTTTAATCCAGTAACTGTAGTTTCAGTATCTTGTCCTGTTACTTTACCACATTCTTGCCAATCACGAGAATGTTTATTTCTTTTTTCAATAATATATTGTGTAATTGGAGCACCACCATCATTATCTGGAGGATCCCATTTAAGAGAAACTCTATCAGTATCCCAATCAGTTATTTCTGGTTCTGATGGTTTACCTGGTTCATGATATGGATTTTTAGCAACAGTTGCATTTTCTGTGTTAAGAGGAGCTGAAGCACCTTCTTTATTAACAGCTTTAACTCTAAATTGATAAGATTGACCTTTCTTTAATCCTGTAACATGTGCTTGAGTTCCTTTTACTTTACCAGCTGGTACCCAACGACCAGTATCAATATCAAGTTTTTCTATTTCATAAAATTCAATAGGTTCACCACCATCATCTTCTGGTGCTTTCCATTCAAGATCACATTCATTTTCAAATACATTAGATACTTCTAATGGACCTCTTGGTTTAGATGGCTTATCAACAACAACCAAATTAGCTGCTGATGAATCTTGTCCACATGAATTTTTAACTGATAATTTATATAAACCTCTATCAGCGCGAACAGCAGAAGATATACAAAGAATAGTATGTTCATTTTTGTGTGTTTCAACTAAAATATTGTCAACTTTGTCAATTTTCTTATCATTCTTTTCCCAAACAACTGCTGGATGTGGTTCACCTCCTATTTTGACATCCCATTTAGCTGATTGTCCAGCTTTAACAACGAGATCTTTTAAGTCATCATGATTTAACCATGCTGGAACAAATTTAGGTTTTGCTGTTTTCTTTTCAGATGGTTCTGATGGACTTCCTGGTCCAGCTTTGTTAACTGCTTTGACACGGAATTGATAATCTTTACCTTCTTTAAGACCAGTAACTTTAGCTTTTGTTGTTGGTGATGTAGCAACTTGAACCCATTCCTTAGTATCTGGATCTTTCATTTCAATAATGTATTCTTCAATTGGAGCTCCACCATCTTTCATTGGTGGATCCCATTCAAGTGTCATATTATCACTATCAACATCAACAATTTCTGGTCTTCCAGGTTTACCTGGTTCATCCCATGGATTTTTAACTGTTATATAATCATCAGCAACCAATGGATCAGATTCTCCTTCCTTATTAATAGCTTTAACACGGAATTTATAATTTCCTTTATTTTTTAATCCTTTGATAACAGCAGCAGTTTCACCTGGACCAACAGAAGCTACTTGAACAAATTTTCCTTTTTCATCAAGATCTTGTGCTTCAATAATAAATCCTTCTAATGGTACACCACCATCATCTTCTGGTAATTGCCATTCTAAAGTTAATCCTTCAGAATTAATATCTTTAGCTTTCAATGGTCCTTTAGGAGGAGTTGGTTTTCCAACAACAGTTACATTACCAGTAGCAGAACATTCTCCACTAGCATTCTTTAATTTTATTGTATATGGTCCAGTATCAGAACGTAGAGCATTTTCAATCTTAAGAATAGTACGTCCTCTTTCCGTTGAAAGTTTTACTCTTCCTTGTACTTTTAATGGTTTTCCATTAACTGTCCATGAAACTTCTGGAAGTGGTTCACCAGCAATTTTTACTTCATATTTAATTGTTTCTCCAACCTTCAAATATAAATCTTTAAGACCTCCATCTGTAAACGATGGTGGAGCTGGCTTGGCTTTAATTTTAAAAGCTCTTCCATGATCACATGGATCTCCTTGGCCGGCTTTATTAACTGCTCTAACTCTATAATAATATTCTTTACCTTCAACAACTTTATCATCAATAAGTTGATGTTTGGCTCCTGGTTCACTTCCTTCTGGAACTTGTGTTTCTCCAACAACATTCCAATCTTTTTCAGATTTTTCTCTTCTTTCGACAATATAACTTGTAACTGGAGCACCTCCATCATTTTCTGGAGCTACCCATTGAAGTGTAAGACTATCTTTACTTATATCTGCAGCTTCCATTTGACGTGGTTTTCCTGGAACTTCATAAGGATTTCTAGCAAGAATTGATTCTCCTGTTAATGGATCTGATGGTCCAACATCATTAACAGCTTTAACTCTGAATTTATATTCTCCATTTTCTTTCAAATCTTTAACCTTAAATTCTGTTCCTTTAGCTTCACCAATCTTTTGCCAATTTCCACTTCTACCTTCTTGCATTTCTACAATATATTTATGTGGTTGTTCATCACCATCATTCTTATCCCATTTTAAGTCACAACCTTCAGCAGTGATATTCTTAGTTTCCAAAGGTCCTTTTGGTGGTTTTGGTTTGTCTCTAACATTAAAGTCAAATGGAGCTAAAGCTGTACCACCAGTATTAGATAATTCTAGTGCCCATTTTCCTGTATCTTCTTTTTTAGGATTTTTAAATCTAATTTCGGCAACATCTCCAACAATAACAACTTCAACAAGATCTTTCATAGCATCCAAATCAACTGGTTTACCATCTTTTAATAATCTTACTTTTGGATCACCAGTCCTTGTTCCTTTAATACTAAATGGAACTTGAATAACTTCTGGTTTTCCTGCTTGTGCATCAATCTTTTTAGGTTTCCAATTCAATACAGGTTTCTTTTCTGCTTCAAGAACGTTAATTCTACATGAACCAATTAAACCTGCAGAATCAATTTCATAAATATCTCCTTCACAAATTTCGATATGCTTAATTTTAAGAATATGAACACCATTTCTAGATGTAGTTTCAAATTTACCACCAGGCATAGATTGAATTGTTTTTCCATTTTTCATCCATATACCAGGAGTTTTTGTATCTTTAGTTTCACAACGGAGAGTCAGATCAGAATGTTCGATAACATCCATATCCTTCAATTTAACAATGAATTTATTTAAAGCTTCAACAATCAATTGACAAATAGATTTGTCATCTTTTGTTGTACATTTAATTTCACCAGCATCATCTGGTTTAGTATTTGTAATTGTTAAGCGACGTTTTCTTCCAACCTTCTCTTCAATATATCTTTTACCATCAACATGAATTTTTTCTCCATCATGGAACCACTCAACTTCAGCATCTCTATCATTAACATCACATTCCATTGTAGCATCTTCTTTTTCTGTAACTTTTTGTGATTTTAATGGAACAACGAATGTTTGACGTGGTTCTTCTACATATACCATAACTTTTGATTTAACTTCATTAGAAACTTTAGCAATCCATTCACAATGATCACTTTCAATAACTTCCTTTATTGTTAAAGTAAATCTACCTACAGCATCTTTTTCAATAATAAATCTTGGATCATCCGCTGAAACTTCTTTACCATTTCTAAGCCACACCAATGGAGCTTTACTTGTATTAACTTTACAAGACAACTCAGCTTTTTTAGTTCTAAAAACTTCTTGTGTGTTTGGTAGTGGAATAATAAATTGACATTTAAGTGGTGGTTCAAGGACTGTCAATTGACAATTTGTTTTAATACCATTAGCTTCACAAATATAATTACCAGTATCTTCGACTTCTGGATTATTAATAACTAATGTTGTTTCATTCTTTTCAATATTAATACGATATTTTAAACCACCAGAGAAAATCTCTTTTTTATCTTTATACCATCTAATCTTTGCATTAGGACGGGAATAAACACATTTAAGTTCAACCATTTTATTTACTTGTTGTTGACATGTTGTATCTTCCAATGGTTTATCCCATTTTTCAACTTTCTTTCCTGGGAATAATGACATCCTTCTTGCATCTGGTGCCATCTCTTCAGGCTTCTCCTTATTAGCTGATCCAATTTGAACTGAATCTCTACTTTTAAGCATAGATCTAAAATCTAACCCACTATCAGCTGTAACTAATAATTTTGATGGAGAAGAATCTTTTCCATGTTTATTTTCTACATTCAATGTATATTGTCCATCATCTTGACTACGACATTTTCCAATGACTAGCGTTACTAATCCTTCTTTACCATCAGTCATAATTTTAATTCTTGGTCCATTTATAAGTTCTCTTTTGCCTTTAAACCATTTAAAAGTGGGCGCGGGATCACCTTCAACTTTACATTTAAAGACAGCTGTTTCATTCTCAGCAACTGTAACATTTTCAGGTATTTCAATAATACGTGCTGGACATCCTTTTGGACCAGAGGATTTTAATGGTGTTGATTCTTTTTCAGTAATCTCAGAAAATGCAACTGAGTCACGTCTCATATCAACACTACTACGTCTCTAAAAAATATATATCAATAATATGTCCATATGGTGAAAAATGAAAACATGCTATATGAAAATAAAAAATAAAAACTTTCATAACCAAAAAAATATTATTTTTTTGTCAAATCTTCATATAAATATCATGCTGATTTTAGTAATTAAAAAATGTTAACAAAAATTAATAGTAATGACATGTGAAATATCTTATTTTTCAATATTTGATTTCTTGGAAAAGAGTGAAAATATTTATAATAGAATGGATAGATTTAATACAAATTATTTTTGACCATAAGTGATAGGAATAGTTGATTAGGAGACTTTATTTTGGTTCGATAGTAAAGGAAAGAATGGTATTTATAATATAGCCTTACAACATTTCCAGATTCAGATTTCTTTAACTCTGAAACTTTTCCTTTGTTTAATTCAAATATAGAATTGTTTCTTGAACTATTTCCAGAATCAGAACCTCTACCAACCTGACTTGAAGAAGGTGTTTGTTGTAAAGCATTTAATTTAAATTTTTCTTTTTCTTCTTCTTCAACAGGTTTTTTCTTAGGTGTCCTTTTTAGTTGAATTGCAAATGGTGGTGGAGGTTCCTCTGTTCTTCTTAATGGTCGCTTCTTCATAGTTGTTTGTTTTTCTGTAACTGAAACTTTTGAAGATGATGATATTTCACTCTTTTTACTTGATGAAACACTTGATAATCTTTCACTCTTCTATAAGTTTATTAGTAAACATACACATAAACAAAAATTAAATTTTTAAATTCTTTTAGTGCAAAATTGTCAATCAATCCAAAAATTGATAAACAAATGCAAAACAAAAATTATATCAAAAAAACATGCTTGATATAATTTATGTTTTTTCATGTTAAAAGGTAATCAAATGTAAGTCTAATTTGTTAAAAGAAAAGTTTGTTATTAAAACTAATAATCCTTACCCTCATAAAAGCTTGCTTTTCATCTGACTGTCCGGCAGAATCTTTTTTATCCTGATACTAAAAATTAAAAGGTAAAAGGTATTTTATAAAAAGGAATATATAGGTTATTTAAAAACATATAATTTTTTTAATGGAACATAAATATACATCATCTTCAGGAACATAATCACTATCGTTAACATTTTCCTGAATAAGGGACTTTTTTGTTTTAGTCTGACTAGTTTCACTTGTAACAGATTTTGATAGAGACTTTGTAGATGCCGTTTCTGTATGTTCATCTCCCGTCTCTGATACAGACTGGACTACACCATCTTTCTTTACAACACGCTTTTTTACTTTTTTTGTAGTTACACTAACTTGGGACTCTGCTGCAATCTTAAAAGATAATTAAATTGTAAACATTTAAATTAAAAAAACAATATAAATTAACAACATACAGTTTGCTCTTCTACTTTTGATGTTGTTGATTGCTTTTCCACTACACCAGATTTTTTTATGGTTTTAACAGCAGTTACAGGCGGCATTTCAGCAGACTAAAATACAAGGTGACATATTACAGGACAATAAATTACAAAACAAAATATATAAATTAACAGAAAATCTTTAAACACAAAAATCAAAACATAAAACACAACATTTAGATCTTTTTGATAACTCATAGACAACGTGAATCAAGACATATAAACATTTATATTTTAAAAATATATTTTTTACCTCTTCGTTAATAGCCAGTTTTACAGATTTTTTAACTGGTCTTCCTTTACTAGGTGCTGAAATGGATGGCAATTCGGAGATACTTTCAGTAATCTCGTCGTCTGAATCACCTTGTCCACTAAGCCTTAATAATTCACGTCGTCTTTCTGGAGAGATCAATAATCCCGAACCTGGGATTTCGTCTAATGTACTCTATAAAAGGGAAAAATATTTTTTATATCAATATTATTTTCAAATTAAATAAGAATATATACTTCTACCAGCTTCTTATAGGGTAAGATAATAAATAAGATAAATCAAATAAATTAAGACAAAAGAATGATAAAATAAATATGAAGTAGTAAATTGTAATTGATAATGATAATAATAAGATTAAAAATATTTATATAATACAATAATAAAATATAAATTGTTAAAATTAGTTTCAAACATTTAAATTCTTCAGTTACGCATTTTTATCTCTTTCTCATCTCAATAAATAAATCTTTTGATCCTCAATATTAATATCTTTGCTAATAAACTAACAATATATAGTTCTTGTGAGTAATTTTTAACAAATTGTTTCATCTTAATGTTGGTTATAAGTATTAAAATACAGTGAAGGATGATGATAAAGAAACTCAGCAAAAAAATATATCGTGCACTTGATAATGGCTAAAGAGATTTCGAGATTTATTTAACTATCAAGTTTGATGTATACGTGCAAGATGCAGCCCTCGGAAATCGTAATGTTTATGTAAAAGGAGAAAAAAAATTATTTTTCTAAGAAGTTTATGTGTGGTGTGAAGGAATAAATACAAGAGATATGAGGAAAAAAATAAATTTGTTTATAGAAATATAATTTTGTTAAAAAAATTAATTATTTAATATATTTAAAAATAAAGATGTCAACTTGTAAAGTACTTATCGTTAAATATATTTATAAGTTTTATCTGTTAAATGTAACTGATATTGTAAATAGGTAAGCCAATTTATGACATTGAAAATATCAACAATAAACATTGTTATATATTATATTTCTTGCAAAAGTATGTTTTTTGGAAATATTGAAGAATATACTTGTGATTACAAATATATACCAATATATCTAATATATGCTGTTATCAAAAAGTTTACCCATAAATCATATATTTAAACATATCTCAATAAAATATATTTTATACTACCTATAGAAAAGATCTACATCGTTCACTTTTCTTAGTTATAATGAGATGATTGTTTTAAAAATACACAAACATATTTACATCGAGTTAAAATAAATCTTATATCAAATTCTTATTAACACATTAGCTAATGCCATTGTCAATTTTCAATTAAAATATTTTCTCAGTAATGTTGAATATTAACAATTATATTTAAGAGATACAATGTTTCAGTCGTTGGCTAATAATTATATATATATATATATTATTTTATCTTTTTTCCTTGACATATTAAAAAGTGGTGTAAGAGAGAAGGAATTTAAACTAGTAACTCGTCTATTGAAAATTAAATCACTTGATGAGGAGTTAATTTGCTCAAAATATAATTGTGTATGCAACATTCTGTAAAAATTAAAGGAATATAATTTGTGCAATTATAATCCTTTATCTTTATCAATGAAGAAAAAAGAATATGATAAAATTATTGTTATATTAAAATTCTAACGTAAAATATCTCATCATATGAAATAGAAGAACATTTAAAAAAAGATTAAGTAGACATATAAAAAAAATGTTTGCTTCTTCAACTTAATAAATAAAAGATATAATAATAATATTTAAATTAAATATTAAATTAAGTGGGTAGAAGTTTTGATATTATATAATAAGTATAGAAGATTACCAATGATAAATTTTAAATAAATAATTAGGATAAAATTAAAACAGAAACATTACTAGGTTGCATATTAATTACCATCTTAATATTTTCTATTCCATCATTCTGAATGACATTAACTTTTCTCTTCATTTTTTTAATTTTTTTTTTATTTTTTAATTTTTCTTTACCATCTTTTAATAAATTTTCATCGAAAGTTGATAACATAATTCCCGTATTATTTTTATTATTTGCAACTTCTTTATTTGATAATGATTCATTCTCACTTGAAATAGTATTATCACTACTATTTTTGTTATTAGTATTTCTTCCTAAACTTGATTGTCTTGATAAATGAAAATATTTCTTCACGTCATTTGATTTTGGGGATGGTGTTGTACGAATGGGTGATTTAAGTGCACTCTCAATTTCTTCTGGAATGATATGATCAAAAACGATTGTCTTGTTAAATTGCATAACATTAGACAATGAATTAGAATGATTTAACCCGCTACTCATAGAACCACCTCTATGTGGGGATCGTCTTAAATTTGTTCTTGCTAATAATAATGGTGGGACAGGTGATAATTTTCTCACTGGTTTGTTCTCTGGATTTGGTATAGACTTTAAAAAATTATTTGATCTCCATTCTTTGAGAGAAGAAATTTCATCAACAATTGATGATTTTTCTGATTGTATTGGAATAGCTAGATCAAGTATATCAAAAAGAATACAATTTTTACAAGAACCATCTTTCATTTTTGATAAAATAAACTCATGAATATTTGATATTGATTTACTTTTATATAATGTTGTTCTTACATTTGGTAATACATAATTAAAATGAGTATTAATTTTATCAGAGCCAAAATTACTTCCAATTGTTGATGTTGCTGAACGACACTTTTGAAGACCATTTCCTTTAAATCCAGTAGAATTTTTTCTTCTTACAGAAAAATAGTCATCATCTTCAAGTATAGAACCATTCTCTGTTGGTGTTGGTGTTTCAATATCAAGAATATGTTTCAAAATACTATACTTTGCTTGTCCTTTAGGTAATTTCTTTAATACAAAAGCATGTATATCAGACATAGACTTTCTTCTTGCATCTGTTAAAGAATCCAAAGATGGTGGTTTAAGACATTCTCCTAAATCATTATCATTTCTTTTATCACCAAAATCAAAGTTTTTTCTTTTCCATTCTTTAACTTTTTCTTCAATAGATGATAAACTATTAGGATTAACCTTTCTTTGTATATCTATGTCTGAGGTTGCTTTTGAAAGATACATTGTCTTTTGTTAATTGAATAAAAAGAAAGGTTCTTTTTGACAATATTAATGGCAAAATAAATAATTTTTACAACAAAAAAGAGATAAAAAAATAGATGAATATATACGTAAGTGTAAAAATAATAATTTTTTGTATTGTAAAATAGTATATAAATGTAAGTAATAATGATAAAAATAGATTTTGTACAATAAAAGTCTTCTTGAGTAATTACAAAAGAAGCTATAGTATTTAAAAATATTTCATTGGACTTAAAACAATGTTAATGAATTTTAACAATTCATATACCTACCACTTTAAATAACAATGAAAATTATTTGAAAGAATATTTCTAGTTAAAAGTTCAATCTATCTATCTATGTTAATGTAAGGATGTTTGGAGGATAAAAGGTGCAAGTTAAAAAATATAATGAAATAAATTGCTTAACTTCTTGTAATAGGTACTATAACAATAGAATTGACGAAGCGATTCAAAGTGCTGTAATATGAGAGAAAATAAATAGACTAAAAAGAGGGTCTTTATATGTTTTATAAAGAAAGTGGGAAAATTTTCCTGTGAAAAATATATATCAAAGCATGGTTTTTTCTTATCTTTCCTAATATTTTAATAAACAGTATTAAGTTTTTTTTGTAGAATTGAATATTATTCATTAGTATAACAAATATTATTGAGAAGGTAAAATAAGAAGCTGGTAATTGAAAAAGAATGATAATATGTATCAAATTATAATTTTAATATGAGTAAAAAACTTACATCCTCCGCAATACTTGGTTCTTCTAAGTCATCTCTAATAGATATAGATCCAGCTCGAGGTTTTGCAGATCCGGCTCTAGGTGTTGCAGCACCTTCACTTAATTTGGTTGGATCCAATAATTTAGATGATGGTTCTGCAGGACTTCGTACCTTTGAACTTCCTGGAGTTTTTGAACCTTCTTTATCAGAAGTTGCGCTACTCTTTCTAGAAGTTTTCTTTGGTACATCAAGTTCAGCTAGTGATTGTGTTGATGGTGCTGGTGATAAAGATGTATTTCTTCTTTTCTGTGCTACTGATAATAATTCACTTTCTGATTTATCAGTAGTTGTACTATCTTTTGATGCTCTTCTTGATGGTGTCTTAACATCAAGTAAATCTTCATCTTTACTTGTATTTTCAACTGTAATTCTAGCAGAAGACTCAGCTTCACCAAAATCAGACTTTGCAACAGCTTTGTATGTTCCTGAATTATTTTGTGTAGCACGATTAATAGTTAATTTAGCAATTTTACCATCAAATGATTGTGTATACTCTGAAGAGGAAGTTATAACTTTCCCATCTTTATACCATGAAATTTTTGTTGAACTATGACATTGAAATTCACATTTAATTGTTGTACTATCACCAATTTTGATGCTCTAAAAACAATTTTTTTTATTACCAATCAATTAATTTTTTTTTTATTATTATCCATTGTTCTTTTAAATATATATTGATAAAAAAAAATATAAAGTTTAACGTTGTTGTAAGGTATCGTTTCTCTTATATTATTATATAGTAATAAAATGATATAATTTACGCTTTTTTTTAACAAGAAAGAGTATTTACTCTTATATCTCTATTATTATTTAACGCCCACATTTTAACCAGGATAAAAATCTATTGATAAATTATTTAGAGCTACTCTTTCTAATCAGTATATATATATTATAATGGTGAAAGAATGATTGATATTTTATGTTCAATATAGAAGAATAAGGTATATAAATATCGTTTAAATAACTATAAAAAGTGAAGTAATCTTAATATTTTAAAAATATATGTTATTTGTTTTATTAATATTTATATTTTAACAATATATTTATGTATTGAAATAATATAAAGATGAATATGTATATATATATATTAAAGTTATCATCATTTTTAAACTTTTGCGGTTGGTATTGAAAGGAGAAGTAAAATTAATAGTTATTTAAAAATTATTTTATATTTTTTTATAACTAATCATCTTTTCTTATCAATAAAAGCAATAAAGTTTAATGAGATAAAGTTACAGCTATATAATTTTAATTCTATTGATAATAAATACTATGAATAATTATATTTAAAATATCTTATATCTAATAAAAATTGAATGGTTATAAAAAAGATGCAAGTGTGAAATGTGTTATGGATAAGAGATAATATTACGATAACTAAGACAATAAAAATATTTTATTTATGTAATAAGTTTTTATATAACTTACTTTTGATTGAATATGTTCTATTACTACTGGAGCCTTTTTTGTTCCATCTTGATTTTTTGATTGAGCATATGCTGCTGCTTGAGCTGCCTGTTCAGGAGCAGCTGGAGATACAGAACGTTGGCGACTTTTCTTTTCTTTTGGAGGTAATGGTGCATCTGATCGCCTTTTAACAGCTAAAATATTGTATGATATATAAATAAAATTATTAAAAATAACATACATGTTCCATCAACGTCCATTTTTTCCGAATCTCGTAAGTCTTTAGTTGGTGTTCCAGTTCTACTTCTTGCTGATTTTTTAGGTGTTCCTTCTCTTGATTTATTTTTATCAGCTTTTTCCTTTTCTTTTTCTTTATCTTTCTTTTTGTGTGGAGTTCCAGGTCTTGAAGGTGTTCTTGATTTTCTTCCATCTTTATTAACAGATGGTGAACGTCTTCCTATTTTTTCATCTTGTGGTGGTTCTTGTTCAAAGTTTAGTGTTAGATTTGCGTTAGTTTCACCTTGTTCATTTTTTATTGTACAACGATATTGTCCAGCATCATTTGCTGATGGTCTCTAAAAAAAAATAATGAAATAAAAATAGAAATTATAATAAACTAATTACTTTAATTTCTAATTGACATAAATAAGCATTATCTCCTAGATCAGTAAAGATATCTTGAAATAAACCACCAATTGGTAAAAGTGCCCCATCTTTTGACCATTTGGCTGTTGGTTTACTTGGAGATTTCACTCGACACTCCATCAAAATAAGAGCACCACCATCTTTTGGAATAATTCGCGGTTTTCCAATAAACGTTGGTCCTTTATTACTTCCTCTCTGTTCGTCATTCCCTCCAGCAAAATTAAGATTAATATTTGCATTCGATTCTCCTAATTGATTTGAAGCTGTGCACTTATATGCACCACCATCTCCTGCACTTGGTTCTTTTATAATGAGTATCGCTTTGTACTGGATACCCGAAACATTTTGAATTGATAACTGAACTCTACCACCCGCAACTATAGGTGTTCCACTGTGATGCCATACAATTTCTGGTAGCGGATCTGCCTCTAAATTACATTCCATCAGCAGATCACCTTGAGGTGTCTGCTGAATAGAAGGTTTCTGAATGAATCGGGGAGCTCCCGGCATTCTTTGCAATATAAAATTCTACTAATACAAACTTCCCAATTGGATAATGTAATATCTAAAATAAATGTTTATTTTTTTAATTATAAAGTAAAATTAAAATAACATATGAAGAATAATAGAAAAGATAATCTTAATATATATGTCAATAAATGTTAAGAAAAAGATGGATAAGATATTAATAATATATTAGATGAGATGTATATTATAGAAGCAACCTGAAGGTTAACACTTTCTCAGAGAGAATTTGAGTTAGTATGTGTATAAGATGGAGATGCAAGTTCAAAATTTCATAGACTCTATAACATTGTTTGCATATCAATTAAATTTGATTATGTTAAAGCACGTCAATTTTATGAAAAAATATATTTGCGCATTATAAATAATATGTTCTCTTTTTATTTCTTAATAACATTCAAAAATTTTCTTCTTTATAAAGTTCTAGTTATAATCTATAAGATTTGTGATATATATAAAGACAATCAAAAAAAAGATTTTTTGATCTATAAATTTTTCAAATTATTAAATAAATAATAAAATACTTAATTAAATTATTTATTATTTAAAGGATCACATATATTATATATAAAGTTAAAATATTTATATTAATCAATTTTTAAAAATAATCATTAAATATATAATATAAATGTATATATACAAAATATAATAAAAATAAAAGTAAAATGACAAAAATTGATATATATGTATTATATATTGATATACTTAAGAAAAATTCTTAAAGTTCTAATACATATGGTATAATAAAAAATTGCTCTTCTTTAAATTTTAGAAGATAAAAATTCTTTAACAGTAATTGTAACAAGAAATGAATCTTAGTAACAAAGGTATGGTAACATGAGTAACCAAGATATTTATCAATTGAGATAATTAAGATGAAAGTTTAAAATTTTGTAAAAATGTTGTTTAGTACTTGAAACCTGAACTAACAGAATAAACAAAATTTGTAAAAAAAAAATTAAAAATTGAATGGTAATAAGATATAGTGAATGATTTGTTAAAATGAATATAAAATATATTGTAATATTTTACAATATTAAAATAAACAAATTGTTTGGTTATTAAATTTAATTATGGTAGATGATAAAATTTGTATGGGTAAATATAATGTATATTAATTTACATTAATTGTATCATTATATATATTTATAAATAATAGTAATTTTCTATTATATAAATCAAAGTAAAAATAAATTATTATTTATATTTAAAATGTTTTATAAAAGTTAAAATTTAAAAGAGTAAAATAAGAACATAGTTATTATTAAAAATTATTCAAGTTTGCCGCTTCTTTAAGATAAAATATATTAAAAGAGTATTATTATTTACTAACTACAGAGGTAATCGTTGAATTTTTATATGTATTTGCGGGGCGTTTTTGCCTTGAAGAAGGAGATATATACGTAATAACAAAGTTTGGCATTTAGTGTTACTAACTTCACACAAAGATCCCTAAGAAGTGAATATAAGAAAGATGAGTAGAAATATTTAAATATATATAAATATAATTGTTACTTATGTGTTGATCTGTACAGCTTGCTGCCAACTATATATCAAAACAAGGAGGAGATTTCATATGTTAGTCCTAATAAAAAACAAGCACCCCCTCAACTATCATTGTAATTTTCCAGAAATTTATATATATTCATATATAATAATGTTAAGAAGAATGGGAGATAGTGAATATATATGATAATCGTTTTATAATGATCGTTAAGCCGTATTGTGGCTATCCAATAGTTGTATGATTTAGATACACTTCAAGATGTATACGCGAAGATCAGTCTGAAGAAAAGTATTCATTATTATTATATTTGAACTTTATTAAACTTCTCCTCAATATAAATTTTCTTACTTCATAAATAAATAAACCTTTCATAAGTTTTAGTTTATTAGAATAATTATTTAATGGTAAAAATTACCAAACAAATAAAATTATTTATACATTTTAAAATAACAACAAAAAAATTCTTTAGTCAATTCTAATAATATCATTAAACAAGTAAGTATACATTAAATAAATAATACAGGTGAGGAACGTATTTTGTCTATTAACGCCAGTACTTTTTGATTTTAAAATAACATGTTAGTTGTAAGTATAGAATATAGTGGAGGATCTAAAATAGTTTTGGCAAGAAAAATAAAAAGATAAGATTTATTAGCTGTGACAATTTAAAGCATCTGGCTTTTGTTTCAAATTTTTTATTGATAATGATATTTAAGAAAACATATCTTTATATTGACAATAACATTAAAAAAGTTTTTTTATTAATTATCAAAATAAATATTAATTGTCTCTTAAAAATTGCTCACTATATGCACTATTAATATAATTATAATAAAAATAAATAAAAATTTAATTAAAAAATTATTTTTATTAGATAATAAATTTAAATCATTGGAATGTTAAAAAAAGAAAAATGTGTAGTATTAAAAATATTTATTATTAATATTAAACGGTATCTTTTAAAATGTGTTTTAAAGTAATTTTATTAAAGAAAATGCTTATCAATATCTTTTCTATTAATGTTATTGTTTCGAAGATTGCAAAAATCTTACCTACTATATATTCACAATAGTTACTTTTAAAAGCACGTAATGAAACAATATTTTAGATATATAAAATGCTGTTGATATTCTGAATATTTATATATAAATATATATTTAAAAAAAAAATGAAATATTAAAAAAAAGTTAAATATTTAGAAAAGCTTTACTTGTTTTGTTAAAGTACAATTTGTTTTGAAAAAAATAGTACACTTAGGAGAAGAGTTATGAATAAAATGTTTGGTAAAAATAAATAAATTGATATATGAATATATATTAAAATTTTTGGAAAATTTATACACATAATAATTGAATAACAAATATATACTATTATAATACCTCTTAATGAGAATTTTCTTCAACTTAATTTGATTACCATTTGGTATAACAAAATGTATATGAAATCTTATTTATCTAAGACATATCATAAGTACTGAGTGGGTTGACATTAGGAGAAAAAAATCAATTATAGAGATATTATACAATTCTTAATTTGTTTAAATAATGTTAAAATTGTTAAAAAAAAGATAAAGACTTGTATCATCATTATTATTTTGATTGGATTTAAATTGTTGATAAATTTTGTTAATTATTTTGTTGTTTTACAATGAGTAATATATTGGTGAATCATATTTTGAAGTATTTTATTTTAACAATTTTGAGGATTATTTACATTTTTTAACATTATTATTAAAAAATTTATATATAAGTTATGTGTATGCAATAATTTGTTGATAAATATTTTTTTTAGTATAATCTCAATCATCTTTTGATTTGGAGAAATGTCTAGAGATTTGTATCCATTATATGATTATTAAAACATATTAAACATTGTAAAAATATTTTAGTTGTTTTAATATAATATCAACAATTTTTTATTGTACATATTTCAATATAAAATAATAATCCTACTCAAATTTTGAAGGTAAAAGATAGATACTTGTAATATCTTTTAAGATAAATTTATTTTTATAACAAAGTCATAAGCTTCAAAATTTTGTCTCAACAAATTATTTATATATTATATATTTTCATTAATTATTATTTTATTTAGTATTAAAATATTAAATAAATAAATTTCTTTATAATTAAAAAAATAAAATTTTATTAATGTATTTTGTTCTAGCAATTGAGGTATTAAATGAAATGGTATTCAAAATTAATTAATAATAAGGTGTAATATTAAACTTTATTAATGATTATTTTTATCAGTTAAGTGTATAGTGATTTGTTTTTTATAAAACAATTATTTTTTAAACTAAATAAAAAAATNATCAAATATCTAGATATTTCTAGTAATTGTAAATTTTGAACTATATTTTAAATATAGTTGATATTTAAAATAAATGGATATTATAAAGTATAGATGACTTAAGCAAATTTTTCTTGCATAAAACAAGCATACGTTGCTACTTTCTTTTCATTATTACGTCAGTGTTAAAAATTATAATTAAAAAAACTTTTGTGAACATTTTAGATGTTTGATTTATATAAAATGTTCAAAAATTAAAAAATTACAAATAACTATGAAAGAAAGTAGAGAAAAATTAAATTTTTTTTTTGTAGATAGAGATTATCAATATAAGAATCTTCACTTTATATTAGAACAGAAACAACTAAGAAAAAAGTAGTTTTTGAAAGCTTGCATTTTATAGTGTTTCCTATCTTCTTCAATCAGTACCTTTAAAATTCTAACACAGAAACTTTTTTAAACTTGTAGTTTCACATTCATTAAATGATGCTAAATGTCTAAAAGCAAATACAGCAATGGATTAGAAAAAAAAATCAAATATAGGAGAGTTGTATTCAACATATAGTGAATATAAAAACATTCAATAGAATGCTTCTCAATATGAAGGTTTTAATGAAGATTCAGATAAGAAAGATTAGAAAGAAAAAAATACAAATAATTAAACAATTTTAAATGATAATTTTTAAAATTTTACTGATTATATAAATGAAATAATAATTAATAAAAAAATTAAATTTTATATGTTTATATATTTTGTTTTTCTAATCAACTGTACTCAAAAGAAGAACTTTTACAATAGTTACAATTTAATAATTTTTTTAGCAAGCAGCAGTAGTATTTATAAAATGTAACAATTCACTAATTGGGCAGTTAGTAAAGTCCCATTGATATATCTGTGAATAAGGGAATGTTCGGAAATCAGAAATATGAACATCTGTACCAATAAGAATAATATTTAAAGCACCTTTTTGTACCAAAGTTTTTGCGTCATTAGAAGCAATCATAAGATCAGTTGTATCAAGTTTAGAAATGAATACATAAGTAGTTAAAGCAGTATCTGGATAGCTCATTGAATTTACCAAAGATAAAAGAGAACTTAATTTAAAACCACTAGATTGATTAATATTCATTACGTATGTTGAGAAATCAGAGATACTTTGAAGTTTACCAAAATTTGCGTCAATATAAGCTTGTCCCGAATAATGCACAACAGCAGTTCTTTGAACGTTTGTTACTATTGTAGAGACTTGATTGGCAATTACAGATTTTTCATATTGGAATTCAAGAGAATCTAGAACAGAAGTTGATGCATCTATAGCAAATACAACATCATTAATACAAATTGTTGGTTTTGGTGTTGTTGTTGTACATTGATTTTGACTAGTAGCACATGCAGTGGTACAAACTATTGTTGTATTAAAAAAATTAATAATAGGTTGTGAATCACAAACAGCTAAATCATACGTTATAATATTATTACTACTTGTTAATAAAAGTAAATCAGAAGGCTTTATTCCTGTTCCTAAAATGATAAAGTTCAGTGATCCTAATGAATTAATTTGATTGGCATATGGAATAGAATTGGCAATTTCGGATGGAACATTTTCAGATATAAATACATAGACATTCTTTGGACCATTTCCTTGTGCTTGTAAGTTAGATATCGTCTGTAGTACTAAACTTAGTTTTGATCCAGAAGCTTGTCTAAATGAATTTACAAGTGTTTTGAAATCGTTGATATTATTCATGCTTCCAAATCCATCAACAGTTGAAACTTGGTTATCATAAGACATTAATGCTGTCTTTGTGAAATCAGGAATAGTTGAAGATATATTATTTGTTATCAGACTTATTTCCTTTTGGAAGAAATCTGAAGTTAATATATCAGAAGATGTATCTACAGCAATTACAACATTGCAGGCACTAACCATACATGGACATGGAGTTGTTGTAGTAGTTGTAGTAGTCGTGGTAGTTGTGGTAGTTGTAGGACATTCATTTTGGTTGGTAGCACAAACATTACTACATACAATTGTTTGATTAAATAAACTTACAACTGGAGATTCATCACAGTCTCCAAAATCAAAATTTACCATGCTATTTGGGTTCAAAACATTTAAGTCAGATTTTTTTACAGCTGTTCCTAGAATAATAAAATTGAGAGATCCTTTATTTTTTATCGTTGAAGCATATGGAATCGCATTGGTAATATCACTTGAATTATAATCAGATATAAATACATATGTCGATAATGGAGCGTTATCTGGACTTTGAAGATTTGCTGCTTTCTGTAGCGCTAAACTTAACTGGAAACCATCTTTTTGTGGCAACGAATTAATAACACTCTGGAATGAGGAAACACCTGAGAAAGTTCCAAAGTCGTAGAATGAAGAAATTGATCCACTATATGATATTAATGCTGTTCTCGAAAAATCTGGAATTGTATATGAAACATTGTTTGATATAAGTTGAAGTTCTTTTAAATAAAGATCGTTTGTTAAAATTGTTGTTGAACTATCTACAGCAATAGCTACATTGCATCTTTTTACTGTACAAGGACATGTTGTTGTCGTAGAAATTGGAACTTGTGAACATATCATTGTTGAATTAAAAGCTTGAATAATAGTCGGTTGATCACAATTACCAAAATCATACGTTACAATACTTGTTGGAGATAAAATATTTAAGTCAGATGGCTTTATGCCTGTTCCTAATATAATGAAATTTAAAGAACCTTTGGCCTTTAATTGTTGAGCTAATGAAACCGAAGCAATAATTTCTGATGGAACATGTTCAGCAATAAATATGTACGTTGATAATGGTAAATTGTATGGAGTATTAAGACTATTAATACTTGAAAGAATAGTGGTTAATGTAGCTTGTTGTCCACCCAAAACAAAAGATCCTACTTTATTTTTAAAATCTTGTTGTGACGTTATATCTCCAAATTGATATGATTGTAAAACGCCTTGAGCATATGATGAAAGAGCAACATTAGTGAAATCAGGAATTATTGTAGAAATATTATTTTTTATGAACGAAATTTCTTCTCCAAATAAATTGGTATCAAGAACAATTGATGAAGCATCAACACCAATTGCTATATTGCAAACCGTATTTGGAGTTTGTGAATCTGGAGAAATTTCTGCACCACATATATTTTTTAGAAGCCATGTGATAACATTATTTATATTCGATGAATCACTAACATCAAATTTATATATATCTAATGAGTTTCNCTTCCAAATCCATCAACAGTTGAAACTTGGTTATCATAAGACATTAATGCTGTCTTTGTGAAATCAGGAATAGTTGAAGATATATTATTTGTTATCAGACTTATTTCCTTTTGGAAGAAATCTGGAGTTAATATATCAGAAGATGTATCAACTGCAATTACAACATTGCAGGCACTAACCATACATGGACATGGAGTTGTTGTAGTTGTAGTAGTTGTTGTAGTAGTTGTGGTTGTTGTAGTAGTTGTGGTAGTTGTTGTAGTAGTTGATGTAGTAGTTGTGGTAGTTGTAGTAGTCGTGGTAGTTGTCGTTGTGGTTGTAGTACTAGTTGTTGTACATTGATTTGGATTTGTAGCACATACATTCTTACAAACCATTGTATTATTGAAAAATTGAACAATAATTGAATCATCACAATCAGCTAAATCATATGTTGCAATATTATTACTACTTGTTAATAAAAGTAAATCAGAAGGCTTTATTCCTGTTCCTAAAATGATAAAGTTCAGTGATCCTAATGAATTAATTTGATTGGCATATGGAATAGAATTGGTAATTTCGGATGGAACATTTTCAGATATAAATATATACACATTCTTTGGACCATTTCCTTGTGCTTGTAAGTTAGATATCGTCTGTAGTACTAAACTTAATTTCGATCCAGAGGCTTGTCTAAATGAATTTACAAGTGTGTTGAAATCGTTGATATTATTCATGCTTCCAAATCCATCAACAGTTGAAACTTGGTTATCATAAGACATTAATGCTGTCTTTGTGAAATCAGGAATAGTTGAAGATATATTATTTGTTATCAGACTTATTTCCTTTTGGAAGAAATCTGGAGTTAATATATCAGAAGATGTATCTACAGCAATTACAACATTGCAGGCACTAACCATACATGGACATGGAGTTGTTGTTGTTGTAGTAGTTGTAGTAGTTGTTGTAGTAGTTGTTGTAGTAGTTGTGGCAGTTGTAGTAGTCGTGGTAGTTGTTGTAGTTGTGGTGGTTGTGGTACATTGATTTGGATTTGTAGCACATACATTCTTACAAATCATTGTATTATTGAAAGGTAAATTGTATGGAGTATTAAGACTATTAATACTTGAAAGAATAGTGGTTAATGTAGCTTGTTGTCCACCCAAAACAAAAGATCCTACTTTATTTTTAAAATCTTGTTGTGACGTTATATCTCCAAATTGATATGATTGTAAAACGCCTTGAGCATATGATGAAAGAGCAACATTAGTGAAATCAGGAATTATTGTAGAAATATTATTTTTTATGAACGAAATTTCTTCTCCAAATAAATTGGTATCAAGAACAATTGATGAAGCATCAACACCAATTGCTATATTGCAAACCGTATTTGGAGTTTGTGAATCTGGAGAAATTTCTGCACCACATATATTTTTTAGAAGCCATGTGATAACATTATTTATATTCGATGAATCACTAACATCAAATTTATATATATCTAATGAGTTTCCAAGTATTGAGATAGCATCATTTTTATATGCATCATCAAATATAATAGCAAGTATTTTGACTTTATTATTGTTAAACATTTTAATATTTTTAAAAATTCTACTTGTTGTTTCTATGTCTTCTAATTTTGAGTCAATGAAAATAATTATAGATGGATTTTCTGTGTATATTGAAGAATCTAAATAATTTGTTGTTAGTGATTCTGCTGCTAATTTATAAAAGGAAACAGGAGAATCATTAAATTGAATATCAAGAACATTCGAAATTTGATTGCTAAGTTTTTTATATTCATGTGATTTAACAATTTCGAAATTATTATCAACTTTTTGTTTTCCCTGGGCGGCAATTGAAGTTAATGGACCAGTTAAAGTAAAAGAATTATTAAAAAAATAATTAATAATATCAAGTTGATATTGAAAGTTTGCACTTGATGATAAAGATTTATCTACAAAAAATTGACTAAAATATTCTTGACATTGGCTTAATCTTGAAATATTATTCTTATCTTTTATAAAAACATTATTGCCGAGTACTCCAATAACAAAAAGCAATAATATAAAAATAGGATAAAAAGAGTTTATTTTCATTGTAAAATAATAGTATTAGAGTTTACTACTTCAAGCTACATTAAAATGATAAAAAATATAAAGTTTTAGGTTTATATACATTCTTTGTTATCATTTTTCTTTGCAACATTTCTTTTATGATGTTAATTAAGAAGATTGAAAGGAATTTTTGATAGTACTTTGCAATCGTAATAATTATAATAATTGTTATCAATCTTAAATTTACAGTTACAATTGAATAAAGCATTTTCGTTTAAAACCAATAAGTGATAGGCCACTAATAATGAAAACACTTGTTAAGCAAAATATTATCATGGTTTAAATAAAGTTTCTATCTTTATGTGATATTATTAATCATAAATGGTATTATTAATCATAAAAAATTTTTCTTTGTCATTGTATATCTCTTGAATTTTTATATGAAGGTTGATCTTTTGCATAAATATTAAATTTTTAAATTTTTATGCATGATTATTGCTTTTTTAAAATATTTTTATAAACAAAAATTAAAGTTGTTAAAGTCATTGGCTTCTTCTATTATTGATTAATAAAAAGTGCATGGGTAGTTAGAAAATGTTATTTTACACATGTGAATTTTAAATAATAATAAAGTATGAATGCTTCAAAATTCTTTAATTACTTATTTAAACTCAGGATGCTTTCGAATATATAAGGTTTGTTATAAAAAAAAAGAATGTAAAAAGTTCAACAAAAAAGAAGTTTACAATGAATCATTATAAATTTTAATATTAACGTTCATGCCTTGTTGTCGGAGTTTTTAATGAAGCAATTATTATTAATAATTTAATTATTTATACTTGCACGAAGCTCAAAAAAGCTTACAAATCGGTTGTTTGTATTAATGTTTATGATCTCTAAATTTGTAATTTTCAATTTATAAATAAATTTAAGGTATTAAATTATTTAATCTGTAATATAATCTTCGTTAAAATGAAAAATTTTATTCCAATTTTTAAATTTTATCAGTAAATATATTTTCAATGATTACGTCATATTTATAAACAAGTTAAATATTATGTAATATTAAATTCTTTACCAACGTCAATTTTTAAAAGATTAATTTAAAAACTTTTTAAAAATTAAAACTTCTTATCATTTTTATTTCTATTTATTAATTATAATCTATAATTATAATTTTAATATTATGTTTAATTCTTTTGTAAGTTTTATTACCTGTTCAAAGTTTCTTAACACTCTCCACCTGCAAGTTCCTTATAAAAAAAGTCATTAAACATTTTTATAACATCAGCATAAAATTATTATGTGATAACACCACTTATAATTAAAAGAAAAAGTAATATCTTTCAAAAAATAGTTTATATTTGATTTGATTTTTTTCAATAATTTTTATTGAATTTTTCACGTTTCGTTATCTATCAAAATAACTTTTATCATTAAAAATATATATCACTTATCATTTACGGTAAAGTACTGAATAACGAATTAAAATGACGTTTTTAAAGAATCAAGATTTAACGTTCAAAATAATGCTTTTCTTTATATAAAAAAAGTGATTTCTAAAGTAATTTTATATGTAGATTTTATTTTTTGTATCAGAAATAACAAATTTTGATGTTTTGATAAGAAATCATCATTTATTTCCTTATCAATTTTTTGTGAAATATTAAAAGTGCCATATCTTTTGAACGAGTAAAGATATCACTTTGCTGCATGTTCCAATCAATTTTTTATGCCCGATTACCCCTAGAATCAGTTTTACTTAGTTAAAATGTCCCTTAGTTTTCATTTGCTGCACAATGGCTTCAAAAGCCGTTTCTGGAGAATCACGATTCAACAATGCAAATTAAGCTTTTTAAAAATAGAAAATATGTTTTTAGGAGTACTTTTACATGTAGATTCTATTTTTAGCATCCAAAATATTAAATTTTAACGTTTTCATATGGGAAAAAGCATTTATATTTCTGGCATTATTTACAAAAAAATTCAAAGCTTCATAACTTGTGAAATTGAATAGATATTGTGTTGCTACATGTTTCAATCGATTCCTCATACTTGATTACCCCTAAATCCTTGTTTTCCGACCATAATATTACTTAGTAACGATTTGCTGCACAGTGCTGCAAAATGGTCTACAATGGCACTTTTGGAGAACTAGGATTCAACGGTAAAAATTAAGCTTTTAAAAAAAGAAAAATATGTTTTCTAAGGTAATTTTTTATGTAAATTTCATTTTTGGCATCAAAAAATAGAAATTTTAACGTTTTGGTAACGAAAAATAGATTATTTTTTATGCCATTATTTAAAGATTAATTCAAAGCCTCATATCCCATGAAATTGTAAAGATATCAATTTGCTGCATATTTTAATCGATTCAGCATGTTTGATTACCCTTAAATACTCTTTTTCAGATATTAATATAGCTTAGGAACGATTTGCTCCAAAATGGCTAGAATGGCACTTTTTGGAGAATCAGGATTCAACGATAAAAATTAAGCTTTTTAAAAGTGAAAAACATATTTTTAGAGGTAGTTTTTTATGTAGATTCCATTTCTGGCATCAAAAATATTAAATTTTTATGTTTTTGTGCCGAAAAATAAATTTTTTATTAATGCCATTATTTGCATAGAAATTCAAAGCCTTATATCTTGTAAAATTGAAAAGATATCAACTTGCTGCATATTTTAATCGATTCAGCATGTTTAATTACCCTTAAATACTCTTTTTCAGATATTAATATAGTTTAGGAACGATTTGCTCCAAAATGGCTAGAATGGCACTTTATGGAGAATCAGGATTCAACGTTAAAAATTATGTTTTTTAAAAAAGAAAAATATGTTTTCCGGGGTTATTTTTTATGAAGATTTCATTTTTAACATTAGAAATAATAAATTCTAACGTTTTTATGGCAAAAAAAGCATTTTTATTTATGCCGTTATCTACGGAGAAATTCAAAGCTTTATATCTCATTTAATCGCAATAATATCATCTTGCCACATATTTTAATTAATTTTTTATGTTTGATTATCTCTAGAATATGTTCTATTTAGTGTAAATATCATTTAATATTTATTTGCTGCAATGTGATTTTAAAGAATATTTTTAGTGCTTATGGATTCAACAGTTAAATAATTGATTTTTAAAATAAATATCAAGCTTTTCTAGATAATTTTTTTACGTAAATTTTGACTTTGCTATCAAAAATATTAAATTACAACAATTTTTTAAAATAAAAAAATTTTGTTATACTTTTCTCATCAATTTTTTATGTAAATGATCAAATAAATATAGAGTACAATAAACTAGATAATAATGGTAATAATAACTTAATAATAAAATTAATGATTCCTTTTATGAAGATTACTGAAAACATTATTATATGAAACATTTCATAAGTATAATGATGTATTAATGCAACATTATGTAATTTTATTATATATATTAAGAAGTTATTGATACTTCAAAAAACTTTTCTATTAGTATTTTTTATATTAGTCTAACTGAATTTTATTTTTTTTAATATATAAATTATATTTTAATTATTATTTATAAACAAACTAAATTGTCATTATATCACATCTTTTTTTGCAATTTTAACAAAATAATCCGATTTGTTAAAAATGAAATAATTGAGTTTCATATTGTGACATGATAACAATTATAATCATAGATATACATGAACAAATCTACTTATTAATCAGTAATAATATGTAACATTTATTTTAATTTTGACTGATTACTGTGTATTCGCTATCAATTTTATGTATATTTCAAAATTATTTATAGAGATTAAAAGTTATATAAAAAAAAAGTTTAATAATTACATTTTTTATTATGACAATCACTTCAAAAAGAAATGAATCAGTAAATATGACTTTCAATGAAAATAAAAAGACAGAAAAATATAAAAAGCAAACTTTGTAAGTTGATATTGTATACTTTTATAAACAATTATTTAGATGCTTTAAAAGTGTTGCTTTAGTAGCAATAGCAATTGCTTTTGTATTTTTTCTTACAACTGTAGGCCTTGGAATTATTATTGGAATGAAAATAAATTCTGATTCAAAAGAAATAAGGAATTTCATTCATGAAAAATCTAATAAATTTATTTTTAGTAATGTTACAGAAATAATTAGTAATTTTTCTGCATCGACAACTTCTTCACATGATATATTAACAACGACATCTATGAAAGTAGAAAACACATCATTTGACTGGCCAAAATCAAGTGGAAGTATGTATGCTAAATATAAAAAAGCAGCTATTGTTTCAGAAAATGGGTTATGTAGTGAAATAGGAAGAGATATTTTATTACAAGGTGGTAATGCAGTAGATTCTGCAATTGCTACATTATTCTGTCTTGGCGTCGTAAATCCTCAATCTTCAGGATTAGGGGGTGGATTTTTCATGACATTTTATAGCAGTAAAACAAAAAAATGTGTTACCCTTGATGCTAGAGAAACTACACCTATGGAAATTGATGAAAAAAGTTTTTTTGATGATCCTAAAAGTAAAAAAGTTGGATGGAAGTCAATATCAGTTCCAGGAGAATTACACGGTTTGTGGACAGCATATAAAAATTTTGGTAGTGAAAAAGTTAATTGGACAATGTTAATTGAACCTTCAATATTATTAGCTAAAAATGGATTTCCAGTTTCTTCAAAGTTGGCTAGTAGTCTTAAGCAGAAGAAGAAAGAGATAATGGAAAATGAAGACTTAAAAAAAATATTTTTAAATACAAATACAGGAGAATTATATAATGAAGGTGAATTTATGAAGCGTCATGAATTATCAAACACTTTGTATAGCTTATCACATGATGAAGATCCTATAAATTTATTTTATAGACAGGGAATTGCACAAACAATAGTTGAAGAGATAAGGGAAAAAGAAGGATTCATATCTTTAAAAGATATGGAAAATTATGAAACTAAAATTTACAATTTACCAATAGAAATTGATGGGCTACCAGATAATCTAAAAATGTGTGGACCTCCACCACCTTCTTCTTTTGTTTTAACTCAAGCAATAATTATGATAATGTCTAAATTTTATTCTAATACTGACATTTCAAGCATTGATGATCCACTTATATATCACAGATTAATAGAAATAGAAAAATTTGTATTTGCTCAAAGATATAGTTTAGGAGATTTAGATTTTGTAGAAACTTCAAAAAGTGAAATAAAAAAATTAATTGATCCAGCTTTTTACGATCATGTCATATCTTCAATCAAAAATAAATCGCAATCCGCTAAATCTTATTCAGCATTAGATACATTTCAAATATATGATCATGGAACATCTCATATTACAATTATGGATAGTGAAGGGAATGGTGTTAGTTGTAGTTCTTCAATTAATCAACTTTTTGGTTCATTTAGAACGTTAACGACATTAGGAATTATTTTCAATAATCAAATGCATGATTTTTCACTCTCTAAAGTAATGAATAATATTACAAAAGTTTCAATAAATAATATTAAGCCTGGAAAAAGGTCAATGTCTTCGATGTCACCAATCATTACATATAACAAAAATACTGGAGATATAAAAACAGTAATTGGAGCATCTGGTGGACCATATATAATATCTTCAATAGCTCAAACAATTATAAGAAATTTATTATTCAATCAAACATTGAAGGAATCTATTGACGCTCCAAGATTTCACAATCAATATAAACCATTTGTTACAGAATATGAATCTTCAACACCAAAAGAATTAATTGAGATTCTTCAGAACAAATATAATCAAAAAATGATAGAAAAAGATTATTTGAATGGAGCTGTTCAAGCTATTCAAAAAAATAGTGATGGATACATATATGGTAACAGCGATTTTAGAAATCAAAATTCAATATATCTAACAGGATATTGAAAAAAAAAATTTAATAAATATAAATAATTAATCTCTTAATTATATTATATAAAATTTTTGCTTTCCTTTGCACTATAAAGTTTAATCGGATCTGTTTTTTAAAAGAAAATATAAATAATGTTTTATTATATAACATAAAATTTGCGATAAAATAAAAGACAAGAATAATGATTATACATTTGTAGCTACTAAAAGCATTGTTAATTATGATTACAAAAAAAGAAATCCACCTCTTCTAAAAAAACCCATTAATATGATAGATTCAATTCTTTTGCAGTTGAACTAAATCTAATGTTTTATCATATATAAATTCTATATCAGCTTGTTTACTCCAACAATTACATCTAATATTATGATATGAAGATAGATATTGCAAAACATCAACGTGTTGTTCATGTTCTATCTGGCATCCTATAGATGTCAATATACAATATTTAAACGCCAATTTAACATTAGCATACTCTGGAACAAGAATCATTGTATTATTTTTATGATATTGTAAAAGTTGTGCTTGAACACTTTCTATTGTATTCCATACATCAATCTTAAATTCATCAGGATCAATTTGTATAACTCGAACAACCAATTCATCTTCACTTTCATTGGTTCTTATGAATATTGAATGATTTTCTATTTTCTTTGTAACAAATCTTGTTACACCACCATTCTCTGAATAATAAGATGTTACATCAGGTGATACTGACCAAAATTTGGTATACTCTTCATACGCCATCATGCAACATATCGTTTGACATGAACTATTATATACTGAATCCCACAATTGATATGTTTCTGCTGGATAATGAGCAATAATAAATTCATCAAGTCTATGATATCCTGGTAATGTTGTACATCCGATTGGAAAATAACAAGGTATTAAATGATTGCATTTACATAAATCTTCATATTGAAGTTGCAAAGCTGTCTTTCCGTTTTTAGTTATTTCTAATAAATATTGAATATAATTCATAAATTGTTTTGTTGGCATCCTAGTTATACCATTTTTTATTAATTCTCTAATTGCTTCATGACAAAAAATGTATTGTTCAAGAGTTTGAACTAGTTTTCCACGTTGTTTTCGCATATGCTGGAGATGTGCTAATATTTTTATATTTTCATCTTTAATTAAATGTTTTCTAATACTATCTATTAAGATATAAGATCCAGATCTTCCGACACCGGCACTACAATGTACAACAAGAGGTTCGTTGGATTCTAAATTTGATACATAATTCATAAATGAAAGTAATGGAAAGACATTCTCTGGAACACCGTGATCTGGCCATGCCGTAAATTGAACATGATGTATTATTCTTTCAGGTACAAGACATTTGCTTGATTTGAGTGTTAAAACCCTATGGGTAAAATAAGCATTAGAAATATCACTAACTAAAATTATTGTAAAATTTCCAATTATTTCAGGTCTTTTAACTTCATTTGGCCAATATTGATCACATTTTCTTCTTCCTTTTTCTACCATCTTTGTGATACAAACAATAACATTGCATTTTTCTTGCCATATCATTGACCAAAAATCAACAAATGTATTTGGAAGTGGTGCCTGTGTTGCAATATATGCTTTTCTTTTATCACAACTCTAAAAATAATATTATATTAATTATCATGTCTCTTTTAACATTATTGTTTAAATAAATGTTATTTATAAAGTAGGTTTAAATGCAATTATTGTTTTAAGAATGATTAATATTTATTTAAATATATTAAAAACTGTCACAACTTATGAGTTATTACCTACTTAATGCAATCAAAATATTAATCTTTTCAAAATTAAGCTTGTATTCAACAATTTTACTACAATATAATTATTGTTTTTATTTAACAGCTGTAGCTAAATATATCAATCATTTGAAAAGCATGAATTTAATAATTTCTCTCTAATGATAACATCATTCAATATTACTCAATATTTTTCATTTTAACTAAAAAGTCCCTATCATTTATAAAGAGTGTAACTGTTCAAACAATCCATATGCTAAAATAATAAGTTATTTCCAGTCTATAGCATGATTGAGTATCTTTTTATTATTAACTGTGATATATCAGATTATTTAAAGATGTTAAATAGTTTAATTATTAAAGTGGTCCTTAACGAAACTTGAGAACATGATGAAGTATAATATATCGTCTAAAACGTCACAAACATATTCACAATTGCATGGAAAATGATACTTAATTAAAAAAGGTTCAAGTCAAATATCCTTCTGATATTAATACTTCAAAACATAATTAAATATATTTAATTTATTATATAATCATCATTAAACTATAAAATATGATAAATAAATAAAAAAACTTACATCAATATAATTTGCATTAATATAATCTGAAGTTCCATTTCCATTTAATTTTATTCTTGTTCCTTCAAATGCACCAATATTTAAATATCTATTTTTTTGTTGTACCTCTTGACAATTATCAGTTCCCTCAATTTCTAGTTTTTCATTTTTAGATGATAAACTCTATAAAATGATTCGTTTAAAATATTTTGAATTTTAAAGATGTTTTAACTAATATTTATAAATTCATTCATACTATTTAATCATTTCCTTTTATTTTAAAAGTCAAGTAAAAACATCAACTTTGAAGAAGGAAATAAAATTACATAAATTTAGAAATTGTGTACTATTAAATTATATGGTATTTTAATTTGTAACCTCCTTTTAAGAAAGTGAAATAGGAAATATATAAAAGGAAGTTATTTTGTAATAGTTTAATCAAATCAATTGTATAATAATGAGTTGATAACATATTTAGTATCTAACTATTGAATAATGTTTTTAAAAACTAACCTCAAATTGTTCTATATATAAAGCATTATTATTAGCAGACAATGTTTGGCAATACTTGTCAAATGATGCAACAGGAATTGATTCAGTGTATTTTTCATCTAAATAATCTCATTATCAATATATTATATATGTACTTACCATAAACAAGAGCTGTAGTCTCTTGGTTATTACAATTGTTATTTTTTTTGTTATAATTTTTCATGATTAAACAATGCCTGAAGAAGTGATTGTTAAGAAGATAAAATTGATAAACATACTGTTTGTAAAGATATGCTCCAATTAAAAGTACAGTTCCACTAATTGTTAAAATGACAATTAAAATAAATGATGTATTTGAAGCTGGCATTAATGCTTCTCTTTTTTCATGATTTCCAGTTTCTAATGGTTTACAATCTTCCTCTTTTGACATACATAATGAATGTAAAAGTTCACATTTCTTTTTTAACATAAAAATTTCTATCTTTGAAGGATCACTTTCAATAAAATTATCTTTACTACTTAAATTTTTGACAAAAGCTGTTATTCTTATTAAATATTCAACATTCAATGTTAATCCTTCAATTATCATCTAAAAACAATTTAAATTATTTATTTTTATTTATAAGACCTCTTAAATTAAAGGATTATCCAACTACAAGTTATTATTTTTATCATTAAAAAGAGATCTAATCCTTATTTTTAATTTAATACTTATAAGATAAAAGTAATTTAAATTATAAAGATATTAGCAAATAAGTAAACAAAAGTTATGTTTATGTAAGAGTGATACTTACCGACGTTACTGTTGAATTAAAACTTTGAAATGTTGATTTTATATCACCTGTTGGTTGATAAGAACCTTTAACTTCTTGAAGATATACTTTATAAAATGATGCATGACTACCAACAGACGTCCATGATACTCTTACAGATTCTTTTAAACAATCTGTTGAGATATTAGTTATAGTTGGAGAGATTGGTGTTGCGTAATCTGTAGTACCTTCAATTGTATTAGATTTATCACTTTCACCCTTCTCAGTTACAGCTGTGATTGTAAAGAGATATGTTGTATTTGGTTGTAATTTTGTAATGTTATGATTGTAAACTTTTGAACGATCTTCAAGGGCCACATTTAATTTTAACAAAATTGCATTCTTTGGTTGATTTAATGGATAAAAATATACATGAAAGGCTATAATTGGTCCATTGGGTTGACTAGGTTCTTTCCATGATAATCGGATAGTATTACTTGACAGAGGAATTGCTGATATTGGTTCTGGTGGAGTATTTGGTATCCCAATATCAGTCCTAAATATTTGTGTGACACTTGGGGAATATCCAAATCCATTATCTGCTTCAATAGATAAACGATAGTCTTGGTGATAAGCTAATGAGCACAAGGAATTTGATGTTGTCTTAAAATACCACTCTCTCATGTCACCAGATCCTAATCTATGTAACATTATTCTATATCCTGAAATTTCTCCATTGGTAACTGATGGACCAATCCACTTAATATCAACACATTTATCAGTTCCATTATATATAGAAAGAATTTTTGGTGGATATTTTGGAGGTTCCCCCATTGTTCTAAAAACAACTTCCTGACCGAAATTAGAATGACCTGCTGCATTTTCAGCTCGAACACTAAAGGCATATTTAGTGTATGGTAATAATTTATTAATTGTTATTATTGTCTCATTAGTCTTTGTTAATATAACTTGAATGTCATCAGCATCCACCTGACTTATAAGAATCGAATATTTTAAAATTGGCATATGAGCTTTGGCAATGCTATGATTCCATGACAAGGTAACATTCTTTTCACCATAACTTACTATAAAAGGTTTTGACGGTGATGGTGGTCGGACTAGAAATGTTTTATATATGTATAAAAAATAAATAATTTCTTTTATTGCATGAGAAGGTAGCTCTTTTTATTTGAATGCATAATTGTACTTCTCAATTATATATAAAGCTTTAAGTTTTTTATTGTATTACTAATGATTTGTTGAAAATGGCAAAAATTGTTCTAACTACTAGTATTTCATTATAGTCATTTCATCAGTCATGATCAATTTCCGTCATTAAACTTGTTATAATTTATTTTTATAATGTTAATAGACTTTAAACATGTGGCCTTTCCGGAAAAATGAAAGCCATTATGTTTCATGATACTTTTACATGCGTTAATTTTAAAATTAGTATTATTAAAGGAAGTCACTGTTTTAAAAATGGGAAATATTCTATATATTTAAATAATTAACTAGATGTATATAAAGAACTCTTTTTTGTATAATTTTAAAATTAAAAGATTATAATTCAACAAATTATAATACAATGAATTTTATTTAAATAGATATATAAATGAGGAAATAAAAAGAATGGTTGTATTTTATTTTGTTATAGAGACCATACATCCTACATATGTTTTCGTGATATTACAAAAGAAATCTGGTTTTTGTTGTTACAAATTACTATTGTATTGAAAAGCAAGCTCAATTCATTAAATTAAAACTCTAATTATAGAGAGGAAGCTTTCAATATTTAATAGCGATCTAGATTTAATATAATAAACTTTATATTCATCTATCCCTACATATACTCAAATGTCAGCTGTTCAACTTTAAGAATTATGTGACTCATTATATAAATGGTAATAAAGAGAATATAACCGTTTTCTAATAAACACTTTTTAAGGTTATAATAAACATGGAAATAGAATTTTTTTTTTTTCATTTTTAACTTACCCATAACAACAATTGGTGTATTATATGTTATAGAATTTTGAATAAACAAAGGATCTGCTTCTAATCTACATTTGTAATTTCCTGAATCTTCAGGCAATGCTGGTTGTATTTTTAATTCATAAAATGGTTTTATTAATTCATATCTCATTCCAGCAACCCACCATTGCTTATTAAGATCCATTAATGCTGCCTACAAAACAAAGTAATAAAATAATTTTTTTTAAAAGCATCTGTTTTTTGATGATAAGGAATAAAATTTATAATTTTAAGTTGTTTCATCTTTCATCGATGTCAGTTTTAATTTAAAAAGCTTTATCTCAATTTCTCCATGAATTTGGAAAAAAATTATTTTGAGTATAATATTTATTTTAATGGTATACTTTACGTGATTTAATAAAATCGGATATGAAGATTCCTAAGGATGTTGCGGAAAATAAGATTACATTTAAATATATATATATGATAGTTTCTTATATATACATATATTCACTGAAGACTTCATAATATTAAAGAAAACATTAATAAAATTTATTTATAAATATTAATAATATATTTGTTAAAAGAACATAAAATTCAGGATATACTTTTAGATAGGACAAGCTTATCTTTTATCCACTTAAATTAGATAATATATTATTATTCATTCTTCCTTCCTATAAATATATTTTTCAAAGATAAAATTTTTAGTAAAACTTTAAATTTTACCTAAATATGGAAGGTATAAAGAGGTGATATGATAATTGAAAATAAAATATACATGTTTATATATCTTCAACCCCATATTATTACATAATACAATGTTATCTTTCAATAATACATGGAATAATGTCACATTATTAAAAGAGGTAAAAAGAAAAATGTTATTGAAATATGAAAAGAAAATTTTCACGCATCGACAATTGTTCCGAGGATATAATAATCATTATTTATACTTTACTTTTACGTATAAACTTCCCTTATTTTGAATATATGTTCTATTATGCTTTTTCAAATAAACATATATTTGTACATTATATATAGTAATTTATTACACGTTTATGATTTTTGTTAATAACACCAATATGTCAATCAATTATAGTAAGGCAATTTTGTGAAATGAAACATATTAGTAAAATGGCTAAATTTTTATTTTAAATAATGTATAAAATTTTTAGCAATCCCTAAACTACATTTTAAGTGTATATATATATAAAGTAGGATGTTATAAAAAGTTAAACTACTTTATTAAGGAAAATTTCAATTTACTTATATTTTTAAATAACCAAAAGATACTCATCACTTGAAATAAGAATTAAAAGAAAAGACTTTTTTAACTAATCAAGAAATAATAGCTTTTAAAAGTTATTTTCTTTTAAAAAAGATTTAACTATTTAAAGATGTAAATTTTATAATTAAAAGAGTATTTACAAAAATATATTAACTCCAATCATATAATTGACTAATTTTTCTTTAAAAATATATGCTCCCTATTGAGTGATAAATTTTTAAAATTATCTTGTTATTATATAACTTCTTTTTTTTATCTAAAAAGTTTGATTTAACAAGAAAAGTGATAAAAATATATAAATAATTTTTCATGTTTTTATTTTGTTTTCATTGTATATAAAAAGAGAAACCCATTTTAAAGGAAAAGAAATGAATCGTTTTGATATATTGGTATAAAATCATGGTTATGTTATATAGTATAGTCATTAATTTTTGTACTAAACATTCATCAAATAAATATTAACTTTAGTTTTAAGTAAAATGAAAAATTATAAAAGAAAAATGATAATAAATCTTATGTTTTATAGTCTTTATATATTTATCATAATCGAAAAAGATAATGGCAATTTTCTGTGGAAAAAGAAAAAAGAAATGATAAATGTATGAAGAAAAGGATGGAATAATGAGATAATTGCTTTTTGTTATAAATTTTAGATAACAATTATGATTTATAATTTTTTTTNTTTTTTTTAACATAATAAATAATTTTCTAAATGTGTGAAGAAAATAATTTATAATGTTTTAAAATGTTTCAAAAAAGATTCTTTTAAAATTAAGTAACATACCTGTTGATAACTTGCAATTAATAAATCTTCATGATACCAATCAAGCCTTCTTATTAATTGAGGACTTTCAAAATCAGGTGCCATATGTGTTCTGATAAATTCTTCTGCTGGAGGGCAATTTAGTGTAATCTCAGAACCATTTAACACATTTTTTCCAACTCCATAGCAAACATTTATTAAACAAATTTGTAAATATATAATAAGAAATAGCCTTTTTCTTTTAATTTGGCTAAAGAAAAATAATTCCATTGAATATAACAATAATAGTATAGATTCTTTTCGATTTTTCAAATTAATCTTTGATAATAATATATCGAAACATTAGTTTAAAGTGTAGAAATAATAAACTTTTATATTCTTTGTCTGTTGCCAGAAATTACGTGTTGTGTGTATCAAAAACCGCTAAACACCCTTATTTATATATATAAAAATTTGTATATAAATATATGTGACAAAGTTTAAGCGTTATTTTACTAATAGATGCAAAAAATTTCCAAAAATTCTATAAGAAAAAAAAGTAAAAGGTAAGAAACATTTTTATCCAAGAATATATATATGTAATATATAAGTTTTATTGAAATACTAATATCATAATTTATATATAATATGGTACGATTCATAATAATTTTGTTAAAAATTGTAGTTTTTATTATTATAATACATAACAGAACCACAAAAGTTATTGGGCATATGGAGAAAATTGTAGATTATGTAAGAAGATGCTTGTAATATGTGCATGATCGCGGAAAAGAACAAAGTATAAGGATTATTAAAAGTTTATGGGCGAGATCCTTTATAGTAATGAGATAATTTTATATTATAGATAAGTATAAAATTTATATTTTAATATTTATAGAGATATTATGAGGGAAGATAATTAGTATAACAAAATATAATATCTTTTGAGATAGAATTAATATGTGTAATTTAATAATTGGAATGTCAAATTTTTTAGCTAAATCACTAATTATAAATAGTTATTTATTAAAATGATATATGAAAACATAGGAGAAAATATTTGAGCAAGTAAAACAGTTTTGCCCTCTTTTATCATTCACACACCAAATTATAGCTTATTTAATATAAACTCCTCCCTTGCCATTCTAAACTATATCAAGACAAGCCCAACTAAAAGATTTAAGGATATTAAGATAGGGAAACTGTTTCCCATAACTAGATTATTATTATATCATTTTATTTAACTTAAAAAAATATTGGAAAACTCCATGTAGTATTAAAAGGTATATAAAACATAGTTGTAAAATATTTTATAATAATCTTAATGATATATATAAATTTTACACATGAAATGAATTGGTGCCTGTACTAAGATAGTTTTATTATAAATTTTATGAATTGAACTGATAATATATATAAAAGAATAAAAGAATAAAGAAAAAAAGATGAAATGAAAAAGAACTATCACTTAATATATATATATATAAGAAAATTAAAAGAAACATTGAATGACGATAGTTTTTATAAATTAAATTCAATTAGAAAGTTTTAAAGAAAAGAAATAGTTACGTAAATGAATTCATGAATAAATTTGGCACCACTTTTATTTATTATAGTAATATCTTAAAATATTATATTATAGAAGGAAATATTTTTTTTTAATATTAATATAAATTTGAAACTTCATTTAAAATATATAAAAAAAAGAAGGTTAATTTTTAATATCAAAACATTTTGGCTGATAACTTTTTTAGTATCCACTATAAACATCAATCAAATGAGGCATTTAAAGATACCAATTTATTAGCATACGTAGCTTCTATTGTTTATATGAATATTATTATTTTTGAGTAAAAATAAAGTTAAAATTACTCTGTTTATGGTAAGTAGAATGATGGATAAGTTTTTAAAAAATTAATCCTTATAAAATATTCGAAAGTTATTTAAGCTGTCTCCTACTACACTAATAATAAGTCTTTTTCTTTAGGAGCAGGTTCATCTGTTAAAGATAAGTGAAAAAAGACATGCTACTGAGGTTTTTGGGAATGAAAATGAGGACTTCAAAAATATTTGTTATGGATATATATATATTTATATGTCTACATATGTATAATGAGATAGTTTCATTGAATGTCAAAAAAGTTCCACCTCTGAAAAATAATGAAATTAAATTGTTAAAGGGCAAATATATAATTATTAATAGTTTATAATCAACTATTATTCTTTCTATGAATGCATCATACTTTTAAAAATTTATGACTTTGTCTATTCAATATATATAAGTTTGATTAATCTTCAATTTATTATTATTTCAATACACTTGATTTTTTTCATTATTTCCTCTATCAAATTTTTACCTCAGACAAACATTACATCAAAGACATCTGTCCCACATTTTTTAGAAGTACAAAGACTCCTGGAAAGCAATTAATCCACCATAATAAAATCATATAAATATATATTATAAATGTTTCAAGATAAAAATGTGATATTTAATATTATATCCTCGTATACCATTACCTTTCAATAATAATAAATAAAAATACAAAGTAACATAAAGAAGGATAAATATTTCATGAAGTTTTTTATACCTTTACTACCATTGGAATATAAGATGTGTAAATGAGTAGGTGATAGAGTATATTAATTATGTACATTTAAAAATCTTTTTCCTCATATTCTCTTTTGACAACATTTTTAAAATTATTTTTCTAACATTATATAAAAAGTATTGAAGACAATAAATCTTTTCTATTATTAATTGACAATGAAAGTGATTATTTAAAAATATTTTATTGACTTTATAGTTACAAAGAAGGAATATTTATTTTTATAAAAGTTTTATAACTTCCTATCGAAATTTGTGTAATCATTTTAACTTTATCAATTGTTTTATAACTGTCTATGCGACTTTATCTCTTCTTGTTATTTGAAACATAGAATTTTTGTGTGTTAAATAAGTTTTTTATCTTCATAAAATAAAATATATATATGAGCATTGTAATTGAATATTTATAATTATATTAAAAACATTTATGAACAGATATTTTTTTTTTGCTAATATATTTTCACACTTCAACTACCATTTAGTACATGTATTTGGTTGGTGAATTATCCAAATTGTAAGCAGGAGGTAGATCTAAGTCTACAACTGATTGAGCATAATGATGTGATTGTTGTGGTTGAATTGGACCTCCACCATTTACCATTGAAGTTTGATATACAGAAGCTAGAAAGTATAAAAATTAAATATAATTATTTTTTTTTATCAATTTTTGAGGTGTTGGATAAAAGATATCATTATTATATATTGTATTAGTTAACGGGCTATTTTATAATATCTTTTGTTTTGTTTGCTTTCCTTGAGAATATATGCAAACATTACTCAACACAAGGTGATGTAATTGTAGAAAAACAAGATATTTGGAGAAAACTAGTTAGTTAGAAAGTGATAAGAATCTCAAGAACTATGGTGCATAAAAGTTTTGATATATATATAATATAAACATATACTTTATCAACAGGATTGTAAGGAAAATAATATTGTTATAAAAATATATATCATAAAAGTGACAATTTGATAGAGTGTATACTTTAAAAATAATAGAAAACATACCTCCAGATGATACAAATTGATTTTCTTCTATCTCCTGATCTTTTTGTTTTTTTCTACGATGACTCATTCCATAACGAATAAGGGCCATTAAACATATGCTTATTAAAAGAATTGTTAAAACGACAGCTAAAATATAATATAAAAATTATAATAATAATAATTAAATAAATAAAAAAATCACCTAAAATAATCCATCCAACCATGTTTAGTGCTGAACCACTCAAAGGAAGAGGATTGTCTGCAATAGGACAATTATCAATATCACGAAGTTTAGTTCCGACAGGAGGGCAACCATTACTTGTTGGTGTTATACATTGTGCTACACAGCCAGGTTTATCTATATCAATATCAGCATTAGTTCTAAGAAGTTGTCTAAACCATTCTAAACGACTATCACAAAGCCATGGGTTGGCACAAGCATAAATTACACGACGATCATTTGGTTCTGGAGCAAATGAATTTGTAAATGTATTTGTAGGCATTGTTTGAATTAAATTGTAACTGATATCTAAATGACGAATAGATGGTAAGTTAGCAAAAGCGGCATCATCAACTCTTTCAATACGATTATTTTGTAAATCAATTGAATAAAGATCATTAAGACCAGTAAAGTAATCACTACGAACTTCATTTAACCTATTTCTATTCATAATAATAGCTTGAATTAATTTTGTTCTTTGAAAAGCACCTTGATCAATTTGATATACAGCAGCTTCAGACATTTCAAGTCTAATAAGATTTGGTGTATACTAAAAATTAAATAATAAATAATTTAAAATAAGATAAAACTTACCTTAAATGCATCTTCTGGAATGATACTAATTGGCGTTTCTCCAATACCTAATGTTCTCAATTGTCTTATGTAGAAAAACATTTCAGGATTCCACGTTGGAAATTTATTACCTGTCAAATAAAGATATTGTAATATAGGGACACCTTGGAAAGCTTGTGGAATAATAGTTACAATACCATTAAATTCAAGTGAAAGAGAAGTTAATTTAGGAAAATCTAAAGCTCCAACAGGAACTTGATTAATTTGATTTAATCCAAGATTTAAATTTATTAATGTTTCTCTACATCCAGCTAAAGCATAACTTGGTATTTGTGTCAATGAATTTGTTTCTAAACTAAGTTCTGTTAAAGATGTTAATGATCTGAGAACGTTAGAATTCATAAATGCAGCATTAGTAAGTCTATTTCCAGCAAGTTCTAATTTTAACAATTTATCTCTACTGACATAATTATCAAAAGCTGTTGATGAAAGTGTACTAATACGATTTCTATTTAAATAAATTTTTCTTAAAGCTCTTAATTCTGTTAAACCTTGTTGTGGAACTTGACGAAGATTGTTATCAGAGAGATCTAATTCAACCAATGAATCAAGCATATTACCATTAAAAGCTCCATTTTGAATTGTTTCAAGAGTATTTCTATTCATGACAAGACGAAGAATGGTAAAGTCAGTAAAAACATTAGATGGTATGTTCGTTATAGCAGTATCAACTATTGTTAAAGAATCAATTGGAACACTTTTTGCTTGCTGAATAGCATTGATAACATTAGATAAACTTCCGGCTTTCTCACAAATAATGGCCACCGGTTCATATATAGAAGGGGCGCATCTACAAGGACTACTTACGGCAGGGCATTGTGCTGATACTCCATTGAATGCAACAGCAATTATTAATATGGTCAAAAACCATTTTGAAGTAGATTTATTAGTTATAATTTTCATTTAAATGTTACGACCTTGTGGAATATATTGATATGTAAATAATACAGTATTAAATAAACGTTCTAAAATTAAATATATTAATAAAAATGTCTCTATTTGTATAAATTTTAATTACTATTAATTATAAAAAAAATTGATAAAACTACAAATATATTTGTTATAAATAGAAAAATACTATATTATTATGATATATTTTAAAATAAAACATAATACGTTGGTCATTTTAAAATATAAATCAGTAGACTTTTTATCATTTACAAAGAGAAATATAGGTCCAATATATATTTTGTTAGGGGGGATCAAATGAAGTTGTTATGTAAGCTTACTTTGCACAAACTCTCTCTAAATATTTCTTAATCTCTCAAGACCACAGGAGGTATGGAAAATAAAAATGTGAAAGGGGACAAATTAAAACACTTGTTTGAAGGTACCTTACAAAAGTGAAGAACATTATTTAGGAGAAATAAAGTTACAGGTATTTTAAAGTTGAAACTTGAAATTTAGTTAAATGAAGATTTAATTTATTATTTCGTGTGGTATTTAGCAGTTATCATTTGTTTAATATATAAGAGGTCTAGGAATAACTTTTTGTTTATTATATCTATATTTGCGTATACATATATGCATACACCTGATTATATATTGTTATGATAAGGATTTAGGGCATTATTTGATTAAATTTTATTATGATGAAAGCTTTTTAATCAAATTAATAATGACCGTTTGGGATGGGAAAAATTAAGTCAAATAGATAAAAGGTAATTTGATGATAAAAAAATGTTTGTTAAATGAATATTTTTTGACCATTAAAATATATAATATATTGTCCATATATTTACTTTCAATTTATTTAAATAGGGATATGATAATGTTGTTCAAAAAATGATTATAAACTTATGTGAGTCAAAACTATTTTATATATAATTTTTAATATTAAATATGGTATTAGAAAAATAAAAATAAATAAGATTTGAATCATATATATCTTTAAGTAAGAGAAGCTCTTATAATAACACGTTAATATTTAATACTACATTTGATCTTGAAATAACTTTAAAAGGCTTTTATCAATCTGAATAGGTAACCATAAGTATCATCTATCAGGTTTACTAAAAGTAATTTAATGTTTTGTTTCAATGATTATGTGGGATTTAGAACTCTTAAATAGGAGGTAAGAGGTGAAAATAAATAAAGATAAGAGATATATTGTAAAGAAATTTGAGGTATAAACTTTAAATGTTTAAAAAAAAATAATGTATCATATACAATATTTCTTATCAATGTATAAAAAATAATAGAAATAGAAATTGATATTGAACTAATATATCATATTTCCTGTTTTTATTCATAATTATATTGAAATAAAAATTAAGTGAAAGAATTTAGATCAAGAAAAGACATACATAAAATAATAATATGATAGCCGGAACCGGTGTTGAAAATTTTTAAAATTGTTAAAAGAAATTTTTAAATATCTACAATAAAACCAACAAAAAGTGGTCAAGTAACAATAAACTTAAATAATGTAACATTCGTTTCTAGGAGATAGAATATATAAAGAAATCTTGAGGGAAGGAAATATGTATAATTTAGGTACTTATAGATAGACGGTATGAAAAAAACATTTATTTGAATTCATATATACAAATACTCAACAAATGAAACATCTCAGTAGTAATAAATATCAAATTTGATGGAGGAGTGAAGAATTTATGTACTCCTTAATGTAGTTTTTTCTAATCATTTCTGGTCCAGTCTATCTTAATGTATATTTCTGATAATGATTGAATAAGCTCATGAGGAAAAAATTATTTGTTGATGGTTGAATAATTTTTAAGAATGGACAGAAGACAAATGTTTAGAGATTAGCTGTTTCTTAAGATTGGTAAACACCATGAAAATTATTTACTTAAAGAATGAATGATTGGAAACAGTTGATTATTCAACAAAAGCTGGTTGTACTGATAAAAAAAAATTAAAGGAAATGACCTGATGTTGTAACATATTATTAAAAGATATATTGTCAATCATTTTCCATCTGCAAAAAATCATCTTTTGAAATGAATAATAATTTCAAAATTATGTAAATGATGTGACTTTTTAATAAATGTTTTAAGTATCTTGAAGAATAGGATAATCTTTTTAAAGAATTTAGATTATCAATATATTACTATACATGTTTCGTATTGTTATATATTTATTTTTCTTATATGTTACTTACTAAGTTAGAAAAGAAAGTGGTCATCGAAGAATTTACTTATTACAAAATTTTATATTTTGTTATAATATTTTAAAATAATCCACTAAAATATGAGTGAGTCATGTCGTTAGTGAAAAAACAAAAATACATTATTTTTGATTAAAGTCAAATATGTTGATTCCTGTTTTAATTTAAAAAGTACATTTAAATTGTATTTAAAGGCACTTTTTGAATTGAATTGAAATTTGAAGTCAAAAATATTGTATAAATAATAAATTTATTCTTGATTGTCTTGATATAGTTTGTACATAATTGTGATGTATTATATATAAGTAATGGAAAAATATATTAAAGATTCTATATGCTTATCTCTTGTTATTATTCTTCCCCTTGCATGTATGGAGCTTCAAAAAAATAAGCTAAATAATTAACAATCTTCTTGTTTACCATGACTTTATAGTTTTTATTAGATTAATATCAAAGATTATATCAAATAACAAAGCAAATAATGCAAAAAATGTTTTATAAGTTTTGTTTATTTTTTGTCTTAAATAGAAGTTCTTATTATTCTTAAAATTTGGATAAAGAAAATGAAATTTTAATTATAAAACATTGTATTTTTTTTACAATAATTCAAATATAGAAATGTGAATAATGGAATAACAAGATTATTATTTATAAAAGCCAGTCAAATTTTGTTGTCTAAAAAACATTAATTGTCCTTTATTTTTCGATTAGACATAGTAACCTTCTTAATAAATCTTAAGTTTCTCATAATTAATTTTTCTAAACAATAATAAAATATTTATGAGATAGACAAAAAAAAATTATACTCATATCAATAAGAATATTTAAGATTATTGAAACTTAAATGCTGTATAATTGCTCACATTAATATTATATACGTCTTTCTAGATTACAATCAAAAAATTTTTCATAACCATAATTTCTTTTTTAAAGAAATAAAAAGTTTCTCTACCTGTTTATTAATTACATATAATATTATCTTTCTATCTCTTACGTCACCAAATTATTCTTTTTATTTTTAATTTTTATATTCATTTAATATTTTTTACCTCAATAATAATTGTATTTACCGGAATTGATATTACATATGTATTTTTACATAACTTTAATTTTTTTAACAATTAACGATAAATATTTTTTTTATATTCATACTTGATTAAGTCTTGTTTACGTCAAATTCTTATAAATAAATAAAATACCTGGTACTTCGTTTAATGTTATCGTCATAAGAATTAAATAATATAATATATATATTTTTGTGTCTTTAAAAATACTCTTAAACAGGGTGATAGTTAATAATGTCAAATGATGAAAATAATCTATCTCTCAATATGATATTTAACTATATTTAATTATACGTTAACAAAACATTATTTAAATTTTCAACAAAAATGTTTAGTCATTTTTTTAATTACCTTAATATATAAAAAAATAAACTTTTACTTCTTTTAACAGGTATTTCTAGTAATAACGATACATTTAATAACACCAATTTATCAATATTTAATGGACTGATAAAAGTAGTAGTAGAAAATATATCATGCCGTTTTTAAATTTAACAAACTCTCTTCTTTGAGTAATTTAATATTTTATATTTGTAACAGAATAAGATTTATTAAATTGTTTATTTTATGTCATTAAATTAAACGATAAAACTTTTTTTTTTCATTTAACAATAAATATATTTAAAAAATACTTTTTTATCATTGTAAAAATATGTTTAAACATTGTTATAACGCATAATTATTTTTAGTATAATAGCAATATACACGTCGATATTTAAGAAAATTGTAGTAAAGTTTTTTTTTTTTTGATAAACAAGCTTATCACATTTTTGTAAAGTATAGTAATGTTATTTTAAAATATTCTTTATTTTTTTATGTAGGTTAAAGATCATTTGTTAGTAGTAAATTTTTAAATAATAAATGAAATTCTTATTGCCATTTTACTCCTAATCAACATGGGAGTTAGGGTTAAGATTAAACAAAAAAAAATATATATCTCTACACATATTTGGTACTTTATTTTTCTTAATAATATTACCCCATATCACAACTAGCTTTTTTTTGACTTGTTTTTTTTGCTTTTTTATTAAATACTATCAACAGAATATTATACTTGCCATTTTTTAATAGTGCCTTTATTTTTATCTTTTTCTATTATTTCTATTTTTCTATTTTCAGTCTTTCAAAATTGCACTTTTTCAATTCATTTTTATCCATTCATTTTTAATACTTTATCCAACTTTCTAAAAGTACTTGAGTTTCACTTTCTTTTTTCTATTGTATATATATAATAAAAAAAATATATTTTTATATACTGCTTTTCTGATATTAATTTTGTCAAAAAAGAAGTATGTATAGATAGATAGATAAAATTTTTGTTGAACAAAAATTGTACCCCACATTTATAAATTTCTAATTTTTATTTTAAAATTTAAACTACCATTTTTCTATCTTTTATATTAGCAAATAGAAATATATTTTAAAGACATATATGTATATTTTTATATAAAGGGAATAAACTTTTTAACAAAGATTAAACTTTATCCAAAAATTTAATGCGTATTCTCTGATATTTTATATGTATAGAATGTAGAAACACAAAATATTTTTCGATCATTTCTATATATTTTCTTAATGTATATATATTTGTCTTTAAATATTAAAATAAAATTTATTGTTAATGTTTTAATTTTTTTAAGATTATATATACATATATTTGATGAGGAATGTTTCATGTATATTATCTTCCTTTTTTTTTGATTCTCCTATTGTACAATCTTTAATGAGGTAATAAAAAATTGTATAAATTATCTACCCATCTAAAAAAGATCAAATAAGCATTTGTCTTTATAAAAAGAAATGATTAATAAATAAAATAGTATATATTTTTTAAATAAAAGCATTATTGTTTTCATAAGTTACAAAAAAATGACTCAAGAATTGTGATTAATTTAAATATTTGTAGTCTTCATTATATCTTTAGATACACAGCAAAACGTCATCCAATGTCTATTGTTTGTGTATTATTTAGGAGAAACATTAAAATTTGTAGTTAGGTAACATTCTGTTAAACAAATATATCTTAAAAAATCATAACTATTGATAAATGTATCTAGCAAACAAGCATTGAATGTCAATACTTTTGTCATTATATTAATTTTTAATTTTATTTTTACTAATCCAATAACAATATATTTTTTATTAACTATATTTTTATAGTAATCTTTTGAAAACTTTAAATTTATTATACATGTTTAACGAATGATTTTTGCACTTTCTTCTATTAGTTATTGAAGTATAATAATTTATACTTTTATTTCATTATTATACCTTTTAAAATATTCTCCCTAAAAGTAAAGTTTATGTCTTTTTATACTTTAATTGGCATATATATTTTTTTATTATCATACCATGCTTAAACAATCCTTCATTAATTACTTAGTATAACATTTCAAAATACAATTTTTCTGTTCATTATTCTTTTCAATAAATGTATTATCTATTTTCTTATATAAATGCATGTGAAATATTTTTATCTCTCAATACTTAATAAGTTTAACAATTAAAATAATCAGGAGAACTAATATTCCTCTATACATTCTTTCTATATACATGTAGTTATAAAATGATTTTCTTTCTATCAAGTAACGGAATAGCTTTTAATTAGAAATGAGGTTTCTTAAAATTTTTTTTATCACTTTATTCTTTATTTTATATCATAAAAATTGTTACAATATGTTAAAAAATATAAATTTTATATACTTGTCCTTTACCAAAATAACAAGGCATCTTCTATTTTATAAAGTAACTTTTATTTGAAGCTATATCTTTTTACATTCCTGAAATAAATTAAAAAATATTTTTAAAGTAATTTTTTAAACAAATTATTATTATTGAAACTTCTTTCATATAACATTGTCACTTGAAATGTGTAAATACAAATTTCACTAATTCTTTTCTTATCTCTTTTCTTTTAAAAAGCCTTGTTATCTCCATAACTAATCTTTTAACCGATAAAAGTTCTCTTTTCAATGTCTTAATTTAATTTTCAAAATCATAAACATAATTATTTAGAATTATACATATACGTTAAGCATATATATATCTATTGAATAGCAGAACATTCCTGATAACACTATATAATACAAGTTTATACGGATATATTAAAGTAGTTGACTGAAATCTCAGCATGAATATTTAAATAATTTCTTTTGCTACTAGCAAGTTAAAAGGAAACAAAAATGCATTTATCACACTGAATATAAAATGTATTATATATAAAAATTTCCAAAAATTCTATTTTAACCATATACGTATATTATTTTTTGATAGACATCAAAAAAAATTTTTAATAACTTCAAATACCTAGTTTATATAGTATATTATTTTATTTATGTAGTTAAAATTTATATAATTTTTTCTCATAATTTTAATAATATAAAAGATAAGATATAAAAATCCAATTGATAAAAAACTTGTTATATACTACACACCTAATGAAAAGTAGTAAAATTTATGATGATGATATATATTTGAATCATTTCTATTATCATTATAATATCATCCTTTTATTGAAGTTGTAAATATATTAACTATAATTATGCCTTACATATCAAAAACATTTCATTTTATCAATATCAATACTAAAATATCCTTTTTCTCATTTATTTTATTAAAAAAATATGATTTAAAAATGTTTTAAAATATATATGTAATATTTTTTTAACAAATAAGCGTAGCTTTTTTAAGCTTTTCTAAAATATTATTTCTATTTATTGTAAATACCTCTTATCGTTTTTGCCATTACAATTTTTTATTTCAATACATATGTATATGCGGAAGCAATTTAATGTTTGATAACTAATATGAGGTATTTTTATGGAAATAAAAGAAATTTAAAAATGTTATTCTTTTCAATTATATTTTCAATAACCAAACGAAATTTTAATATTATATTGAGTATTTTAATAAAAATTATAAATTATAGTAATGAAAACTTAAACACATTCTATTTATTTTATAATATGTATATCTTTTTTTATAAAAATTGTTTATAGTTAATTATGCCGTTTATCTATACATTAACTTTATGTTTTTTTATTTTAATTTTTTTTAATATTAATTATTTACTGATAATGTTACTTTTTTAAAAAAAATATTAATTTTTAGTCAAAATAATGATTGATGATTATATAAGTTGTTTAATAATCTTATCTTCCTTTTGATAAATATTTTAAAGCAATAGTGTATAAAGTTGTCTCTGATGTATTGAATATGAATACCGTTTAAAGATTTTAATTATTAACTATTTATTTTAATTTTCCCTTTACTAAATTTAAAACATTATTTTATTAACTTTTTATTAATAATGTTTATGTTTATTAACAAAACACTTTGTGCCATTAAATTTCAAAGCATTATTATAAAAATGCATTAGAAATGTACCATTATTTTTATAGTTTTAAACACATTGTCCTCAAATATATGTATCATCATATCATTATAAACATTATTTTCTTAAATATTTTAAACAATCATCTTTTGAAATAATATTAATAACATAAAAAAGTGTTTAAAAGTACACTTTTTTGTAGGATAAATAATTTGATTAAAATCAGTAGAAATAAGAGGATTTGAATAATTATATTTGCCTAGTTATATAACTTAATCTTCATTATTTCTATCACTTTACGATTACTCTCTTCTTTTAAATCAAAAAGCAACCAAAAGTTGTAGGGTTTATAGGCTAGTTGTCTATATTTGGAATTTATAGATAATCTTATATATTTTGGCAGGGCATATATATAAATATATACAATAAAACACATATGGATTATATGTGAAAATAATAATAACTTTTATAGAGACAGTATACAATTGAACTGTTTATAAAAGAAGAGTAATCATGTTGGAGTCTCAGTTGAGTGAAGGGACATTGTAGCAAATAGTTGTTAATGAATATCCACAAGATGGTCTTTATCTCTGTTCCATAAACTCACTATAGAACGGGTAAAGAGGGAAGTGACCTCCATCTATTTGATGACGTCTATAACAGTAATGATTTTGTCAATATTAAAACCCTTTTTAGGTTATCATCTGCTTTTGAAACTTTTATTCAACAACTTTGTAATACAATGTTTGTAGTATGGCTAAAGTTAAACATATACTAGATATTTAACCTTTACACCTTATTATATTTATGAATAATTTTTTAATAATATTAAAGCTTCATTATTGAAGTGTGATATTTGAAGTTATCTATAAAAAATTATATATTCTTTACACTTTAAACAAAAAAAAATACTTCCATTCTATTTAAACTCTTAATCCTACGTTTTTATTAAAATGTTTCGCTCCACTAATTCTTAAAAATGGCTTCATCAATCAAACAACTTTTATATTGTAAATGGTCTCTTCCACAAACATACACCTGTTTTCTCTATTATTTTAATTTTTCAATCTTAAATCCTTACTTCTATTTTCATATCCAACAGTGAGACATTGTTGTTCACTAAGAAATATCTCTCACTGACCATGAAATTCTCCAGTTTTATCTATTTATGTCCATCTGTCTTAGAGAGACGGTTAACTATACATAAATTTATTTATTTGCTTGCAACTTCTACATTATAAATTCTTCACATTACGAGAATGTTAGTTATTGGACGTTTTCTTCTATTTTATAACTACATCCACTTACGCTTACTTTAAGCTTAATGTTGTTAAAAAGGAAGATAACTAAAATAGAAAAAGATTTAGCACCTTCTTTAAATTTAATTTATGATAAATATATATTTAAATAATAGCTAAATACATCTCAATGTTAATGATGATGCTTACCTTTACTTCAATTGTCAAAAAAGTGATTGGAGTAAAGTTCAGAAAGGTAAAGTTAAATGAGTAATCTAGTCGTTTTATTTACATTTATATAAACATTATAAACGTTGATATAAAATAAAAATAAATATTAAAATCAAAATGTATTGCCAAAAATTTAATTACAACTTTTTTTTTTAATTTTAATTTTACTTTTAAATTTTATTTGGTACTTCTCTGAAGTATCTTATTTTTAATATAAAAATTTATAAATTTTAAAGTACAATGTTTAATCAGTGTATCCTTTTAAATGAAACAATTTATCAAATAAAAGTAATGTATAAAAAAATTAATAAGTTCTAGTTAATATATAAAAAAATTAGCTTGTTTATATTAGCATGATTTTTGATATGTTAACAAATTATCTGATTTCCTCATAATTTTTATACACAATTTACTTTATAATACCCAAAACATATCTTTTTAATTTTTACTTTTATTATTTATATTTAAAATGAAGATAAAGTAAAGCGATATTTCAAAAAGTGCAATATAAAACTAATCAGTTTAACTATTTATTTGTAATTTTATCATTTTTAGTGTAAGTTATTTTTATATATATTCATTAACTACAAATTATTTCAATGTTAAATATTTATTTTTATGTTTTGTACTATAATGTAATAGAGTTATTTAAAGTTCTTTTCCTTTTTTTACTGATTTGATGTTGATTTTTTTTTAAAACTCCCTTTTTTATAAATTCTCTTCTATAAAGTACTAAAAGCTTCTTGCTGCTATTTGAGGACACTTCTCGCCCACCCTATACATATTATAATCATTCTGTTTATATTACCATAATATAATGACGAGACGACGGCATTTGTTCAAAGAAAACATTTCGTATTTGAACAAATAATGCAAATTCTTAAATTTCGGCACTTTCCGCTAGAGTTAACATATGAATGTTAACGCCTAATAAAAATATACATGATGTTTACATAAAATAGTTGCTTTCAAACATTTAACGCTCATCCTATCTTTTTAATAACATTGTTAAAAAAAATATATATATATTCATTCATAATATTGTAAAAAAAAAAGTAAATTTTTTGGCATGATTCATTCATTAAATTAAAATAATATTTTTTTAAGTTGCCCCTATCTAAATATTTGTCATTTCGTGAAAATAAGAAATAAATTTAAAAATATCTATATTAATTTTGTTTATGTTTACTTGAATATCGTTACGTATAAAGTGAGGCATTTTTACAATTTTTAAATAGAATTAAAATAAAAAGCTTCATTGTAATTGAATTTAAAAGTAAAGTACAGATATATATATAAATTTTAAAGATATTTTCTCCTGTAATTAAAAATTCCTGTTTATTTTTTGTAAGTTACCTCTCTATTGTTATAAGAATATGGAGGTTATTTAACAAGATTAACGACTAGACATAAATAGATACCTTATAATATTTCTGGAATAAACTATTTCAAATATATATTATATTTACATGTAAAATTGTAACTATTTTTGCTAAACATTTATAATTAGTATAAAAATGTCTTCTCCATTTTCGTTATCTCATAAATTTAGATAGAAAATAACAAAGTTTATTAAAAACAAAATGCCTATTAATCAAAAATTTTTCCATGCTACATTCATTCTTCACTATCCGTGAGATAATAATATGTATATATATTTTTATTTCTTCATATAACTTATAGATGAAGTTTTTTATCACATTTTTTATATATTTTTTTATTAAAATAATAGTATATTAGTTAATTTTTAATGTGGAAATAGATTAAAAGTTTTTAGTTTTTGAAAGTAATAATGTGTAACTAAAACTTAAGGTTAGGCTTTACTTTTAAAATTTAAATGTTTTTTGGTTATGAAATGTTCTGCGCGTAATGTTAAGGTTTTACTAAAATTGCGGAAGTAAAAGATTAAAGGAATAGAAAAAGTTTAACTTTTTGTAAAATATATTTTACTAATTTTTTCATCTTTATTTTACTTTTAAAAATGATGAAAGAAATCATATATTCACCAGAATCACTTCTGTATATTTATTATTCATGCTCTTAAGTAGTATTTTTCGAAAAAAAAAACCCATTATAAAGAAGCTACATTTTCTTTTTTTGGCGAAATACTAATGTATACAATAATATTACAAATATATTGACATTATATTTATCGTTTTTTTTATATTGCTTCATCTTATATTATTCATGTCTTTGTTACATATACTATTCAAGGAGTATTGATACATTTCAAAATTAGACTTTTTGTTTCGGAAATAAAAGTAAAAATTAAAGAGAAGAAGAGAGAAAAATTATATTTTATTATTGTGTAAATGAGAATGACCTTCCAATTACAGTTTATATTTCTATTTTTTAATATACTAGTAATTTTTAAAAATTGTTCAACAAAAGATTTTTCCATCTATGACGTAAATGGGTATAAATTATCACTTATTATAATCAGAAATGATGTGAGAGTAATATAAATTCTAAGCAATTTTTTTAATATAAAATAATGTTTTGAAGATTGTAAAGGTGTATTGTAGAGATAACCTCATATGGGCTTTACACGTATTTACCATCTGCGCATCTCGTCAATGGCAATCGGTGTCATCAACTGACGAGGTGCTTCCTCAATATACGTCTATGTTAATCGTATAAAAATTGATTTTCTTTTTTCAATCCCGCCAAACTTCTCCATATTTATAGAGACATATTTTTATATGTCATTTAAAAATTGAAAAAGTATTATAAATATAATCTTATAAAAATACTCATTTCTCATATTTACTATTCCATTAAAATATCTCTTTTTAAACCCCGAAGTTTCTTTTTCCCCAAAGTCATATTATAATCTATGCTCTTCAACAAACTTTATACGGCACTATTTAAAACCTCTCCAATACAGTCTAATGAAGATAAATGTATGCTTGAATAAATAAATATATGTATGATGATACAAATTTGTTATTAAATATCATTATTAAACATTCATTTCAACTTTTCTTATTTTTTCAAAATAAAAATATTTCCCATAGAATAAATGAAATTTATTTTTTATAACTTTAAGTAGAATTTTATATGATAAATCTTTTTATACATATTTTTATATCTTCCATATTAATATATCTTAAAAACTAGTTTAAATTAAGATCTGTTCAACGCTTAATAAAATTTTATCTTATTACCCTTGACTAGAACTCTCCAAAATGTCCATCTACAAGGAAAATATTTATTAAAAATTATACTTTTTTTTAACTTTAACCAACATATTTTTTAATACACTACCAATGTTTAATTGTTTTTGTCTACTTTTAATAATACTTTTTATTAAGAACTCTACTTTTATTCAAAAAAAATATTTACTTCCTTCTTATTTACATACTATGTAATTAAAGACAATTATACTTCTGAAAATATGATTAATTTTAAAATTAAATTTGAATTAATATAATTTAAATATTGATGTTAAGTATCAATATACTTTTTTTATTTCTACGATATTATATTTTAGTTGATCGTATATATCTTATGCTAAATTTATTGACTTTCATTTTTTAATGGAGAAATGAGAAAGATAAATTACTTCTATACTACAATTAACTATATTTTCTAAAGCATTTCAAACTATTGTTGATGATTACTAAATTGTTTTATTTTATTTATATTGAAAAATTATGATTATTTGTTAAAAGATGGAAGAACATATTATACAATGAATAATTACATTTATTAATAGAAATTTTACCACTTCTAATTCTTCTTATCTTCAGCTTATATATCATTTTTCATCTTTTAAAACCTTCTACAACTTCTTATAGTTACTTACAAATTCAATTCTCTTCTTACTTTGATGTTGATCTTATTTTTTAACAATTCCTACTTCCACTACAAACAATTCTTGTATTTCTTGTCCCTCTCTAGTTAAGTTCCATTAAAGAAAACATTTTAGAGTGTATTTAGCTGGCTTTACCATTCTGGTCAATGTGAGGCAATTTTACTGTTGACCGGTTCAGTTTCACATAAATTGTCCTACTAACCTACCCGGTTTTAAATACTTTTACCCCATAATAATATTCTTGTGACTGTTAAGATAAAACATTGATACCTATTTCAATTAATACAAAGGAACAGGCGTATTAATATTTGCTTAGATAAACTTTTACCATCTTTTTCCCACAATTTTCATTATACTCTTCCCAATACATTAAGTATTATAATTTTTTGTATTTTAACTAGCTAAAAGTTGTATAATATTTTTGTATAATAAAAACAAAAACAATAAAAAAAACTGTCAAGACCTGATTTGTTCTTTTTTGAGATCAAGTATGAGACACAGTTAGTCAACATAAAATTACATTTATTTATGATACTTACAATTTATAGCACATAACTTTTCTTAAATAAAAATATATAATAATAATTTTAAAAATGTAATTTATACAAAATCAGATTGATCATATAGTTTGTATTTTGATAAGAAGATATACTTATTTTATTTAAAAACATTTAAATTAAAAACACTTTATCATAACTTTAAATCTTTTTATTATTATTTTTCTTTTTGCTTTTACATACTTTCATTTATAGAAAATATATTTTATGATAGATAACAAATTAATATTGTTCAAAAATCGACATATATTATTATTTCACTATTATATATATAATAATATCTGACCATTATATATCTTTTTCAAAAATTATTTCTTATCCAAAGACTATAATATAGAAGAGGCTCTTTATAAAATTTCTAGCACATCTTATCAATTGATATTTTTTAAAATGTCCTAATATCTTATTACAATTTTATTATTACAACAAGAATATAAGGAAAATAAGGTTCTATGCCATAAAATTTTTTTATAAATATTTGTTCTAGTGATATTTAAATAATGTTATATGCTTATATATATTTTTTTTTATCTAAAAATATATGACAATATAACCTGGACATTAATAGCAAAAATATCATCAATGTTTATTCATAAATATATTAAGAGTAATGCAAAAAGTATAACAAAATGAGTCTTCTTCTTTTATAAATTTTTTTCCTCTCCAAATATAAATTTTTCTTTATATTGTACAAATATATTTTGTAAACCTGAATGCTTTTTCCTTTTATTAATCACCTCATTCTTAATTTCGTTTACTCACATACACATATATATATATATATGAACAACTGTCATTTGGCAAAACGGAACCTTTAACTTATCTTTAAATGTCCAAACTATTTATTTCTATTTTAAAACTCTCATAATAGCTGTATAATTTCAAGGTTACTTTTACATACAGATGTTCAATTATTTTCCTAAATAGATACCTCCTCATTCGATTTTAGATGAGATATTTGCCAATAAACTTTCTAATAAAAAAAATATAGTTACAATTTTAATATTATTTAATTATTTATTTTATTTAAAAGGAATGAGTTTTACAAACTTTTAAAGATAAAATTATTTAATCAAAAATTATTATTTTATTAATTATTTTTAATACACTGTAAATTAGGGATTTATAATATATAACCACATGTAAATATCTTTTTATAAGTTATTCTAATTTCTTACCAATTACCAACTTTTGCTTCTTAATATGTTCTTTTATCTTGCACTGTATATAGTATAAGTTATATTCTATTGTGACCTTTTTAGTAACATCACCTTTAATAGTATACATGCATTCATTCGATATATAAGAAATGAACCTGCCACAGTCAAGGAGATGCGTAATAGAATTGATGAGAATATAGTTCAGTACATGGTCGCTAAAAAACGATCAATCGTCATTTATAGTTAAATCACCTTAAAATGTATCCAAAACAGTTTTTATTGTTGAGTATACGTATGGCAAACATTGCAAGCAAACTAATAGCTTTAAAAGCCGCATTTATTTTATTTGTTATAAACAGTTCGAGTTATAAAGAAAAGAGATGGTCATTTTAAATAAAAAAAGTTTAGTAGAACGTTCTTCACCTCCTTTTTATATCAGAAAACATCTGCCATCAAATGTCTGTCTCTGTCATCTTTTTTATTTTTTTTCACTCACATTATCATTCTTCTTTATTCTTTAACTTCTTAATTAATATTTTGTATTATTAAACTTCTACATAAAATGGAGAAAACTTACAGTTATCAATTTTATCATATTTATATATACGATAAAGGAGGCTGTCTATGCTTAAAATTTCTTTTAATATTTTTCATTTATTTTATAAACAAATTGAGATTTTATTTTTTTATTTATTATATTTATAATTTTTTTTATCATCGAGACGAAATGGATAAAATTCTTAGTATTTTATTTATTAATAATTAATATAACAATTTTTTTTCAGTTAGCACTCGCTGCTCACACGTATTTTTTAAAATTTCAACAAATACATTTATTTGATTTTTTTTATTAATTTTAATCATTTTTCTACTAAATATGTCATCGGCTTCTACTGCCGCACCACATACAAAATATGGAATGACTACTTCCATTAATGGAATGCAAAATGTAGTTGGAGTCCCAGGAATGAAAATATCTGGATTATCAACTTTGAATGCAGTTGACGTTATTTGTCACAAATTATCAAAGAGTCCTAGTCAAGACTCGTTAAGGTCTGTGAAGACGAGAACGTATGTAGCTGTTTATAACAAAAAATTTTTTCTATTTTAAAAATTCTTTCATCCATGACTTTTATTATGATCACAATTTTTCATTAGATAAGTAATAATGATTGTGATAATATGAAAATTAGTAATAACTATAAAAATATGAAAAATAGTTATTGAGAAAATTAAATGATTTAAAATTCCTTCAATATAGAATATAGTCACTTAGGAGTTATTTGTTAGAAGTGAATGATTAAACTTTTTTAAATTTGTTAAAATTTCTCTAAAGTGCTTTCATTCAAATGACTCCGGGAGACTATTAACTTGAATTACATCCGTTAAAATGTCAGTTATAAATCGCATCAATGGTATTATTTTATGTCTTATCTTATATCCTCCCTTAGCATCTCCTTTAACAGTGTCATGACAAACTTCTTATAATGTTTTTTATTCACCACTACTATCTAAATGTAAATCTCTTATCAGTTGTAGTTGTGTGAAAATTCTAGGATGCCAGCATGATACGCAAATTATAGGATATAACTTTATGAACAAAATCATTTCACATTCTATTTCTTTCGATATGTTTACTTCCGTTGAAATCTTATATAGCTGTCTAATACATAATGCACATTTATAGAAATCATAAAAAAAAGTTTAAAATTTAGCTTTGTACTTTTAGCCATTATAAAAGTTTTGAGTATAGTTTTTAATATAAAATTATTAATATTGAAAATATATAACAATATCTTTACTTTTACATGTTATGGTACCATTTTTGAATATTTTATAAATATTAGTTTTAAGAATTAATATATATGTGGTTGATATATTTATCATTTAGGACCTAGTTATGATTAAATTAATTCTACAGGATTTCGTATATAACCATCTTTTGTTTTTCATTAACGACCATTTATTTGTGTATATTAAAATAATAGGTATTGAGAGAAAGAATGCTTACAAGCATTTTTAAATCTTTTTCATTTATTAAATATTTATTTTCAAAGGTTATTCTTAGTAATGGTAATTATAATTTTCATTACATGATATTTTCTTTTTAATTGACGATTCAATAGTCTAAAATTATAGTTTTTTTAGAAAACTTTTTGAAACGTGGCCTTCTTTCATGACACTTTTTTTAATGATTCATTGTCTACAAAATATACAAATGTGTTATTCATGGTTAGAAAGTATTGTACAAAGCCGTATGATATATTGAAGTACAGCTTTGTAAGTGGTAATAAATACTTTCTAACTATATTTACTTTAATAAAATATTATGAGATGTTTGAAAACGGTACTTAGTATGTTATTTCCTTCCTTATTATTGTCCAACACCTAAATAATCATAAGTTAACTCTCTCCATATACGTGGTGTAAAATACTAATAACGCATATATCTATACATACTTTTTTTCTATATGTACATAACATTTAAATATAAAGAGAAGTATATCATATGAGAACTTAAAATAAAAGTCTAATAGGACATAACCTTTTAATATTAATAAAAATTGTATTTATTTATATTTTAATATTTCTAATGTTTTATTATATTTTCAGAAGCAATTCTTCATCACTAGATTCTAGTGGTAAGATTTGTATGCCCAACCCAAACGTGCCTGTACCAATAATTAACACGGACAACTCCTGCTCGTCCGGTGTGGCGAGCAGTGGAAGTAGTTCATCTGGAATTATTGAAGGTAAACGTGGATACAGACCAGAAGATGCTCTTTCGAGTTTTAAAGATAGAATTTCACCATATGAAACAACGGAAATTTTTAATTATAATCGTATTTACTATGTTGGATCTCAAGCTCAGAAACGGGGTGGATTCAGTTCGAATGCTATAAATAATTACGGCTTCGATGATGATAATGGAGGGTATCATTTAGTTCCTCATGATCATGTCGCGTATCGTTATGAAATACTTAAAGTTATTGGAAAAGGAAGTTTTGGTCAAGTTGTTAAAGCTTACGATCATAAATATGGACAATATGTTGCATTGAAAATTGTAAGAAATGAAAGAAGATTTCATAAACAAGCTGATGAAGAAATAAGAATTCTTGAATTTCTTCGTGATAGAGATGCTGATCATTCAAATAATATTATTCATATGTTGGATAATTTCACATTTCGAAGTCACAGATGTATTACATTTGAATTATTATATGTCAATTTATATGAATTAATCAAGCAAAACAAATTTCAAGGATTCAGTGTATCACTTGTACGGAAATTCGCAGTCTCAATTCTTCAATGCTTAAAATTATTATCAAAACATGGACTTATTCATTGTGACTTAAAACCTGAAAATATTATGCTTAAAGCTGCTAAAAGATCAGGAATAAAAGTAATTGATTTTGGTTCATCTTGCTTCGATAATCAAAGGGTTTATACTTATATACAATCACGTTTTTATCGTGCCCCAGAAGTAATACTTGGTACCAAATATGGAAGACCAATTGATATGTGGAGCTTTGGTTGTATCTTAGCAGAATTATTTACTGGTCACCCATTATTGCCAGGAGAAGATGAATCTGATCAAATTGCTTTAACAATAGAACTATTAGGAATGCCACCTGCAAATTTGTTAGAAAATGCTAAAAGGACTAGAACTTTTATCAATTCTAAAGGTATTCCACGTTACTGTCGTATGGTACAATCACCAACAGGTACAATATCAATTAAACCAGGAACATCAAAAAGAGGAAAACCCAGAGGAATTCCAGGCTCCAAGGGAATGGCCGTTGCAATAAGAGACCCATCTGATACACAATTTTTAGATTTCTTATCAAAATGTTTAGAATGGGATCCGGATTTACGAATTACACCTGAACAATGTATGAAACATCCTTTCATAGCACGAAAACTACCAAAAGAATCCAAAGAATACTAGTTAATAATAATGATGACTTTTAATTTTTTTATTAAAATTACAACAGAGTGAGTGTTTTTACATTAGAATCAAATTATTTGAAAGAAAATTTTAAATGCATTTCTTAAAGAAGTATTTTGGCTGTGGTAGCTGCAATTTATCAATATGTACATTTGCTAATTTGATTATATGTCTATAAATTAATATAAAATGATTAAAAGGAATTTATATTATAACTTTAGCGCAATAATATTTGGAAAGATAAAATTTGGAAATATTAAACTCATTATTGTAATTAAAAACACTATTATTAATATATTTTTGATATTTAATCTACCTTTCTTTCGTATTAGTTGCTACCTTCAATTATAATATTTTTAATAAGTTCTTCTTTTTCTATTTATCTTCCTGATAAAATGGAGTTAAATGAATGATATAACTTAATAAACAGGCATAGGAAGATTTCATATATATTAAGTGATATTTTTATTATTAAAAAAAATGAAAAAAAAAATTATGTTAAAATTATATTTTTGTTGCAATGCACGTGTATCTCAAAATCTTAAGTTGCTAAATAAAATTTTTCAGTAATTTTATATCATATTCTCATAATATTATTTTTATTCGATTTAGTACATGAAATATTATCATTCTTTTTAACATTATTTAAATGTTTGAAATTTATTTATATGTATTAATAATTCCTTATAAAGATTTAACTATCCAAATCTCTATAGGTTCTTGTTTATATATTTTACAATCCATAGAAAAATATAAATTTTAATATTTACACGTAATGATAAAAATTTAAATAGTTAATGTAAACTTTAATCTTTCTATTTCTTTTCAAAGACTAAATCTTTCGTGGCATACCAAAATATGATATTTTTATTACCAATAAATTTTTTAAAAATATAAATTTTTGTTATTTCTTAAATAAATGGTATTTTTAAACATTTAAAAAGAATTATCAAGGTGGAATAAATTGTTCAAACAACTAATTTTAATTTCTTTTTATACAAATAACAATTAAATGTTCAGGCAAATATGATTCAAAGGTTTCAAATTATAAATTAATTTTGTTGCTTTATTTTTAATAAATAAATTTTCTTCCGCATTTTATTTAAAAAAAAAATGTTTCAGCATATATATGCTAAAATGACTGGAAAAAAGAAACCAATATTTATTTATAGTATTTAATTTTGATCAAAACTATTGTTTATACATTTATATGATAAAGAATAATTTTTATTTAATTTATTATAAAAATTATAATTTTATGTCAAATCTTATTAAATACAAATATAATGCTATCTGATATTAGTTAATACTTAACAAGAAAAAAATTTAATTTGTTAAAGAAGATATGAAATAAAAAAATTCTTGAAATAAATAACCATTTCATGTGAAATTCTTCTTTTCTATTTCCTGTTTCCTACAATCATTTTATTGTCTTCTTACAATATTCATTTTTCAAATAAACATTGTTTGCATATGATTTTAAATCTTCCTATGCTACTACACAGTTCTTAACATATATATTATATACCTAATAATTATATATTCTAATGCAAGAGGTATCTTCATCATTTAGACATTACATAACAAAAGTTACTTTCAAATACATATTAAAAAACGAAAAACTTTAATAGGTGATTAATTCTTAAAAAGCTTTTTTCAAGCTTTCTAATTTGTTATAAAGTTATACAAGTTTAATTTTTACTTTAGTTTATGATTAAGTATGGTGTATAAAGAAAAATTATTACTTAAAATAATTTTCTTTTTACTATCAAATAAATTTGTTTCTGGTAAGTGTGTACTAATTTTTTGTATTATTTTCTTTTTATTCTAGGTAATTTCCTTTGGTGTCACCAAGGTGGAATAAAAGATTATACTCCAGTTCAATGTTCACCATCAACACATGAATGTTTTAAATTTGAATGTGAAGGAATTGATTGTAGGTTATCATTATTAATAAAATTATTATAATTATTATTAAAGCTACATTTGTGGCACGAGGATGTGGTGTCGATGGCAAAACAAAATCAGTTGGATTAAAAAATGAAAGTTGTTTTCAAGCACAATCAGTATGTCAACATTTAGGAGGAATATCACATTGTCATATATGCAATGATAAATATATGTGCAATAGTGATAATTATAAAATTCATATATCATACTTTTCTATAGCACTAATTTTATCGCTAGGCTATATTGTTTTTGCAAATTTTTAATACGTTTGTACTTTAAACATCAAATATTTACGTTAAACGAGCTTAATTAATTTAACATCTCTTTATTGATTCTTATATTTTCTTAAAACATAAAATTAAATAATTATCTTCTTTCTTTAAGTTTTAAAATTGATTCAAAAATGGCATCTCTAAGAGGAAGATATGTTCTTGCGGTATCTCCAAGACCACTTTTCATTCCATTGGAAAGATAAGAATAAGAGACATTTTCATCAATGTTATATCTTACATTTTGACCACCTAGTCCAGCATGGCCAACAAGAAACTTTTCTTCTCCTTTAATTTCTATTGGGATATATGTAAACCCGTAGCCCCTTTGAATTCTTGCTCCAGTAACAATATCTAAATCTTTTCCTGTATATGGTATTGAAATTCTTTTAACTAAATCTAAGCTTATAACTTCTCCATTAATAACTTTATTAAACAATTTTGCAAAACCACGTGCAGTACCAATTCCTAATGCAGCACATTGTTGAACTTCATAAACATCAGGGTTGTTGAGTGTCATTTTCTAAATTTATTCTATGTAATTACTATTATGTCAAACCTACAAAGACCGATTGCATCCATGATGGGTTTCGTGACATCTTAGTAAGATATCTATCAAAGATAGCATCTTTAAAGCAATGCCAATAGTCTACTGTTTGTGGATTTGTTATAAATTCATCAATTCTATCTAAAATTGTTGCACCACTTAATCTTGAAACTCTATGAGATAATTCTTTAGGCAATCCCAAATAAACATCAATTCCTAAAAATATTAACATATTAAAAATGATAAAAATAAACTAACCATGAATATCTGTAATTTCTTCTTTGAAAAATTTACCAATAGTTCTTTTCTTTGGATCTACATGTCTTATTATTTGATCAACCAACCATCCATATGAAATAGCATGATATCCTATTTGTGTTCCTGGTTCCCAATATGGTTTTTGATTTTCAATAATTTCTTTCATTACATCTGGAGCAAGTGCATCTTCTATTTCAATTTGTTTATCAATTAAAACTACCCCACTTGTATGTGTCATAACCATTTGAATTGTAATATTTTCTTTCATATTTTTACCAAATTCAGGCCAATATTTTACTATTTTATCCTCATAATTTAAATGTCCTTGATCAACAAGTAAGGCAATACAAATAGCTCCAAGAGCTTTAGAAGAACTAAATGCAATATTCATAGTATCTTCTTTCCATTTTCTTCCTGATGATACATCTGAATATCCTCCCCATAAATCAACAACAACCTTATTATTATGATAAACTGTTAAAGCAGCTCCATCACGTTCCCAACCAACAACAAAATTATTTGTAAATTCTTCTCTAACTTTTTCAAAATCTGGATGAGTATAACCATTAATTGATAATTCTTTTGGATGAGAAGTCAAGTTACTATATAATTTAAATATGTAGAACGACATCAAGGAAGGGATAAGAAAGAAAAACCACAGCTTACTTTTTCCCTTCATTTTAATTTGCACAAGTGGAAAAATTCTATAAATTAAAGATTAATTAAATAAGTAATAAAATTTAAAATTTAAAATAATTGTACTTGTACATAGGTAATACTAATAGAATGAAAGAATACGATTTTTATTTAGTTTTAAAACTTACTGATAAGTACCTAACATGGGAGTTATTTTTTGATAAAATAAATCAAGTTTTCATTTGATTGAAAAGTCAAATATGAATATATGTACATAATATTATAAAGATATTTTATAAAAATTATAATTTCTATATTAAAAAACTCATTTTTTTATTTTAAACTTTGTGGTATCAGGTGATCAATTTCATTTTTATGGTCTTCCATATAATTACTTATGTCGCAAATATGCTATCTTTATAAAATAAGAAAATTATTTCGATGAAGGAAAATGATTGTAAAAACACTTTATAATGATGATTATATAAAATACAAACTATCACTTAGATTTATTTGTATGAAAATTTGATCATACAAATAATAAATAACCGTTAAATGATAATGACATGATAATAAAATTTCATGATTACATTGTGACAGAATGTATTCTACTTTGTAAAATTATTGTTGGTTTATTAGATTGCCCTTTTTTAATAAAAAAAAAGTAAATTATTTGTTATCACAATTTGGGTAAAAAAATAATAAAGTAATACATTTTGATAAAACAATTTTGTTAAAAAATGATAAGCAAATTAAAGAATTATTTTTATACATTAATCTCATTTTCTTATATTACAAATTTTTCGCTTTTAAAATAATCATAAATATTACCGGGTAAATTCTTTAGCTGTTGTGAAAACAAATTCAGAAAAGTTTGGAATTTGCTTATCAGCCTCTGCCAATATTATACTAAAAGTTGAATCAGATATAAGAGATAATTGTTTTCTTGCTGTAATCAAGCTCCATCTGCTAGCAATTGCATTTTTTTTATCATTAATTTTAGGTTTGCTTACATCTCTTACATAATCGATGAAAGCAGAAGCTTTTAATTCCAAATTTAATTTAAATTGATAAATTAGAAGTAATCTCGGTGCCCTTTCATTTGGTAATAAAAATATATGATTAAGAAGTTGTAGCACCTCTGCACTAGCTTTAACTGGGCTTAATTTATCATAAAGTCTATTTCTTTGATTAAATGTAACAACATCTCTATCGTTAATTATATCGTTGAGAGTTGATGTTAAGAAATGTTTATACCATACGCGTTTTGATGAATAGGTTCCGGTTAAATTTACTGTTAATTCCTCAGTATCAATAATACATAGAGGCTCAGGAACAGCAATTGATTCTTCAAGTACATTCATTCTTTGATTTCTTTTAACTGCTTGTAAGTAAAAATAAGGACAAAATGGATAAGATAAAGGCTTAATACACAAGTGATAATTTCTTGGATCAACAAAAGGTGCTAAAGCTAACATTATTTCGTTAGCAGAATCAACATGATCAGATAAGATAACACATCTTGCTTTAGTAATAAGACATCCAGTAATACATTGTGATAAAAATTGTACTTCTTTAGCATGTATATCAACTTTTGATAAATATGATTCAGATATCTTTAATTTTGCAAATGTACTTCGTTTAAAAAATTTGTATTTTTCTAAGGCACAGAAACTACATGTTAACAGTTGAAATTCATTGGTTAAACGACATAAAAAATCAATCATATTTTCAACTAAAAAAGATGCTCTTAATTTGGGAACTGTTGTAATTAAAAATTTTTCAATCATTGAATGTTTTTCTAAGAGCCATCCCTTCTGATCTAATGATACAACAAAAGTTATTGCAAACATAATGGTTTGTCCTTGATGTCTTTGCATTGAAAACATAGCTGAAGAACAAAATATATGCCTTGAAGGCACAGATATTATTTTATTATAAACGGGAACATTTGATGTTTGTAGTGAACATATTTGTTCTGCTAAAACAACCTTAACAATAAATTCATCATCATCAATTCTTCCTTTTGAAGTATCATCTGCTGTTATTTGATCTAACATATCAGAATCAACGTTAAGTGCCGTATTTGACGTGTCATTTTGCGAATGTGATAAATTTTTAAGTTTTGTAGATGCGGCAGCTGTTTTTTGTTCTTCAAGTTGTCTCATTTCTTCCTCTTCATACTCTTTATAAACAAGGTAACCAGAAGAAATTAATTCATTAAGAAGATTACCAGCTGGTGGTGTATGATCAATGAAACCGAGATCACTTTCAATTGATAAAGTATTTCCTAATCCTGAATCAACAAATGATTCCATAGAATAATCTTTTGATTCTTTTAATTGTTGTAATATATTGATTTCATCGTCTTCATACTCATTTTGTGAAAATGTTGATTTGATCATTGAAGAACATTTTGTTGGACTTTCCTTGTGAAAAGCAGATGTTGATGCCAAGTTATCAACTATCCTTCCAATTAACAAATCATCCTCTAAAGGATTATCAATTTCTTCATAATGATCTTTTCTTGAATCTGTTCCAACATCTTCAAGGCTTTCTGTTGTACTAGTTAAATGAGAATTTGTTGATTCAGTATAGTCTTCATTTAATTGATGATTATTATAATCATCATCTTTATCCATGCATAATATTGATGAATGACTATCACAATATTGATCACATTCCAACTCCCAAACAAACTGTAGTTCAGGACCACTAATATAATTGAATGAAGATAATATTATTTTCTTTAACGGTAATGTATAAGGCACATTGAAAATTGCTGAAGCTTTATGTGACTAAAAAAATAACTAAATTAAATATTGATTAAAATTTACCTGTAAGGCTTCAGAAATTTTTTCATATAAATCAGCTTCCATATTTCAAATAATAATTAAGTAATAATTATTGTAGATAAATAACTATATCAAATATCAAAATATTTTTCTGTTAAATATTGATTTAATATTTCATTTCCCTATATCAAATAAATAAAATGGTTGAATACTTTGAAATGAGTAAACTAAAAATATTAGTATAAAGAAATACGCTTTGAAGAAATATGTATGGTCCTAAACTTTTAGTAGACTTGAAATACATTAGCAAAATCAAGTAATGAAAATGATCCAATACCAGAAAGAACCTGTTACTACTTTTAAATATAATGTCAGACACATTTAAAAAAAAGACACATCCTCTAAACCAACATTTAATTCTTTCCTCATCTTGAACTATTATTTCCTACTTTGTTTATTTAACTAAAATATATATATTCCTTCCCAACGATAAAAAGAAGTTAACAAATTTTTAAATAAGATTAGAAACAATTTGAAGAAGAATTAAAAATTCAATTTTTATTATACTTGTCAAAGTTTATATAAATGTTTCTATTTTTTTTTTAATTTTAGAAATAAAGTTGTTTTTAGTACATTTAAAAAAGCAAAAAGACATTAAATTTCTATTCTTCATATATGTAACATGATGAATAAGTAATATTTTTAACGCTATTTGCATTACTACAAACTTTTCTTGACATTACTGTGTCTCTTAAATTACGAATTATATTTTGACAAATTTTATATTATCACTTGGTTTTATATAATAGATGACTATGAATAGATCAAAGATATCAGATAACGCTTATAATACTCAATTTTATGCCACTACAATATGAAGTCATATATTCTATAAAATTTTAATACTGTTAACTATTCTAATTAAAACAATATATATCGAAAATGAGAAATATAATGATTGTCACTAGAAACATGAATCATAAATAAGATTATATTTTGACAAAATTTTAAAATAAATCATATGGTATTGATTGTGAGGACATGCAAAAAAGCCAACAATACAAGGCATTTTAGTAAAAATAAATTTATTTGATTACTTGTCACGAGGCGTTTAAAATAAAAATATAAGAATTAAATAAACGTATAAAACATGTTTATAATGAAATAATTGAATTAACTTAAACTTTTTGATTAAAATAAAACGTGGGAAGTATTGGATGACTAATAATAATTTTAGACAAATTTGCAATATCAAATGCAAATAGCATGAGTTTCAACTTAAAATATGTCTGACACTCTTAAAGCGTTTTAACAATGACAATAAATATCGCGCCAATTGGAGATATAATATAACATATGTGATCACTCTCATCATACACTAGCTTATGTGAACAGGTTGCAACGTAAAGTTATTAAATTTAAGAACTATCAAAATGGATTTAAACAATGATGTAGTTCTATAAATCAATATACAATTGTATGTTATGCAAGGTAAGGTATGATGTTGCAGAAATATTTGTTACAACTTTATAATGTAAGTTTATTAAAGTAAATCAAAAACAAATAATAAAATTAATTATTTTTCTTTAATTAAAAAAACATATGTTTTACTATAAAAATTAATTTTAAAATATTGCAGCTTATTTTTACTCAACTTTATTATCCTTTGAGATATATAGATAGAGTGATAAAACTCAAAGGAAGAGAAGATAAACATATTAAGCATTGATAAATAGATCCATTAACTAGTCCACACATTTTAACTTGGTTATTTGTGTTACTTTATTGCATAAAACATACATAAAACGTAAAATGTGCAGTTTATTGTAAAAAATAATTGCAAGATGTAGTTAAAAAAAGTTGAGAATATTTTTTGGTAAAAAAACGTGAGATTGGAAGGATGTATCTTGAATGTTTATAAAAAAAATATATTATATAAGAGAGGGGAGTTAAATTTTATTTTGCAACTGATAAAATATTCTATCTGACAGTAATAATAACACTGAAATTTTAGTTAATTACATTACCCCTTTCTTGATAATGTATTATCAACTTAAGATATATAAATTTGAAAATCTAGCAAAAAATGTTTATTATATAATTAAAATATTCTTTAATGGTTTCTTAATGTTTGCATGAAACGGAGAACTGAAAGAACAAATACAGCAATAGAAACGGCCATAGCAATCCAACAATTTTTAGCAGCTTGTTGATAATTTTGTGTTATAAGATCATCAATTGCAGCACTAGATTTACCCCAATCATTTGTTGTAAGTTCCGGAAGATCTTCAAAAAGTCCTACAGATTCATTCCAGAATAAACCACCTAAGACGGCCTATAAATTGGAATTTATGAAAATTAATATTTTTTATAAAAAGTTTAACGTACAAGAAAAATTATTCCCCATAATGAAATTGCTGCACAAAATCCACTACAACCTGGTCCACATACCATATTTCTTATTTAAATTATCTAAAAAAGAATTTATTTAATTTTTTCATTAGTAAAAGATTAATTACAAATACCTGTACAAAATATACACTTTCCAATTTTGTTCATAGGTCCTAAAAGAGTGCTAGAACCATTTCAAACTAAAGATCAATCCTTAGTTTTAAAATAATTTCTTATCTATATGATTATTTCTGTCAATAATTTTCTTTTCAATGTATTACGTTTATATCTCATAACATATGTAACGCAAAAATTATTCATAATTAAACAAAAGATAATAATGAGAAAGTTGATTTATTATGATTTATTTTTTATCTCATTAAAAATTTGAAAGCTAGACATAATAGTTAAAAAAATATAATGTTTTAAGAATAGAATATATTAAGAATGATATAATGTGCCACTATAATAATTTAAAAATTATCACAATAAACAATTACTGTTATGAAACTTCAGGAAGAAAAATGAATAGTCAATAAAATTAAATATATAAATGTTGATTAAAGAAAGAAAAACATTATTTAATAATATCTTATTATTTACTCATGCTAAATAATTTTTTTTCCAAGTTTTTTTTTTTAACATTTTTAGTTGTTTTTTATTATTAATATTTTTAAGTTTATATTTTTATTAATTTTATATTAAATTAATAAAATGACTAGAGCTTCAAGTATCCCTCCATTACCATCAATTCCAACAATTGCATCGTATTTGAAGCAAGGAGATGAACGAAAAAAGTCAATGGAAAATTGTGGAACAGGTAAGTATAAATTAAATCAAATCTTCACATAATTTATTGGCATAATATAAAATATATCGTTTATCAAATTTCTTGTTTAAAAATGCTAAAATATATAGCGTGCCAATTTTTTAGTACCACATCGTTAAATATCAGGATATGATATTACTAAAGAACATAATAGATGTGTATTGAAACTCATTTCTTTGTCAAACTTATTTCTTTTGATTTTGTTGTTATGTAATCAAAATTTAACGCTAAATGATGCACCTTTATGAATGTATAACCATTGATAAAATGGCATATTATATTTTTAAAACATGTATGTGTAGAAAAATTGACATATTTACCTGATTGCTTCATTATTATTAGACATTAAGATATATAGAAACAACTGAGTGCCACTATAATAAAGCCCTTTTCTGAGTTTATAATTTTTAGCATTATCACCTCACTCTTTTCATACCTGCCTCTTCTCCCAATAAATGATTAAGTAGATTGAATAAAAATTGGTTATAAAAAATCTCAGCTACTTGGATAAATAAACAAGAAAGCATTTCAATATATCAGTAATTTCTATAACACTTAAAGATGCTTTAATAATTAAAATTATTACTTTTTTAAACTTTATTTATAATTATACTTCTTTCAGAAACTACCCAATACTCTGAAGATAATTATTATCCATCAGTTGTTTCAACATCATCAAAAGTTTTCTCAAAAGGTGAAGATATTAAGAAAGGAAGGATGCCTACTACACAGCATTTGCAATACAATTCGCCTATGGCCATTTACTCCAGGTAAAGTTTTCACATACCATATAAAATATTTTCAAAATTATTTTCAAAGTTATAGCATATTTTAAAAGTATATTATAGGTACCTATCTATAGAACATAACTAATTTAAAAATTTTACTAAAATGCATTAAAAAAATTACTCGTTTTTAATATAAAACTAATCATACTAACCAATTGTAAATATTGACAAAAATATGTTAATAGTAATATATATTTTATTAATCAAAGTCACTTTCACTGTTATCAAATGTAGAGTCATACGCATCATCAACATCACTTTCATCTATCCTTCTTCGTAGTATTCTTTCATCAAATATATCCATACTTCGAAGTTCAATTAAATCGGAATAACAATTAACCATAAATTGTAAAAATTTTGTTGCTGAAACCATCTCCTCCGTTAGTGTAATATTTTCATTAAGCTTATAGCTAATCTGTATATATTAAGCGTATATTAATAATATATATGTGGGTGGATATATAGATATGTTAGGTTGTGTTATTAAAAAAAATGTCAGTTTAGAGAATAATCAAAAAACATTTTTATACATCACTTACAACTTTATCACTATCATCAATTATTTTTAAAATATAGTAAGAAGATTCTTTACTTAAAACAATTTCTTGAGCATCTTGCAAACAAATACTTTTATAAGGTTCAGGATTTCTATAAAAAAAATTTTGAAAAAAACAAAAAATATTTACATAGCTTACATTATCTCTATAAAATATCCATTATGTGTTATACCTATAAGATTGTACAATGATGTTTTAATATTATTGGCTTTAGTAAAATAAATTGAATGAATATCATTCCATTCAGCCATAATAAATATTATTGTATCAAACTAAAATGATTTATTTTTTTTAAATTTTTCATTTACACAATATATAATATTTGTTTGAATTTATAATAATAGAAAAGTAATTAAATGTGGGACAATCAACCAAATAACAAATATAATGCTTTCTTATTTGATAAAAGTGTAACATGTTTTTAATTAATATTTCACCTGAAATTCTAATTTAGAGAATTGATATATATTAATATAATATTGATACAATGGTGATGGGCCTATTTAAGCATAAATGTTTAAAATATTTGTAGGTAAAATATTTTTAAAATAACTTTATATAACTATGCTGAAAGTGACTTTAACTTTTTTCTGTAGTATTACTTACAGCAAAAGTTTTTTTTTATAATGTTCAGTTTGTGTTCACCTTGAGGTTTAGAATAAAATGATTAATCATAATCATAACAATATTTGTTTTAAAAGCAGGAAGGTTAAAATTAATGCACATGATCATATATTATATAAAGATATTGTGTCAATTAACGTGTATATTATAATTTACAGTTAAAATATATGCACTTATAAATTAAATTATTAAATATAAAATTTGTATAAAATGTACATTCAAAAAAGATTTATATTAACATATTATTTTTTTTTATAGGGAGAGTGCTGAAGAGCAATACAGGCAACAAACAGCAGGAATTGATGCACAACCATTACCTATTCCTACAGCCGATCGTCATTTTGATCCATCAAAATCAAAAACACTTGAATACATTAGATCAGGAGTTAATGAGGAAGATTTTATAACACCTGAATTCTTTGATAAAGTTAATCAGGCTGAAGCTCCTAATGTTCCATCGAGACCAGAACCAATGTGGGCTCGTGAAGCTAGAGCTCGTTCTGAACGTGCAAGATCAAAAACACCCGCAAATTATGGTGGAAATGCATACCACGATCAAGGGCAAGGAAATTTTTATAACAGTAGACAGGATTATAATCAAAATGGTTATATGCCTTCTCATGGTATAGAAAATAGCTTTTATAATCCAAATCAAAAGTATATGTCATCTGCTCAAAATCAGATTTCCTCTAATGAATATAATAGACAAAGAGATAACATCTTTACAAGTGGACCAAATCTACCACCTCCGGAACACCCGCTCTCGAGTTATAGAAATTCTTCTCATTATCAAAATAGTCAACAAAGATACAACACGTAAGATTTTTATCAAAATAATTTTATATTTGTAACAAACTGGTTTCTTTTTATCAAATTCTTCTCATATTATATATATTTTACTTTCACTTTTTTTATTTTTATAGATATGACAGTCCATCATCAAAAGGATATCAATTTGGAGGAATGGATTTCATTGATCATGCTAACCCTCAATATCAAGGTCCTCAACAATATTATACATATAATGATAATAAAAGATCTTCATCTGTTGGGAAAGAAGTAAAACCAGGATATCAATGTGGAGGTACTGACTTTAGAAAAGAAGGAACACCAATTGGATATAATCCTAATTACCATGGACACGCTGCTGTAAAACCACGTTTAAGATCAAGGTATGATGCTGATCCAAAACTTCCAGTTAACAATTATGTCGCTCCAAATGTTGATTCAGTAGATCCTGTAACACTTGTTGGAGATACTATTTCTAATCAAAGAATTTCTAGACATAGAGAAAGATCAGAAGAAGAAAAAAAATATATTGGAACAATTTTTGCACCAGCTCCAGGTCATACTTCAGTTTTAAGAGCTGTATCTCCTCCAAGAAGAACTCCAGAACCAATTTGTTACTCAACAAATGTTGAAACATTGGAAAAATTAAGATCAAAATCTGCTCAACCACGTAGTGCTACAGCTACACCAGCATTTTATCAATCTGGACAACAATATCAACAACAAAATTTCAATAGCCAATGGGCTCAACAGCAATCAGATAACGAAACTAAAGAGGTGAACGTTAAAACCCTTTTAACTGACGAAGCATTAAGACCGATTAGGCGCTCACATACTCCTGATTGGAGTCATCGATCCCATCAAAAGCATGTTGCTTGGCAAAATGATGTTGTCGATCCCAGATATACTAGACCAGAGGTTTTTTTTACTTTTTTTTACCATTTTTTAGGTTTTAAATGTTTGATATTTTTAACCCTTATTTTTTAGATAAATAAACAAGAACCAAATTGGAGTAAAACTGTTAACCAACGTCGCAATCACTGGGAAAATAAATGTAGAGATGCTGATGCCCGTGTTCAACTTCCTGCTTCATATAAAGTACCACCACAACAAACACCATACTGGGCACATCATGCAAATCAAAAACATCAAGTTTGGGAAGCTGCAGCACATAGCACAGGAGTTAATAAAAATCCAAATCATTCTTCTAATCTAAATTTTCAATATAACAATGTTTCTAGACCTCAAGAGTATGGAAATTATGGTGGTAATAAAGGAAAATCTTCTTATCACTATACAGAAGATAAACATTCTTCATTCAATAGAAGTGGTACTGGAGAACAACCACAACATTATGAAACTCATAGTCATAGAGAAAGTCATGGTCCAAATCAAAATATTGGTTCAGCTCCAGCTATTCCTTTACCACCACCTTCTAATATTCATTTTACTGAAAATAGACGTGATAACTATACTACTAATAAAAGTGTCTATGAATCAACAAATAGAAATGTAGCTCCTGCTATCCCATTACCACCACCACCAGCAAATTATCAATCAAATCAAGGTAATGTTTCTTATCATTTCACTGAAGATAGACATGAAAAATATTCATGTAATAAAACTGGAGAGGAGCCAAGAGCATATGAAACACATACTCATAGAGAATCTCATACTCCAAATCGTATTTCTACTCCAATTTCATCTGCTCCAGCTATTCCATTACCACCAGTTACAAATTATAGCAAACCAACAAAAGATGGAAATATTTCATATCATTTCAGTGAAGATAGACATGAAAAGTTTTCAAGTAGTAAGACAGGAGAAGAGCCAAAAGCTTATGAAACTCATTCTCATAGAGAGTACGGAACTCCAACTGGTGGTATACAAAAAAATATTACATATAATTATAATACTACTCCAGCTACAATAACTAATACTGGAGGATCAATACAATCATCTGCTTGGAACAAAACAACAACTCAAAAAACAACTACCCGTGAATCAGTTGAAAGACCAGTACCAGCTCCACGTTACAACGTTAATCGTGAATCAAGTAATTATTATAAAAAAGAAACATCTAATAATGCTTTAACTAATACAAAAACAGTTGAACAAATTAGAGCTCCTACTTCAAATAATCAAACAGAAGTATACACTTGTAGTGGAAATGAAGCTCTTAATAGATTATCAGAAATGAATGAAACGCTTCCAATAGGTTCAATTTCAAATACAATTTCAAATACTTCCGGAAAATATAAAGATGAACAAGGAAAGGATATATTGTATAAAAGAGAATTGACTACATCTGCTGATCCAGGAAAAGAATATCAACTTTTAAAGGAACAGGAAACTCGTGTCGTTGAGAAACCATTAGAGCCAGGAATAATTTCAAGGTAATAAAAAAATATACATAAATTATTAAAATAATAATAATTAAAATTTTTTTATAGACATGTCACAACTAAATATTACAAAAAGAAAACGGTTACTGATTCCACCACAACACAATAAAAAGCAATTGATAAACATACAAGGAAGATGAAACTTTTATAAAAATTTAATGCTTAGTTATATTCATTCATTCATTCATTTTTTTTTNTTTTTTTTTACCTTTTCTTAAAATATGGCAATTGAAAAATATATCTAAACTAACAAACAAACAAAAAATTTGATATACTTCATGTTTTTTGGAATAACAAATTTTACATACAAAAAAAAACTAGAAAAACTTTTTATAACATTAAAATTTTATGAGATTATTTTTTTTAAATATATGGAATGTTTTGATATATTTTTATTATGTAACTGATGTTTTTCAAAAAAGATTTTTTATATTTAAACCTTAGGTTAACGAAAAAATAAAATATATATTTTTATGTAATACATTATTATTATTATAATGATAAAACAAGTTTTTCTTATTTTATCATTGACGATTATCTATCTTTTATTATAATAAAAATGAAATTGAAATTGATAATAAAAATAAATAAATATATATATTTTTGTTAGGGGATACAAACTTTAATTTAAAACATTGTACAGTTATGTGTGTGTATTGTAAAAGTAATATAAAATAAATAAATAATATTTAGATAAAACAATTTGATTGTTTTAATATCCTGGTGGGGTACGTGGAGCTGGACAGTGATCACATGAACCAACTTTTCCTTGTTCACCCATCTTTCCTTTCTGTCCTCCTTGTCCTGCTCTTCCATCTCTTCCAGGTGCGCCTGAATCTCCTGGTGGTCCTGGTGGCCCTTGGAAGCTATTTCCTGGTACTCCTTTTGCTCCTTTTGGTCCTGGAATTCCAATAACTCCTGGTGGTCCAGTTGGTCCTGGAGCTCCTTGAATAAAGATCAGTCTTCCTGCAGATCCTGGTGATCCTTTTGGTCCTTGTCTTCCTGGTCTTCCTGGTGTTCCTTCAGCTCCTTGTGGACCAACTTCTCCATTTAATCCTGGTTTAGCATTCTCTCCTGGTGATCCTTTTGGTCCTGGAGGTCCTTTTGGTCCCATTGGTCCTTGTGGTCCAATTGAACCTGGTGGACAAATTATACATGGCTCATATGGTTCAGCTGGAAGCATTTCTCCATCTTTTCCTGGTATTCCATCTTTACCATTATCTCCATCATGTCCATGTAAACCTTCTGGTCCTGGTGGTCCTGGTGGTCCAGGTAATCCTTGATGACATGTGCAACATACTTGTTCAGGTTCACTAGCAACAACTGGAGCTGATGATCCGTAACCTCCTCCATAATTTCCACCACCTCCACTATGTCCTCTTACTCCAGCTGATGGTGCTGGAGCATTTCCAGGATTATATCCACTATCAGGAACATATTGTCCAAATAACCATCCTCTTTTTATTCTATGCATTTGATTTTTTCCTTCTTGAAGTGCTGCCACTTCATACCACATATCTTTTGATTTAGTCTAAAAGTTAACTATATATTAAATAATGATAATTAAACATACTTTACAAAATTCAGTTTCACTGATAAGATGTGTTTGAACTGATTGTACATAATTATATAACATTGGTAATGTAACAACAGCTCCAAATACAGCAACAGTTGATACTACAATTCCAATGAATGCAACATGTCTCATATGTTTGTGTTGATCAGTTTCTAAAACTTTTTGCATCTTGAAGATTATATCCTTATAGAATAATATAAGAATAAAAGATGTAGTTATTAATGATATGAATAAAAATATTTTCTTTAAATAACCTTTTTTTACTGATGATAAATCCTAGTTTATTTTTAATTATTTTCAATTCTTGAAAAAAAAGCGGTTTTTAATAAAAGGGATTTCAATATGATAAAATTAATTGATAAATAATGGGTAAGTAGGTGAAGAAAAAAAATGTATATTTTAGTTAAGATATTTATAAAAATAATCTACAAAAAAAAACGGGTCAAAGAGATAAATATCAAAATTGTGGTTTAACAGATAAATAATATTTTTTAATTAATCATAATGTTAATTGTTAGAAAACTTTAGTACGTGACACTTAATAAAAAAAGTTTAAGATTTTATTTAATCTTCATACTTCATTAATTAAATACAAACTTTTAAATTTAATACGATGCATATGATATAAAAATTAAATAATAATATATTTTAAAAAATAATTTTTATATAAAAGATTATTATGTTGCAAATTATTTATAATTTTTTGCTTATTAATTCTAAAATGCCAAAAATAATTGCTGTACTTACAAGAAAAGAAGTTACACCTGTATATGCTTTTAGAAGAAAATAATTCTTTGAAGGAAGAATACTTCTCGTAGATATTATAAATTTTTTTCTAGCATCATAATTTTCCACATTATACAAGTATGTTATATCTAATTGATATAATCCTTTTGGAAGACCATTTTCAAATATCTTATTTGTTTGACTTAAACTTCTATAATTTTTTCTAAATTTTGGTAATGCTGCTGATTTCATCCATATCATAAAGTCAACATTTTGAAAGCCATAACCTGTAATATTATCACCTAATTCACATATTCTTTTTGTCCAATTTGGAGGTTTTGATGTATTAGCAAATGCCGTGCATAAATCTATTCCATCAGTTAATTTAGGATTTATAAATTTTTTACTTTTATCAGATGGCCATATAATGCCATCAACACCCCATGGTATTTTTTGTAAATAATTTTTGGAGCAATTGGAAAATTTGTACTATTATCATATTTAAATTTTTTGCATGATTCAACTTCTTTTGGGTGTCCTTCTAATTGATAATCACTTCTATCGTCAAAATATGATTTCCAATTTTGATAAAATTTATGTAAAGAATATTGAAAAGTAATATTACCTCTTATTTCTGTGTAAAGTTGAAGTCTGTAAGTACAAACGGTATTGTTATATGCATCTAATGATATACCATGATAAGACCAATGGTATTGATCATTCAATTCAACAATTCTTGATTCGTTGTCGTTATAGCAATCCGTATAGTCAATACTAATTTCTTCCACTATAATAAAGTATAAATAATTAGTATATTTTTGAATAAAAAAAATGTAACTTACTTTGATCTAAATTAACTTTTAGAAGAATTGAAACTGATAAGAAACCTAATGCAATAAATAAAATGAGAGATGTGGTACAAATAAATGAATATTGAGGTCGATATGAAGGATAACTTTGTTGAAGCCATTTTGATTCTGTAAGAGTAATTAATATTTTAAAGAATGATTACCTTTTGGTTTATTTTGAAGTCCACTCTTTTTAGCAACTTTAGGAATAACAACAGAAGGCATAATATTTTAGTTCTTATTTTTCAATTGTCTAAAGTATAAAGTGTTTGCATATGTAATGTTAAAGCATGATCAATTGATAATAAATATTTTCTTTTAAAGAATCGTGAATTATATAAATATAGCATCAAATACTATGTATTGACACAAAATTCTTAGGTGTAAAACGTTTTGTTAAACAATTTTTTTTGTTATGACGTTTATTGAAGTAAGAATGATGAAAAATAATCTAATCATTGAACCGTTTAAAAATTAATAATGTTTATTATTTTTTGTAAGACAAATGATATCATTATTAAAAAAAGTTCAAAGTTCTGGAGTGATGTCAAAATTTTTCTTTTATGTGATTACTTAAAAAAAGCATTAAATTTTTTTAATTGAATTTATCATTAATAAAATTTGATGATATTTATTATTTTTAAAGTATAACAAAATATTTTCAATAAAAAGAAATGCAAATAAACTGATAAGTAAATTTATTTTTTTATTTAATTAGAATTAAAAAGATTGAATAAAATTTTCGGAATTTAGATGTCATAGCTTTGTTAAAAATTTTAATCTTTTATCTATAAAATACAATGATAAAAATATTTTTATATTAAAATGGTTAAAAATTAAATTTTCAACTACTCGCAATATTTTTAATGAATGTCGTTTATTATCAATCAGTGCAAAAAACTACATATAATTATGATCAGTCATTTTTATTATTCATTTATATGAAATTTTAGTTGTTTTTTGTTATTGAATTTTTATTATATTTAATTATGTATCTTTTGTTATCAAGTCACAATATTTATTATTATCATTTTGATATAATTATATTAAAAATTTGTAACTTTTTTATTTAATAAGGTAATAAAAAGAATTAATTTTGTATTTTTACAAATAAAAATGATATCCAATTTATTATCAAAAATGGTTATCTTAAATAATGTAATTTTATTTTATGTATAGAACAGCATCAATCTAATTGTGTTGATAAGTTTTTATAGTTCTATCATTATCATAAAAATATGGCTGATAATGAATTTTTATATCAAGGTACACTTTTCTTAAATAGTTATTGTTTAATGCATTCTTGTTGATAAGCTTAACTATTTTAACGGTTTTTTCTAAGTTCATTATTCTTCTGATTACATCTCTTTACATTCTTTCTTCCGGCCCACATGACGTTTTTATCAAAATTGCAAGTACAAAATCTACTTTAATATATAAAAATTATATTGTTGGATTAATTCTTGGTTTATCTTTCTATTTTCTCTTTAAAATTTTTAAAGAATCTTAATCTTGCCAAGGACAGGATTACCAAGGAATCATAAAAAGACAACTTCTTATCACTTATACAATTGCATCAAGATGATTTACATGTAATTAAGTAACAATTCCAAGATTACACCTTACAATTTCCTTTTTTTAATAATAATATATCATGTATTTTTATCAATTTTTGATATCTAATCGTCTATAAAAGCACCCAAATATTACATTAATTCATAGCAATTACCTAATTATATTTTCAATTGTTTCATATGCACCGTTTTATAACCACTTCTTTAAACAATTATTTTAATCATAATATTTTATATTAAATAATAATTTTATATTTTAGAGTATAATAATATATATTTAAGATAATTAAAGAAATTGAACATATTTAAAAATGGGAGAATTAAAAAAAAGATTTAGTGATGGTAAGTTGATTAATAAAATTATAATTATCTTATCTTTTTTCTTAACTTTGACATTTGATTTCTTGGTTTCAAAAATATAGTGTAAAAAAACTAAATGATATAAGTTATCAGTAAAGTTAATTTTGTTATCTTAGAGATTTAATATTTTTTTAATGTAAAAGTGACCATTTATTACATTATATAAGTTAGAGCAGTTTTATAAAACTAGTATCTATATGTATACTAAAAATGAAAATATTTTAAATAGTCATTTTATTATACATCATCTGATGTGAAAAGCATTATGTTCGTTCATCTATTTATCTAAATTTCACATTTACATTCACTATTAGATCACACTTTCCATAAATTCTTTACTGTCTAGAAGAAATATAAAGAGACATGTGACCCTTAAAAAACATTGCATATATTCATTTTATATTAAATATTTCTTCAAAGTAGTCATAACTCCATTTTTTTTAATAAATTTTATATATAGACAATTTATTCACTGGATGTTATATTTTACCATTATATTTGCTATATATACGGAAAGTTATAAGTGTTAAATTATTTTAAGTATGGCTAGGAGAGGAAGCACAGATGATAGACAAGGTTAAATTTAAATTTTAGTATTCTTATTATATTTTAATTATATATACTTTTTTAGAATTAGTTCCTGAAAATGGTATCTTATCTAAGTATGACGATCCTACAGAATTAGATCCAGAACCAAAAACTTTTGGTGAAATGGTAAAGAAATGGCCAAAATCTACATTTTGTATCATCGGTAATGAATTCTGTGAAAGATTTTCATACTACGGGATGAGAGCTGTCTTGACACTTTATCTTATCAATGTTTTAAGCTTTGATAACAGTAAAGCTACTATTTTTTTCCATGCTTTTACAGTTTTAGCTTACACTTCTCCTTTAATCGGGTCAGTTCTTGCTGATGGTTATATTGGAAAATTTTGGACAATCTTTTCAATCTCTCTTCTATATGCCGGTGGTCAAATAGTATTAGCGGTATCATCAACAGTAGCAAAAGGTTCAAGTGTTCATCCATTTCTAGATATAGCAGGATTAGCTATTATTGCTTTTGGTACAGGTGGAATTAAACCATGTGTTTCAGCATTTGGTGGAGATCAATTTCCATCACATTACACAACAATGATCTCACATTATTTTTCAATTTTTTATTTTATGATTAATGCAGGATCAACAATTTCTATGGTATTAACACCAGAATTTAGAGCAACACCATGTCTCGGATATGATTCATGTTTCCCATTAGCTTTTGGTATACCAGCTGTTCTTATGTTAGTTGCAACAGGAATATTTATGGCAGGATCTTTTTCATATATTAAATTACCACCAAAAGAAAATATTGTTTTTAGAGTTATAGGAACAATATGGACAGCACTTAAGAATAAATTTTCCAAATCAACAAAAAGAAATCATTGGTTAGATCATTTCCTTGATAGTCACAATTGTAAAGTTGATTTAAAATGTATTGAAGCTAATAAAGGTAAACCAGAAAGAAAACATAAATGTGCACAAGTTAAATTTGTTGAGGATGTCAAATCTCTTGTTCGTGTATGTGTCATGATGATTCCAGTACCAATGTTTTGGGCTCTTTATGATCAACAAGGTTCCAAATGGATTATTCAAGCTGTAGCTATGGATGCACAAATATGGGATGGATTTGCCTTATTACCAGATCAAATGGGTGTCCTTAATGCTGTTTTCATTCTTATTGCTATTCCACTTTTCCAAGCAATTGTTTATCCATTAGTTGAAAAATGTGGTATTAGAACTACTTTACTTAGAAGAATGGCTGTTGGAGGTCTCATTGCTGCTGCTTCATTTGTTGTTTCAGGAATTGTTCAACTTGGAGTTAATCAAACATTACCAGATATTCCTGCTGATAATCAAGCATTCTTCTCTGTTGTCAATGGATTCAAAGGGTGTGATGCAATGGTAAATATTTCTGGTCAACCATTACGATTTATTCCTTCAAATGGATCTTTGTATGATGATAAGGTTAATGATCATCTTACAATATATAGATTCAATGGAGTAAATAAAAAAATAGATGTAACTGCTCATGTAACATTCAATGGAACAGGATGTAAAGCATCAGAAGATTATACAGTTTCTCTTAACGGTGGAGAAACAAGTTTCTTATTTATTTCATCTGAAGGATCATTTAAAAATTCAGTTAGTCTTGATAAGCCCCAAGAAGGTGAAGGAGAATCTAGTGTAACAATAAATTTTATGGTTCCATGTTCTGAAACAAACAAAGCTTCATTAGGTGCAAAGAAAGTTGAATGGGCCAATTGTCAACAATCTCAGAATCCTATTGATGAAGTATATTATGGTAGATTAGCTATTTGTATGGAACCTCCAAAGGATAAAGATCATCCATGTGATCCTAGAGCAAGTGGTGAATACTATGTATGGAAGAGTGATTCATACGAGAAAGGATTAGCTACATTTGCTGATGGTACAGCTGTCAATTATACAAAATTCGATAACAATGATGTTAAAAGACAAGTTTATAAAATGTATTATGTAAATTATACTCTTGGAGATTCATCAAGAACACCATCATCAAAAGAAATAACAGCAATTCCTGTTGACGGTTCAGTATTTTCATTTGAAGGTATGGGAGGTGTTTATCAATATCAACTTTATCAAAGAAAAAGTACAAATGAAATTTTATTAAACAGATTTGTTGTAGTCCCAAAAAATCACGTTTCAATTCTTTTGCAAATCCCTCAGTATATTGTTATTACTGTTGCTGAAATTTTATTTTCAATTACAGGTCTTGAATTTGCTTATTCTCAAGCAGCACCAAGTATGAAATCTGTTGTACAAGCTGTATGGTTAGTTACTGTTGCATTTGGAGATTTAATTATTATTATCATTGAGCTTCTTGACATATTTGATAATCGTGCTACAGAAATGTTTGCTTATGCAGGTGCAATGGTAGTTGTTATTGGCGTTTTCTTATTATTGAGTATATTCTATTATGAATATGTAGATTATTCTGAAGAAGATAAAGAAGATGATGATAACGATGATGATAGTATTAACGAATATAAAGAATCATTACCGACAGCTTTAGTACATGATTCTACAGCTTACAACGATGGATATGAAAGTGATTAAATTCTTTAATGTTCTTATATATATAATTATATTCATTAAACTTTAATCTTTCCCAATATATCAGTATATATATTTGTATTCATTTTAAAAAATTTTTGCTAAATAAAATATGTATATGTTAAGTAATTTTCGACTTAAATATCATTATTTTGTTATTTCTCTTAATGACTCAATTATTTTTACATTTCAAATCTTCTACATTGGATGATAATAAATAAAAACATATCTATTTCATCAAAATAATATCTTGAATCATTCTTTTTGACCACCTTTCTTTAAATAATTGCCTCTTTATGTAATATATTTACTTTAATAACAAGATTTGAGTAATCAAACATATATTATATATCTAATTTTTTATGTTTATTTTTAGAAAATATCTTCTTTAAAATATATAGGATAGTTATAAAATTGATAAATATCTTTAATTAATTTTAAAAAAAAATTCTTTTTACAAATATATTTTAATTTTTTCTATTTATAATAAATTACTCCTATTTTTACTTGATAACCGTCAATTAAATTATTTCATTAAATATTACTATGATGGCATCTTTTTTATACTAGAAATAAATTATATTTAGATATACAATTATGACAAATAAAATTATTTATCTTTTGTAAAATTATCATTTCTTAAAAATATATATTGCAATTCAGACACAAAACACATATCTTTCTTATCATACTTAAATACTTTTGCTGATAAAAATTTCAACTTTTAATGCTTTCTAAAATATATAAGTATTATACAATTTGAAATAATAAAAATATATTTAAGAAAAAGTGTAAAAAGTGGCAGACTTATAACATTTAAAATAAAATTTTATTTGATACTTGACCAACTTTTGCAAAATAATAAAAGAAGATTTATTGACATTGATGATTATTAGAAAATTACACTATAGCAAAGATTAGCTATATTATTTATCAACAATGTTATTTTATCAATGCTTATTTAATTTTCTTTAAATCAAAAAAAAAGTAGTAATTTTTTAACAATAAAAAGTTAAATAAATTTACACAAAGTACAATATTTTATCTAATTTAAATTATTGTTATTTGTTTTTTAAAATCTAAAAAATAGTTAAGGGCATTCAAAAAAAAAATGAATTAAAGATATATATTTACAGTTAAGATTAAATTGTAAATTTAAAATTTAATGATAGTAATTTTGTGTTTTGTTTATCTAATAACATTTTTTTTATCATTTAAATATTCAATTTTTGATGTTCTATATTTATTTTATATTAAAAAAATGCCATTGTTTTTAAATTAATTTTTTGTATTTATATACATCGTTTAACTTCGCTATCGTTAATAATAAATTTTACCTTAAAGACTTATTTAAGATAAAAATAATTAAAAATATTTCTTCCCTAATGTACTCAGTTATACATTTTTTATTATCACTAAATATGTTCCTTATTTTTTGCAAAGGATATGCACTAAAAGATAAAGTTTTTTTATCTGAACCAGTTTCAGTAGTTATTGTTTATAAAGGAACTAGTGAAGCATTACAATGTAGAACAAATGGTTTTCAAAATCCGTATATAACATGGTATAAAAAGGTATTTTTATTTTGACAAGATTTATATATTCATTCTTTCAGGATAAACAAAATCACCAGACGACTGTCGGAAAGAGTAAAAACTTGTTAATCGAAAATATTGAAGAAAAGGATGAAGGTATTTACACATGTAAAATACAGGAAGGAGATAAATTATATTCCTCATCAGTACATGTAAAAGTCCAAGAAGATTATTTGAAAACAAATAGCGCATTCCTAGAAAATAATTTCTTAGGACATGAATTTAAAATGGGATTATGGTCTGCTATTATAATTATTTCAGCTGTAACAGTTGTGTACTGTGGTTTAGTTATAAGTATGGGATTCAGTTTAACAAGCATATTTAATATATTTAAAAGAAAGAGTAAATGTATTTTACATATATAAAAAATTAATTTATGATTTACCAATATCAGAGATATTTACACCTCTAGATTTTAATTCCATATCTAAATAAAAAGCATAAATTCTTTGCTGTTCAATTAATTGCTGCCTTTGACTTTGTTCTTGTAAGTCTAAAATTTTTAAAAAATTTTCTAATTCTGGAAGCTCAAAACTTTCCCAAACAATACCCCCTGTATCATTCTCTTGCAAAACAAAATCAACATTTATTTTTTTTTCATCCATTTTAGTTTTTATTTCTCCTGGTCTTTGTTCATCTTCAATCTTTGTCATTTTTCCATCATCATATTTTATGTATAGAGCAAATTTTTTGGGGTTATCTGCAATTTTTAGTTTTGATAAGAGTAGTAAAATAAAGCGAGATGCTTTAATATTTGCCTTTATAGATAATCTTTTTGGAGTATTTTTTGGAACATAAATTGATGTTATTGTACCCGTCAATATTGCAGGAGAACCCGTTCCCAGTTGGATAGTTTCATCAGCCTTCTCAACAACATTTATTGGACGTTTAAAATTAAAATATAACTTTATTTTTACATTTTCTTCTATAATAGTTTTTTCTATTATGGGATTAATATCAATTTTTATTTCTTCTAAAATATTATTTTTTAATGTTCCCTCAATACTTTTATCAAATTCAATTAGGTCACTATTTTTTAAACCTTCCAATGTTATTGTATCTGATGCAGGCATACTCCAAAAAACTGTCTCCTCCTCAATGCCATCTTCTTCAAGAGCTGATTTGTTAATACTTGGACAGTTAAGTGTAATTAAATTACTACATTTTGCATGGCATGTAAATTGACAATCTGTAAAAAAAAAGAATGCTTTAAATTAAAACTTATATATCTTTACTTTTGCATTGGACAGCTTGTTTAAGTAATAATTCCCATATAAAATCTCCACATTTGTCACACCATGTTGGATTAAATAATTTCACAGATACAAAATTATGACCTTCGCCTTTAATAGTACTTCCAATTGGATATAATCCTTCTAAAGGACCAAAAGTCTGTAATTGGTACTTGTCGAAAGTATCAGATTTCAGTGTAGTATACATTAACTCTTTTTGCAAATCCATCCAGCTATCATAATCTGTTGAGAATATCGAACTACATTCATCTTCAATTTTTAATTCATCTTCATCCCAATCAATTTTTGAGCATATATCAGTAGTAGACTCTGTTAGGTGGCTTTCAACATCATTATCCCTTTCTTGATTATCTTTATTTGAGACTCCCAACTGCATTAACCATTCTGCCATCCCAGTAAACTGATTAATTTTTTGTCGAACTGCCGAAAACCAACCACTGAAACGTGATATATATTTTTGTAATATTTAAATAAAAAAAAATAAACACAATTATTCTATACTTTTTCGTTATGTATATATTAGAAATAAAACTAAAATAATTATTGGGATACTTCAAATAAACAACAAAATTAAATAATTGGAAAAAGTATATATATATAAAAATTTGACATTTCTTATCTAAGCTAAGGTCGATAGATATAAGTTTAAATTGTTTTAATAGTTGACAATTAATATAAAGAGCAAAAAGATGTGTCAATTGTAAAAATTGTTTAAAATATCAAACTAAAAACATGTATTTTAGATTGATACTTTGTTAATATTATTTATAGAACAAAAAAAACAACTTACATTCTTTTAACTTCGCTATCGTTTTCTATAGTAATCTTATTTGAATTACCTTCATTAATATTTAAAGAACTGGAAAAATTATTATTTAATAAATTTTCTTCGTCATCCTCATTACTTCCATTCATTTGATATGATGATGGATGAAATATAAAGTTTGCTTGCAACATTTATAAAATATAATTTATATTTAGAATTTTAAAAAGTTTTCAAAACCAAAAATGCCTTCAAATACTCTTGATATCTAAAGTAAAATTGACCCAATCTGACAATAACACATACTCTTAGTACTTTTAACTAAGAAGAACAATCTAAAAGAAAAATATTTTAATTATCTTGTTGATTAAAAAATATATTATTTAAAAAAGTTTAACGATATTAACATATCACTATTTTATATATATTCGATTGTTTGGCATATTATAGAATGAACGCGTATCTCTAGTAATAATATATCTACACATATATCAATCGAAGACAAAAAATGATGAAAAAAATTTTGTTACGTAAATATAACAAAGAATGAATGCAGTCAAAGAAAATAGTCATAAAGTTTTTTTCTGTTATATATAATAAGTTATGTTAAAAATAAAAAAAGAATATAAATAACATCATGAACTATATATAAATATCATGTTATAAAGGAAATTAGAAATTTTGAGAAAACATTTACCAAGACAATAGATATTAAGTCTCATATAATTTCCATTTTTGTTAGTTAATACTAAGATATAAGGCACAAAATTAATACTTTATAGTATATATTTAGAATTATTGATCCATATAGTAAGCATATTAAGTTAATTTATAAAATAGACATCTCTCTCTGTAACTGTGGGACATGACTGTTATAAATGATATAAAAACTATGTTCCATTTGTAAACTAGTTTTTGTTAACTTAAAATTTTAATCGAAATAATAGATATTATTGCATTTTGTATCTTTATTTGAAGGTGTTAAAACATTTAAATTACCGGAAGGTAAAGTTTATAGCAACGTTAAGAGATAAATTGATGATCCTGTGTATAAGAAAAGTATATCTACACAAATATATTAATTAATCTTTAAAAATGATGTTTTGTCATTAGATAAATTGGAGAAATAATATTTGTTGTTATAAAAAATGAAAATTAAATAAATATATAGATATACTTAAATATTTGAAAAATTGTATCACATATTATTGTTGTCATAAGAGTCCCATGACAAGGGGTAGTGTTAAAAAGTATAAAAATTGTTACGTTTAAATGTATAGATTTTTTGAATGATGATAAAATTGTTTAACATTGATAAATAACATACTTTTTCATGTCATGTACTATTTTAATAAATAACCCAATAACAACTTTAATAATTCCTCTAACCTCTCTAGAATTCTTTTAAAACTATGTAATCGTTTTTATAAAAAAGATAGTGTCTCAAATAGAAACATCTGTTGCTTATCGTGACAAAAAATGACATTCCCGAATATTAATGATTTAATTTTGATAGTATATAATTAGATATGTTTTTTTTTTCTATGACGTAATGAAAACATAGTAAGAAGGAGAAAAAAACTTTTGAATTAAAAATTTCCGTTATTAAAGGAAAACAATTAAGGAATTGAACAAAAATAAAATATAATGCAAATCTTTTTATGAAAAAACGAATGGCATGACATTTAAATTATTAAGTGTAAATCATAAATGTTTAAAACATAAATTTAAATGTCAATTATATCATAGTAAATGATTATTATAAAAATCTTTTCATATCTTATAGTATTTTATCATTATATTTTCCATTAAAAATAATCATTTTTCAAAAATGAACTTGCTTAAAAAGATGTAAATTTTATGATAAATTGAAAAATATATAAAATAAAATTTATTTATATAATGTTTTTAGGCATTTGCAAATTGAACCTAACTATTGATATTTATTCTTCTAAGTAAGAACCTGTTTTTATGATAAAATGCATAAAAGATGAAATCAATAAGATTTTAATGTAGTAAAAAATTGAAAGCATTAATGTTTTTGACCATTTGATATATATACTTTAAGTTATCGGTAATGTATCATCTTTTAGTGAAGGACGTTATTTTATAGTTTAAATGATTCATATTTTTAATAATATTTAACAGTTAATCATACATTTATAATTATTTTACTAAATATTATTAAATATTATATTTTTAATTACTATAAATTAATTTTTATTTTCCATAAAATTTTAAACTTCCTTATGTAATTAAGTAAGGGAAAGAAATAGTTTTAAAAATGTTTTTGTATTTTCTTATAATTTAATTTAAACTTACACCCCTTAATATATATATATATCTATATATGTATTAAAAAGAATAAAAATAATTAACATTCTTCACATACAAATCCTCATCAATCGACCATCTGCTATAATCAGCTGTTGTCTTTTTGAGTAGCTTATTTGTTTTCCAGTTCACCACTAATCATGATGACCTTTAGTGTCCTCATATAATGCAAAGTTATGATGCCTTAATAATTTTGATATAGTTATTTCCTTATATTTAAGCTTCAATATAAAATTAGTTTAACCATAATTAAAAACATTTCTTATACAATTTTTTTCTATATAAATTTTATAAATGATCTATGATATCCATGATAATAAGCTGAATTAATATATAATAAATCCTTTCTAAAGGATTACGAGAAAAATTTTATAGTAGTGACGTACATAATGAATACACTGGTTCATTAATTCCCAGGTAACAAATGGCTTTCAATTCATAATCTTTTTTAATAATAAAAAAAAACATCTGCAAGATAAAAACATCAAAGATTAGTTAAAAAGAGAGAGCGAGACGTGCTTAAATATTATCATAAATGAATAAAACTAATTACCAGTCCACTATCAAGAGATTTTGCATAACAATTAAAAAGTATTCAGAGACTCTTCATTAAATATGAGGAGAAAGAAAAGGACTGGAATGATGTGGATTTTTGTTGAATTTTTAAAAGAAAACTATTGAAACTTAATTAACTACAAATTGAAGCTAATTATTGTTCTTTGAATATGTCTTTGTGATGACCTTGATTGCAAATTCTAATTTCTTCTACTAAAACATTATTAATATATTTACAATAAACAATTTTTATAAATAATAAATATAAAATTAAACTAAAAAATTTAAAATTATAAATATATTTAACTTATTAGTAAAAGAATGTTGCATTTATGATAATTTCCGTTAATTAAAGTTCATCCATAACGTTCTCCTCATTAACTTTTTATATTTCCTAATAGTAAGCCTTTAAAAGCTTTAAAATAAAGAGTAAAAGTAATATTTTAATGTCAGAAGGTTATTGGTTTCCTTCTATTTTATCAGCGCTCATTATAAAATTTTAATATTAAAATTCATATACCACCTATTAATTTTTGTAATTAAAAAACGATAAAACCAACTCATGAGAATCAACCTTTCCCAGTTTTAGTTATTTATATAATATATAACCACAAATATTTCATTTTCTTTATTACGAATATTTTAATAGTTTCATATATAATAGCTGACTACTAAATTAAGATATTTAAAATTAAACAAAATAATTTATTCATCATTATTAATCTTCATCCATTAATTTATTTCTTAAATATAAAACACCTTAAAAAGTTTTTCTTTTTACTCACTAAAAATTTGCAAAATCAACCATTCATGTGAACATACAATTTAAATTGCAAAACTTTTTATAAAAGCTCTTTATAGATATTACTTTTTAATTTCTCTAGCTATAAAATCTCATTTTTCCTAAAAATTGTTTCACTTGTATGCGAAGCACGTTTCACGTCATTCTATACATCATTCTTGTAATCAGTACTTTATATAAAACTGCTAATAACGAAGTGGCAAATATTAAAAATCAAACAACTCATTTTTCATGTTATACATATATCCTCTACAAAATATAGTATATAGCTATGCCTTTTTATATTTTGATATTACTTTAAGAGTAATAATTTTTCATATTTAATTGTATTTTTATATCTTTCTATGATAATTAAAATAGTTTATTAGCCTATTCAATTTTAAAAAACCATTATATTATATGAACAGGAGTACGAGAAAATGCACTTTAACGGTAGAGTGGTTTTTACTAAATCATATTTTTAAATGTATTTTTTTTCTTTTACATAAAAAAAAAAAATTTTATTTATGTTGATATGAAAGAGAGAAGAGTTAATGTAAATTTGAAGAAGTTATGCAGATTTAATGGTTTAAAGAAATTTTAAGATAAATATTTTAAAGTAAAATAATTAAATTAGATTCCAAGAATAATTTAGATGGTTTTCAAATTGATACATAAAAAATATATTTTATTTTCCACCCACATATATGCTAATTAGAGTTTATTGAAAATAAGTTGATCCTTGAAATTCAGGGAATGTAGTAATACTAAGAACCTATAAAACGTGAGAAAAAAATGTTCCATGTTAATATAGTATGTACCCCTAAAGTAAATATCATATTCAGTTGTTTTTAAATTTATTCTTAATTCATTATTTATTGTGATTCTTGTTATTTTTCTTAAAAATCTTACATCCATCAAAATATACATAAAACATTTTTAGAATATTAAATATCTTACATTATTCAACTCAATAATATTTCTTAAAATAATTATCTAATTATTGTAAATGCTTTTTTAAAATAAAAAACATAACTTCTAATAGCAAAACAGTTATAATTTTAAGTTAATAATATTGTCAAAATAAAAATTTCATGTATTTTTGCAAACACATCAGAAAAATTGTTTTATAACAACTGTGTGCCTTTCCTTAAATTAGCACATAAAACAAAAAGTACAAATTGATAAAGGCTTTCATTTGTGACTTCACAGTTTGAAGACATCATTGAAAACTTTTACTTCATCCTGTTTATTATTTTTATATTTAAATAATTTTGTTTTAGGACATCTTCGTATAATCTCAAGTAAAAAAATTTTCCGATTTATTTATACATTTGCATTTTGTTAAGTTATTCCTTTCCAAATATGCATGGTTAAAGTGCATCATTCTCCTAGTTGTGAGTCAATTTCAATAGTTTTATCATTGCCAAACCTTCCTTCTTTTATTATTAAAATCCTATCCCTCCCTAATAAGTATTCTATCCTCTTCAAATTGACCACATTTTTTTAAATTCCATTCACAAAATTTTTTTCTTTTTATGAAAGTATAATTATTATATTGACCATATATATTCTTACATTTTTATACCGATTGCCAAAGTACCCAGTATTATAATATACTATGTATATATAAGTATTAGCCACCTGCTTCTTGTAAAAAGGACCTCCTTGCAATGTATTTTACCATCACCATCAAGGATGTTTTGTCGTCTCAGCTGTTCTTAATCAAACTCTCATTGTGGCATTTTTGTACCATCTAACAACTGTAATAGACCAACTTTTAAAGCAAGATGTTACACAGTCTGTTATATTTTTTGGTACTGTAAGAATGACACGTTGATCCTTTCATTAAAATATACATATAAACATAAACATATATCTTTTCGATTTATATTGACAATTTATTTTTTATAATAATTTCATAGAAAAAAGTAATCATTTAAAAGATAAAAAATTTTTTGTACTATACTTTTTCTACTTATACTTTTTTTTATTTGTCAATCCCCAACAACTATAAATCTTTTTATTACGTAAAACCTTGTTATCGTATCTACCTTATTTATATATTCCTTATTTGTTGATGCTTTCTCTTATGAAGTGCATGTCTTAAAAGCTTCTACCGTCCCCTTAACAACAATCAAATGTTTAAATCATATAATTCTAAAGATGAGGATGTTTATCTATTAAGCTTTATATAAATTGTCGGCATGTCTTATAATATATAGATGTATTTTTTGGCATATGTATGATTTAAACAATACACCTTTTCATCTACTACCATGTATCCATTGATATAACGAATTTATTTCCACAAAGAAAGATTAACAATCTGCACTCTAATTTAAAAATTCATTTGCCTCATTCATCCATATATTATATTCTTTCTATCATCGGTCAGTTAAGGTTGATACTTAAAGTTAAAAAGAACATGCATCTTTTTTACTTTTTCCTCACTCTTTCCTTTTCCCGATCTATCTGTGTAGATAAAAGGAGTGGTTTTGGTACTGCTGTCAATGAAAGCATCTCTGATGTAGAAGGAGATAATTAGTTTAACCGTATATATACAGCCTGTCCATACATTGTATTGTCATGTTGCAACATATATGTATATATAAGGTTAGAATTGAGTTTTATTAGACTGAATTGACTCTCTGGCGAGGTAGTAATGTAAAAAGATATGTTTTGACACAACACTATACTTGATTGATAACAATCGAGATTAATTTTAATTTTAAAACCAGAAGATAAATTCATGTTTGTAAACAAAGTTCATTTCCGGTATAAAATCAAGTCACTTCTATTTTATATTGTTTATTTATTATGTTAAATAGTTCTAAAAAAAATCTATCTTTTATTCAAATCTTGATAGCTCGATTCTAATTTACGCCTTCCGACGTAAGTGTAGTTAATGGATAAAAGGTTTAAAAATAATTTATATCTTAGTTACATTAACATTTCATAAATTATTTTATTCAAACTATTATTTAATTTATTTCACCATCTGAATTAAATTTTGATTGCTTTTATCAAAATTTTGTTGTCAGTTGAGCTTTAGATTGATACAATAATCAATCATTACATGAGACATTTCTTAAACATTTATTTTCATTTAAATATGTTATAATCTTTAAACAATAAATTTTTTTTTGTTATATATAAAAAATAATTAAGTGAAAAACAGTAACATTTTAAATAGATGCTATTTTAAAAACATTTAATTTTTCCTTATAATAACTGTTATCATGATTTTGTTATTTTAATTATCAATAAACTTTCTCTTCTTCTCATCAAAAAAAAATAAAAATAATTCCTATAATATAATTGTCTATTTTATAAATGATAAAATTATTTGCCTTCATGCTATAATGCTTTTTATTTGAATGATGAAGAAAAAAGTTTTTATTATAAAAACGTTATCTTTATCATGTAACGTCATATGTGTTTTGACCTTCTACATCGGTCGACTTACTTTTCTTCTTCAATATATAATTGATAAAGTTTGATGGTGAAGGAAACATTATATATACCTACTATCATTATGAAACTCTGCATAATAACTGTAACTATTGTTTCTTTTAGTCACCAGCGCGTCTTTAATACAAAAGTATTGTGTAATTCAATATAATACTTCACTCAGTAACGCTTGATTACAAATCACTTTACTCCTAATCATTATATAAATTTGTATGACGTTAAGTTTTTTGATTGATAAACATATTAAGAACCACTTTTTATCATGATATTTAGGCATTACTTCTTCATATCACAAGTTATTTTGTGATTTCTATTTCTCTAATAGAAAAATATATGTCCTGACTTCAGTCTTTATAATGTTATACCATAAATATATTATGTAATTTGTATTTTGAATTTTTCTCTAAAAATTAATGGTAGTAACATTTAAGGAAAAATGTCGATAAAATATTTTCTTGAATATTTATTTTTTAACCATCTATGATTCATAATTTTATTAATGTTTTTTCATTCAATTTATTATTAAAATATTTATATTTGGGAAGTTAAATGATTTTTTTAGTTTACGATAATATATATTTTTTTTAATTTAACATATTCTTTTAGTTCCTGCTGTTAAGACATCACATATATAATACTTTTATATTACATCATTTATAAGTTTATAATATTCCTCTCTAGGTAAACTTTTCAATAGATGTTTTTAAAATAAATAAATATATCATTATTATATTTGTTTTTCTTTCTTCCCTAAAATAAAGAAAATACCCTGCACTTTTCACGCAATTTAAGTTTAATTCTAGCTCATATTTATATATTTCGTGATTCGGATGTGGTAGTCTAAAAAAGCTTTATTTTAACAGATGCACTATATTATGTTGAGCTAATTGTTAAAATTGTTGAGAAATATTATGTTATAAGCCAAAATTCTATGTCATTTTCGGCCTTATCGCTTTCCACAAACAAAGGTATAAAATCTTAAAAATAAAACGAATTTTATATAAAAAATTTTTATAAAAGTAGTACTTTATATCGCAACTCTTTTTCCGCTTTTACATTATCTTAAATATGTTGTAATGTTTTGTTATCACAGAGCAACTAATATGTTTGTTGATTTATATATTTTTTACACTTAACGTAGTATAAAATATAAGATGATATTAAAGTAGTTATTTAATTTCAAATTAATGAAAATTTTTGCATTAACTTTTCTGTTGATTTTAAGGTGCAAAAAATTCAAATAAATAGGTTCAAAGATTTTATCAAAAGTATTCTAATTTATACAAGGGGGTATAACATTTAGATCGCCCATGTACTATTCATCTATCATACTTCTCAATCTTTTTTTTTTATTTCATAAAAACAAAAAACTTGACAAATGTTCAATATTTAAACTACTTAAAATTTTGAAATCTCTTAAAATGTTATATGTTATCATTTCCACAACTCTCTTTTCAATGCCATTTTATCTATATATATCTTTGTATGATCAATTTAAATGTATCTCTGATTATGTTATTAAAGATAAAATAAAAATGCATTATTGTGACTAAGATTTAAAATTATTTAAGCATTTTTTCAAAATATCATTAAAAATATTAGAGATATTGTAAATGCTCTTTAGCATTTCTTAAAAAAGTTTAATATATGATAAAAATTGTTAAATAAAAGTTAAAACTTTAAGATTTTAAAAAAATATAATATGATTTTACTTTTACATTGTACTTAAAATAACATACAAATATTAGAAAGATAAATATATTTTTTTTTAATCTTTTTTTTTTCAAGTAATATGTTCATAATAGTTAAGTCTTAACTTTAAATTCTCTTTACTTTTTTTNTTTTTTTATTTAAATTATAATTATAATATATTTATATGTAAAAAGGATATAATTGAATGACGAATTAGATAAACTTATAATCTATCTATATAGTGTTGAAAGGTTATACTTTTTGTTAGTATTCATATAAGTATCATCTTAGATGAATGAGTTTAACCTCCTGTCTTCAAATATTAATCCTACCGAAAACTGTCTGTAAAGATTCAATTGTCAATACATCTTGTTATAACGCTCAAAATGTTACTAAAAGATTGCAACTCTTGTCTCATCACAACCTATCATCTCATACTACTGTCCCATACTTATTCTTATTCTTCTTGTCTTTTCCTTTCTCTTAATAAACTTCTTTATTTCTCCAACATTAACTACCAATTTTATAAGCGCCATCTTCATCTTCAGCATTAGACTCTTGATAACAATACATACTTGCTACACACCTGATTTATGCATATACAATTTGTATTTAATATAATGATCGTCAATCATTGAAATATAGTATCTACCCTATCTGATCTTATTGCAGGATATGTATGCACACTTATCCGTTATCAATTAGTTTGATGTCAATTGGGTTTTACCACTAAAATCACTAAACAATTATGATTTTTATTATGACAATTCAAAACATTGCTTTTAAATATTAAGAAAAGGTTTTTCCTATTTTAATCGATCACTATTCAATAAACCGCAAATTATAATTAGTTATTGTTAAAAATGTCTTAACACAATTTATGTTTAAATAGAATACACTTTATTGTAAAAGACATTTCTTATCAATGTAATTAGTTTAAGTCATAAAAGAACAAGTCTCTTTTACAATAACATTTTAATAGATTTGTTCTAATTAAGATATATAATGTAACATATATGATACCGATACTTTTTTTTGTCATCTCGAATTGATTAAAATTATTTCTCGTAAAAAGTTCATTCAAAATGTATTCAGTAATTGCTAATTAAATTTAACAATTATTCTTTCTCCTTTAAATTTTTTTTTATACAAAAAAAAACGAAAAAATTCGCGTTCTGTTTTATCACCACATCGACAAAGTCATTAACAAAGAGAATTACTTTATCATGTTTCTCTCCGCAATCCATAGAAAAAATATGTTTCTAAATTGAATTTTTATTACTACATATACATTTGCTCAAAGTATTTCTTTCAAGTAAATTAAGAGAATAAAATAAAACCTTTTAGCTTTCTTTTATCAAAATTATTGAGACTGCCTTTAGAAAAACAAAGTAACTCTTTATATATAAATATGAATGACGGCAAATTTAGGAATTTTGAATGAACTTATGTCCCATTTCGTCTAATATGCTAGTATTGTTTACCTTGTCATATGTAAAGTATTCACATTTCATTGCCTTTTGTTTGTAACATTTTTACTTTTACTTTTATAATTTTGCTTTTATTGAAACAATATTCCTATATTTTTTTCTTTTTATAATCTTTATGGAGAGTGTTTTATATAATAACAAAGGTATTTACTTCATCTGCATCTTGCTATAAATACCCATGACTTGCATTTGATTGTTTTGGCAAAACAACTTTTATAACATTTATTAATTATTAATAACTATTGAAAGCTGCCGATTTTGATACCATAACTTTTATAATCTAACATTAAAGTTATTATATACTAATAAAAAGAAAAATATTCTAAATCTTTTTTCTTACTAACTTTTTCATTTACTTACAATAAATATAGTGCACATTGGAATTGTCGTCAAAATTATAACCTGCTTTGACATTTTTAATTATTATGCCTGTCAAAATTTTATTTTAAAATGTACATCAAATTTTATTGATATAACTCATCTTTTTATCAAGTTATTTTTTAATCACTGATTATAATTTCCTCTATACATAACACACTTTTCTTATTCACTATTAACTTTTTTTTTTTGTTCATTTTAATAATCGTTTCAACTTTATAATTATTTCTTATCAGTAAAATTTTTCTTTTGATTATTTAACGACAATTATGTATCAATTTTAATATTATCATTATTAATTTTTCGTTCTAAGTAGTTGCGTAATTGTGAATTTTTTTTTATCAATTATTTAAAATGTCTTTATCCTAATATATTATCTATTATTTAACTTTTACAAGTATTTAATATTATGATTCATTTCTCTTAATTTCACTCAATATTATAATCGGTTTTTTGTTTATAGGCTGGAATAATCTCAAACTAATAATTCGAAAAGTTTCGATTATAATATCAAACTTGAACCATCTAGATATCTACTAAAGTTTCTATACTGTTTGATTATATTCGATATTATTTAAATAACAATTAATCAAATAATTAAAATATGTTATCTCAGGTATTTAATTTTTTAATGTTTCTTTATTTATTATTATATTTATAGATGGCCCTTAATAACAACGGATCTCTAGTGAAAACAGAACATTCATTAGATGTATCTAATCCTGCTTCATCATCAAATGATTTTTCAAATGACGCTGAAGGAGTTTGGTCTCCAGATATTGATCAAGCTTTTCATGAAGCTCTTCAAATTTATCCTCCTTGCGGAAGAAGAAAAATTATTTTATCTGATGAGGGTAAAATGTATGGGCGCAATGAGTTGATTGCCAGATACATTAAAATAAGATGCGGCAAGACACGTACTCGTAAACAAGTCTCTTCTCATATTCAAGTATTAGCTCGTAAAAAAGCTCGTGAAAATCAAGCAAAAGTAAAACAAGAAATTAAACTTCCTGAAGCTGCTAAAAGAGCAGCTGCTGAAGTTATAGCAGGTATTGAAGCAGGAAATATGTCGAAATCAGCATCAATAACACCACCACATGACTATACAAGTTCAAAAATGCTTGATATTCCCATTCCAATTGCTACTGCTAATAATCCAATTTTTTTTCCTTTTAACAATATTTCATTACCAGCAACAGGCCCGCAGCAACCTAGTGGAATGAATAGAATAACAAATCCAGTATCCTACCTTTTAGATACAATTCATGGAAATGAAGAAAATTTTTGCAGTATTCCAGATGACGCTTTAAAAAATAGAAATTTACATAATCTTAAAGAACGTATTGTTGCTTCATCCAAATTAGTCTTATGTGGTTTCACTGCCTATATACGTGAAACACATGGAGAACATCATGGAGAACAAATAGATATTGTTAAAATTAATCAAGTTTCAGATGATCCATTAGAATCAATTAAATTCGATCTTATTGCAAATAAATTTCCCGATGAGTTTAGAACACTTTTTGAGAATGGTCCACCTGACTCTTTCTTTCTAGCAAAATGTTGGGGAAATTTAGCTTTTAATCTTCCATCAGAAGAAAAGAAAGCCAATGTTATTTATGCAGTTGATAGTTTTTATGACTCATTAACTAAATTTGATATTTCTGTTTCTACAAAAGCAATTACTTTTGCAAAACAAATTGTGGAAAAAGTTGAGGTATGTTTTATTAATTATAAATATTTTATATTATTATTTTAGGTTTATTCATCTATTCAAAAAGATAATCGTTATCATTTTGCATTAGAAAGTTCTCCAATGTGTGAATATATGGTTGATTTTATAACCAAATTAATAAAAGATGTTAATGGAAATGAGTTAAAAAATCGTGTATTGGAGAATTTTACTGTTCTTCAAGTTATAAAAAATAAGCATACTAATGAAACTATAATGGCTATTGCATTTATGTTTGAAGTCTCACCTGATTCTGAACCAACATCAAGATTATACAGACTTGTAAGATAAGAAGAAGAATGAATATTAAGTTAAAAAAATTAATGATCTTTTTATACAAATAGTCATGTACAGTTATTGAATTCTTGGTAACGAATTTCAATTTTTTTTTCTCAAAAACTTTGTGTAACTTTATAACAAAATCATACATTGGTCTTCTAAACATAAATTATCATATTGAATGTGATTGGCAATTCTTTCTAAACTCAACTTATCTCAATTATCTCATTCACGGACAGGAGTAAAAAAAATTATTTCATTTCTGCTAAAATTATATGACTGTCAACCGTCTGCTGTATGCTTAAAAATTGACCCTTAAATTATTGAAGCGGATTGAACTTATATGTGAAAAAATGTATTTATTAAAACACACTTATCATTACGCATTTTGATCTGATATTATCACCGTCTTTAGTTTTGGCTTTTTTATATTTAAATGACAGAGCGGTTATTTTTTTAGTAAATATCACTATAATTTTTTGTGACTTCTTTATATAAATATATTTTATCTTTTTAAAATAATTAAAAAGATTTTGAGGTCGCAACTATAAAAAATTTTTGTATCCTTTCCCTAAGAATGAAAATCTCAGACGTGATGTATACATTTCACAGTCCTTATTTCATGTTAAATGTTAACAAAAAAAAGCATAAAAGTCTACCTTTACCAAATTATTTGTTCCATTTCAAAAGAACCTCATTATTACAACTTTTTTATATTAAAAAAATAGTTTATTTTATCAGGATAAACGAAATTATAAAAAAATGTTTAATTTTCAAGAAATAAACTTTAAATATTAGTATATTATATGCAGAGAACAATTATATCTTTTGAATGATAGGATATAATATGTTTAAATTTATAAATATTATTCTTTTCATTAGCTTATAACAATTGTCATGACAGGAGAATAAATAATTTATCTTTTTTTCTAAAATAAAAAGCAATTAAAATTTAAACAAAACATCTGCTTTAAAGTATTCCTTTTTATATTATAATATAAATAATAAGAAGATATTTTCACATCTAAAATTCAATCGAATGCTATTACTTTTATGGCATAAATATTTAAATATAATATATGAAATGTTCACTATAGTAAATGATGAAGACAAGGATAATTGTTGTAGTGTTCAATATATACAGTTTAATATGGAAAACCATTGTATAGATGTCCTTTGCCTTTTCTTACTTAGCTCATACAAATAAGAGTTAATTTCTCTCCATTTCAATATTCAAATAAAATATATATTTAAGGAGATGTATTAAGATTTTTCTTATACTTTTCTTCATACCATTTATAGAGAATAAATGTATATAGAAATATTAAAGTTAATGTATATTGTAAATTATTAAATGTTGTTACCATATAGTTACAAATAATACTTATTATATATATTTTCCAGAAATAAATATGTTTAAGTTTGTATTTATATTAATAACTTTTATTCTTTTTCCATTATTATCAATGTTAATTTGTCAAATTATATTTAATTTGGATGTTGATAAGCGTGTCTTTAATCATTTGCCTGGAGAATGTGTTTTATCTAAAGTTTTTAATAATGGTTTAAATAATATTGTCCAAGTTGGAGATTATGTATATTTTTATACAACTGGAGAAACTAATAATAGTAATATTAATGCATATAATGACTACAATAATCAATATTTCACTTTTTCTTTAACATTTGGTAACAAAAAAGATAACATCGTGCGTTCCTTTAGTCATTTATCAATTTATAAAGATAATCTTTTTGTTGTTAATGAGATAAATAGTGATATAAATGTTGTTGAATTATTCAAAATACGTTTTCAAGAAAAAGTATTAAAGCATGTTAAAACTTTTCGACATTCTCGGTTCTACAAGTAAGTTTAAATTTGTTATTTTTGTCTATTCAAATTATTTTAGTTTGCAAGGTTTGGTTGCTGTGGGAAAAGAAAGTTTTTATGTAGTACAACAATTTTATTTTAAAAATTATTACTTAAAAGCATTAGAGTTAATCATTGGGCTTCCAACAGGTTCTGTAATTTATTTCAACGGGTTAGAAGCAATACCAATTACAGGAGGAATAGTGTCACCAAAAGATTTAATAATAAATCAAAAGAAGACAAGAATACATGTTTCATCATATGGTGACAGAAAAATCAAAAATTATCGTATTTCAAAAAATTATTATAATGTTTCATTATTAAATGATTTTACTTTAGGTGTTTCACCGGTAAATATCTTAAGATATAATAATAATGATTACATAATATCTACTCATCCACTTAGAATTCATTATTTATTGACGAAGTTTTTTAAGAATGATTATCTTTCCCCAAGTCAAGTGATAAGAATGAAGTGGAATAAAAATGATAAAAAATTTGTAACTGAACAATTATATGCAAACGATGGAGCTTCAATGTCAGCAATTGAGAATGCTGTTATGTTTAGAGAATCTTTATTAATAAGTAATAAAAAATCTGCGATACAATGCTCTGTTAATATTTGATAAATTCGTAAAATGAAATTATATATTTAAGGATAACTTTACAAAATATATATTTATTTAAGTATTAAAATACTCTGTTTTTTTATATAATAAATGTTTTTTATACTATATAAATAAATTTTGTTTATTTCTCATTCTTTGAAAAATAATAAATTAAAATTTTAATTAAATTAAAGAAAAAAATATCTTTTCAATACAACTAATGTTGTTGTAAATGAAAAATTCTTTAATTTATTGACAAGAATTATTGTTACTAAAATTCTTTTATGAGAATTTGCACTTTACTATCAATGATTAATATGAAGTAAATGCTTTTTTTCTTTAAATGATATAAATAAATGTCTGCTTTATTTTTTTAAAAACTTTTATTTAATTAATAAAATATATTTCTTTTTATCAAAAACATTTCATAAAAAAAAGTTATCATTACATTTATCATGTAAAAATAATTTATTAAGTGATAAAATATTTTATTTACATTATATTTCTACTGTTACTTATATAACTGTAGTTTGATTATTACTAAGTTTATTATAAGTTTAATAATAAATGATAATGAAATATATTTATCAATAATAAAAAGTGTTTAAAATTAACTTGCAACTTTTTTAATAATAAAATAATTTATTTTTCTTTGTAAATAACTTTGTTAACAATTTGTTATAAAATTATTTAAATCTGATAATGTAAAAAAACATAGAATAAAGTGATATATTAATTATTTTTAAAAATAAGTAACGTCTTTTCTTAAATATTCAACAAACAAATGTTAAACTTAATTCAATGTGATAAATGTAGTTATGAGTAATCGTTTGTAACAAATCAATTGATAATGTTTTCAAGCCAAGATAAATATTCCTTTACAAGATATAATTTTTAATTTTTGTTTTAAAATGAATATTATCATTTCTTGTTTATTTTAAATGAAAAAAACGTAAAAACCTTACATCATTAAAATCAAACAATATTTGTCACTCTAATATTTCAAATAACGATCAGAAGTTAATGGTTGATGTGTAATTATTTTTATTTTTAAAAAATAACTTTTATATCATTTTTGTGACTCATACCACATTTCAAGTTAATTGTAAAGTGAATCATATAATGATAATAAAATTATGTAAGTTTATAAAAACAAATTTGACTAAAAGAAGAATTTTTAAATATTTATTTATGTATATAAAATAAAAAAGAAATAGTAATCCAAGTATGAATACTATAGAATTAAAATTATTACAAAACATTATATATATAAAATATGTAGCAAAAAATTCAAACATTTGAATATATATAACTTTAACAACACTTTTCTTTTGCGCATTCACAATTCGGATTTAGATTTCAAAAAGTGATATTGTATTCAATGCTACAGTTTTATTCACAATTCGGATTTAGATTTCAAAAAGTGATATTGTATTCAATGCTACAGTTTTTGTATTCACAATTCAGATTTAGATTTAAAAAAGTAATATTGTATTCAATGGTACAATTCACAATTCGGATTTAGATTTCAAAAAGTGATATTGTATTCAATGCTACAGTTTTTGTGTTGAGATGATAAAAAATGAGTTTCCATGATTGTATAATTAAATGATATGTTTATTTATACACATGTTTCTGATTTCCTTCTGATTCTTGGATGTAAAAGTTCTCCAGTATATGGCCTTGGTGCAGCAAGTTCTGGCATACTTTCTGCTACTGTTCTTTCAAAGTCATCATTTTTTGTTTGATACATAACTGGACGAAGTGGTGTACTTTGATTTTGTTGATAATTGTACATCAATTGAGGTTCAAATTCCATTGATCTTCCAATATTTGTTACATTTGTTCTTGAGCTTCTATTTACCGAAAATACATCAGATCCTGTTGATTTACCAGAAAGTGAAAAATATGTGAAAACCATTGCAGCTAATAATGCGAAAAAGTGGCAAAAGCATGCTGCTAATTGTAGGAAGAAAGCTAATCCAACACGTTGCTAAAATATGTTAAGATTATTTAAATATATTTTTTTTTAAAAATTGGAAAATATAATATTTTTATATTTTTATAAATAAATGTATATAAATGTATTACCTCGTATGTTCCAACGATACCCTTGATAAAACGATTGTCTGCTCTATGAGAATAGAAGAAAAAGAGTGCTTCAGCAACAAAGGACGTAAGAACTAAAAAATAATTGATTTTACATATTTATGATAAAAAAAAATTTACGTGTTAAAACTGTTATTATTGTAAAGACGAGAGCTAAACTTTTATAACAGCATGAACAAAACCCGATACATATTGATAAAAATGAGGTTAACAATGCCAATCCCAGCAAAATCAAGGTCGCTGTGTGCCAACCTGTAATAAAATGTGTCAATATAATGATTATATTTCAAAATTTAATAGTGACTTTTGTAGATCTTTTTATTATTTCTATATATATAATCTCATAGTTATATTATATACCTTTCTAGGAATGAAATGTATAGAATATAAATTTTTCCCCTGATTATTGTTTATAGAGGTAATAAAAAGAATAATATAAAGTTAACTGACCGTAAAACTTGTGACGATTTACTTCTCCTACTGGACTGTTGTCGTCTTCTAAGTCAAAAGTGCCGGAATATTTGTCATAATCAAATTTGTAAACACAATGTAATGGTTCTGTCACGGTAGCATATCTACAATTTATTTATGATTTTTATAAAAACTAAACAAGTTTTTTTTTATTTACCTTCTTAATATAGGGCTACCATCTCTGGAATGTCTTGTACAATCTAACCAAAGCCCATGTTCATGAATACTATTATATTCTCGAAGATTAACAACTTGCCATGATGGTGTCATAATAGCACCAATCGAAAGACCCATACCAATAACTGTCAAAGTTATAGATACAAATATGGAAATTTTACGACCAAAATCTCCAGTAGTAGATGACATCTTTAAAATTCTATTTTTCTATATTTTTTAAAGTAAAAATATTACTGACAGTTTCTATCTATAAAATAGAAATAAATTAAAGTTATTTATTAGAGAAAAAAGAACGCCAAAGTAGACTAATGAAAAAATGTTAAAGATTTTTTTTTATAAAAATGATGCTGTTGAATATAAAATAAAATTTATATAATGGTATTATTTGTTTGTATTAGATCAAGCAAAAATTTTGTATGAAAGAGAGAAAAAAGAAACGATGAAGCAATTAATTTATTATTGAATTATTTGTAATGATAATTTGTAGTTTACATAAACAAATATTAGAAATGTTTTTTTTNATATATATATAATGAGTGAATATTATTACTCGAATGTGATATAAAAGAGTAAAAAATATATATGAAAGAGAAAAATTTATGAAAAATTGTATGTGGCAATGCCAAGGTAGGATTGGAGGAAGTACAAATAATATATTAAATTTTGAATGGGGCGCCAATTTTAATTGGAAAGGTAAAATAATATTCAACTCTTCTACTTGGGGGTTACGTTAATTATAAACTGTGTATACGATGAGTACGAAGGTATGATTTGGGTATAATTGACATAACATGTTATTGAATGAGTCATCTATTAAAAATATTTAGGAATTTGAATGAAAAAAGAATAAAATAAATAGAGAATATTTTGAGGAAGCAAAGATTGGTAGTATAATAATAGGGTAATTGTATAAAAATATTAATGATGGAAATTAATAATAACGGCATGATATGATGATAGACATAATATATATTTCAGTGAAATCAAATCAAGGATAATTATTAATCAAAATAGATAACTATATATATACATGAAGATATTTTATTTATAATAATAGAAAGATATAGGTACACACCTTTTTGCTACATATTTATCTTCTTTCAATTATTTAAATGTCTTTGTACTTCAAAAACATTAATCATCTCACACAAGTTAAATATATTAAAAGTGTATAATATTTTTATAATCAACATATGTTTGAATTTTTCCTAATAACCTAATAATATTACAAATGTATCAAGTATAGAAATAATTGATATTAATAAACTTTTATATATTATTTATATCTAAGTGCGAATAAGGAATATTATAAATAGCATTATATCAATTTTGGAATATTGAAAAGGATTGTCATATGAACTAATATATAAGAGAAAAGTGGGAAAGTACACTGCAGGTTGCTAAAAATTCAGTGAAATAATGATTGGGGTATATCATGGTTTAATGGTATTGGTGTATTTTAAAATTGCATCTATAAAATAGTTACCTCCTTCTATAGCTTAGGGAAGTTAGAATATAATTATATATATAAGTGTTCTTAAGATGATAATATAAAAATTTACAAGTTAGAAAAGGTATAATATATAAAAAAAAAGATGTAGAGAAAAGTTAATTATTATTGAAAATGAACATGTTGGATGGGATTGATTGATATGACAAAAATATAATTCATTTTATTGGAAAAAAAGAAAACATGTTATTATTGAAAAAGATATATTTATATGAGGATGAACTTTGTTAGTAGTAGGAGAGATTTAAGAAATACCTCTTATATATGAATGATTAACTTCAAAAGATTTGTACAATTGATGAAAAGATAATTAAGGAGTATAAAAGATGTGCAGTCTTTGCCGATTACACCAAAAGAAGGACATTCATTAATCTATAAGAGCAAAAATACATTGGAATGAAAGTATTTTGAATTGATATATGTGGATTAAATAGGAAGAATGAGTTTAGAGAAATATGAATGAGGATAAATGTTTGTTATTTCAAATTCAATGATCTATACAAAAGTTACATTAAAATATTTAAATGTTTACTCAGGTATATACCAAATCTAGAAAACAAAAAAGTATAAAATACTTTTATTATAAATATACATAAAAATCCATAAATAAATTAATCTCAAGGTTTTTATTTCTTTAATGGATTTTATGATTTACATTCTTAATTCCTTTAATCAAGTAATAACATTTAAATAATATTAACATAATCACAGGTTGTAAAACATTTTAAATCATCAGCTATATGGAAAAATTTTAATAATATTGAGATAATTATCAAAATAATATTAGTGGTCAAAAAGAAAGGCATATCAGAACAGGTTTATTTTGCTCCTTGATTTATTAGAGAAATTTAAAAATAGTAAAATAAATAAATGTATTTGTAGAATTGATTTTTTTTATACTCTTAAGAAGTTAATTTTTATAAAAACATATAAAAATACATTAAAAATGTCTTCAATAATGATAGTGTCAAAACTTTTTGAATAATTTATTGTTACAAAATGACAAAAATTTTATACTACAAGTTTTATCTAGACATGGAGTTATTAACAAAAAAGTTAATATATATGAGTAAAACTAGATTGTTATTTAAAGGATGTATAATTGGAATGAAGGGAAAACAAATGAAACATTAAAATTGTCTTTTGTAAAATATTTAAAATGGATTTAGATTACGTTTTATACTAATCTATTAGCTAATTATAAATAAATTTAAAAATAATTTATTAAAATAAAATATATAAAATATAGTAATGTAAAGAAATATTTCATAGTATTTTGTAAAAGATGTATTGTTTGTATTAAATGATTATATACATTATCAAGGTAAAGATAGTTTAAGGTAATTTATAGTATAAAAGTATTTATAAATGTGTATAACAATATTTTAAGTTAGACGCTTTAATTGTTTAAATTAAATATTTCCTTGAAACATTTGTATATATTGTAATAAAAAGTTAATTTTTTTTTAATGAAATTGTAAAGTAGTTTAATAAATAAACTTCTTATTATATATAAGATCTTATAATTTTAGTCATATAATTTTAATGTTGAAAGTAAGATTTTATATTATTTTAATGACCATAAATGTGATCATTAATTGAAAATTTTAGTAAATATAAGTAGTTTGCATGCCAAATTTTATTAATAGTAATTAATTATAATCAATAAAAATATTTTTGGAAAGTACAAAGAAATTATATATAAATTAGAAAATATTAAATGATAATGAATTTTAATTATAACAATAATATCTTTGCAAATAAATATACTAAAGATCAAAAAAATATTAAAAAAAAAGATTAAAAAACTATATTTGATAAATAAGATTAAATTAATTATAGAAATTTCATTTATTAATCTAGATAAAAAAATATCTTTTAGCTAGTATAATAATCTGTCTCAATAGATAATTTTATCTTTTGATCTCTTCTTTTGATAAAACTTTCATTGCCAAAGAAATTAAAACTGTTTTACAATTATACTAAATGAACTGCATGATATATAAAGATCATGTAATAGTCAGCAAGTGTTTTTATATATATAAAGAAAATTTCTTTTATCACGCAGTTAATACCTAGAAATTTTACAGGGACGATTGTTATCTATAAAAACTGCCACTTAAAAATAAACATAATATTATACCTTCTTTTAAATTATATAATATTGTTGTGTAACTAGATATAGAATACTAAAAGGTGCCTGCTACCTAAAAAGGAAAAGAGAATGGTGATCAAAAAATGATTCTGAAGATTATTTAAATAAATTTTAATACTATTTTTAAATGACCGAGGACATTTTCTGAAGAAATGATCAAGAGAATAAAAAATTTTGAATATAAATATAGTATTGAATACTAAATAAAAGTACATCTCATTGAACCACTAAATTTATTGTATGTTATTATCATTTTCAATGTCATAATTTGAATAAGAGTTCTTTTAATGTATAAATATAATCAAACAATAGCCTTATTAAGTATATAGGTAAAAGAAGTTTAATTGTAAATGTATTTTATGTTAAGCAAAATGAAAAACAATCCACAATAATTAATTTATATTTTGATGAGTAGTTGTTATTAATAATTCACTTATCCAATTCTTTTGATGTTCAATTTCAATTATTATTATAAGTAAAAAATATATGAAGTGTCTTTTATTGCACCATAATAAAAGAATAGTTACTGCCAATTTTTAAATATGTAATTTTTGTTCTAATTTGCAAAATTGAAATTTATCTGAACATATAATTAAGTTAAATTTTAAGAAAATAGTGTTATATAAAATATTTGATAGAATACAATCGTATAATATTAAGCAATAAAAAGATTAAATATCTGTTGGTATGAGCTTTGTGCATATCAAAAATTTCAGATCAGTTACGATGCCATAAGAGAAGTAGATGGAAGATTAAAATTCATCACAAGGATAAAATAAAGTTTCTAAAAGCGAATAGTATTGGCACATTCCTAAACGACATCGGCATTTAACTCCTTTACTATTAGCACCAATAATTAAACGTTTTGAAACTCTTGAATTTATGCTTAAAGGTAATCCCATTGAATCCATTGGCTCTGTGCCCCAACATTCATGTGCTCTAACACATTGTTTACCAGGAACCTATAAAGAAAAATAAGTATTTTTTTAATTATGTATTAAATAGACTTACTGATGATGAGCTAATTTTATTTTGCAACATCAAAATAGCTAAGCAAAAGAAAAATACAAAATTTTGTATATACATTTTTAAAATAGGTACTGAAATAATAATCATAATCTGAAATAAAATGTACTCATTTTTGTTATTTTTAATATAATATTATTGAAATGACATTTTTGTTATTAATAATCAAATGACAGGACAGTATATAAACATATAATTAAGAATATATGATTCAAATCCTTTTTAATATTATCATTGTTAATAAAAAAAATATGAACAATTATGACGAAAAAAATATTATTAACGTCTTTTGTTCAATTACTTTTTAAGAATATGATATTTTATTTAATGTTTATCATTTTTGAAAACAAACTAATAAAAATATATATTTTTAAATAAATATCTCTTATTTTTTTTTATTATTACATGTTAAAATATTAAGGTCATAATATTGTAGAAATAAAAATTTTATTATCTGAATAAAAATGTTTTTTTTTTGGTACATATTAAATATTAGTAAGTTAGTCAAGTGATTTAAAATAACAATTTTAGTCTAACTATAAAGTTAACAAAATAACATGTAATATAAATTCAATTTCTTTACCAATATATATAATATATTCTAGCTAATAAAACTATAAATGTATGAATGGATTACATGAAACTGATATGGGAATTACCTTATCTCCATGTAATTTACTCACTCACGCTCCTATTGTCAATACCAAAAATTTCAAAAATAGAAAAAAGATTTTAAAGATTAGTTTTCAAAATTAGGAGACTAATTGGTAGATTAGTATTTAGTGATAAGAAATTCTATTTATGAAAAATTGTAAAAGAAAAATAAATTTATGATATGTTACTATTAATTAATAGTGAACAGTAATAATTTTTCCAATTTGATATTAAAAAACAACATGCTTCATGACGTCATATATTATGAGCTTTGTATAAAATATAAAATGAAAAAGCATTCAGAAATTTGTCAAAAATAAAGTCATTATATAAAATACCTATATATATTTGTTGACATCAGAAATGTTAATAAAACATTTTCAATCAACTTTCGGTAAAATAAATTTTAATAACTAATAATGATATTCAATTAAATATAAACAATTACTTAATGATTTACATTAAGAATAAAGCTTATAAATATTTTTTAAAAGAATAAACATTAAAAAGTAATAGAAATATTTAAAATTTTTAATAAAAATTTTATTTTACTGTATTTAAAAGTTAAAAAAAATAAGCCTAATTTAAACATTCTATAAATAGTAGGAAATTAAAGAGAAACTTCTTTTTCCAAGAAAATCCATTTTTAACTTTTAATTATCTCGTAATCTAATATTTTTATTAAAATAATCAACCCAAAAAGAAGTGTAATTACATAAATTTTTATCGAATTTATTTATCCTTTTAATTAAAAATAATAGTAAAAATTAGATTAACTTTAAGATAAAGTTTATTTTTAGAATAACTTAAAAATTGACATGGAAAAATAGAGAGTAAATGATATCATAGCTACAGAGATTGGAAACAGTAATAATTTAAAACTCCTTTACTCATTTGTACTTTCTATTTGAGATGTTGATGATATAAACGTTTACCAATTTTATATTACTTAAAAATTGTAGAAATAAAATATTATACATATTTAATGCGGGTAATTATACATAATTTTCTTGAAAAATAATTCTCCTACACATATATTTGATAAAAAAAAAGGCAAAATATACAAGGCAAAATACGCAATACAAAATTGTATTGCAACACTTATTAGTTGAAAATTATAAATATATAAGGCAATTATCTCATTTTCGAAATATATTTTTATGACTAACAAAATTTTATCATCATGCTACTGTATCACGTATCCTACACACAATATTTTATACCCCATCTTTTTCTTCAGAAACCCTTTTAAATATATAAACTATATATCCTAATCCATTAAATAATAGTTATCTTTTTATGCCAATTTAACCATATGTGGGTTGTTTTAAAAAAATTATTTTTCTAATTAACAAATATATACATCATTTCCTTTTTATATCAAATTGCATACTTTGAAATATTTAAATAAATTTTTTCAAGTAAATGAAGTGATAAAATAAAATAAAAATAAATAGATATAAAATATTTTTTTATTTGAAACTTTATTAAAAGTTTTTTAGAGTAACATCTTCTATTTTAAACATGATAAGAAGACAAATTTTAAATATACATCATATGATATGTTGATAAATAATAATTATTAATTAAAGATTAGATATTTTTTTTATCTTTAATTTTATGCCCTTTAACAGAATAATAATTAATAACGTCATATTTTAAATTTTTATAATTAAACTATTTGAATTTTTAATAAAAAAAATGTGAAGCTCGATTAAAATAATAATAAAAAAAAAGATAAATTTTAATAATATGATTATTTTCTTTTGTGGGACACTTTGGAAATCGGGATTGATAATAAGCTCATTTGTTTGTTTTGTTTTTTGATAAAAATAATTGAAAATTGGATTTTAAAAATAATAAAAAAAAACATTTCTTCATAAACAATGTTTTTTTGATTCATTAATAAAATGATAAATTCAATTGAATATTAAATTGTTTCATGTAATCTCTATAATAAATTGAATCTAGTGATAACAAATATTTTAAAAAAATTTTGGAATGTTTTTTTNTTTTTTTATCGCTTTTTGATGTATTGTTTAATATAATCACCATGGAAATGAATGAATACCCGATTGCTGTTTTTTTCTTATATATTCTTCTCAATTAGAGATCGCTTAAATTGTTTAGATAAAAAATTTTTTCTTTGTTCTATACATGGTTTTGTTTTAGATTCTTAAAGCCATACGGTAAAGTTTTACTCCAATACGTTCCATTACCAAGTTGACTTGCAGTCTCATCATATATATGACTTAAAGTATCTTCGGCCATTGTTCTATGAATTGGTGTTGGTACATTTCCAGGAGATAATTGTTTTAGAGCAGCAACATTAACAGAATTTTCCCATGGTATGTCATAAACCATTGGAGAATATGTATTTGTAGTACATGTGTTTAATGTTCCATTAAAAAACTTTCCATTCTTATTAAAGTTTGGAGCCTTTGGTGGAGGCATCTTTGGTGGTGGTGGTCTAATTACAGGAGCAATTAATAATGGTGAAACTGTCAATCTTTCTTCATCTTTACTGTCAGTTGTATTTCTATACAAGTATACAACAGCCCCAATACATATAATTACAAAAACAATGAATATAAGAAATCCATATTTGAAGTAAGACATTAAATTGTCTTCTAAAATTGATGTTCTTTGTTCCCCGAATACGTGTAATGTGACGGAGCGTTGCACAATATCACCTGCATTAGAGACTACACAAACATATGTTCCTTCATTTTCTAAGCTGACATCTCTAATTGTTAGTTTTTTCATAAACATTTTTTGACCATTTTGATTAATTATATTTTCTTCCCCACGGGTATCAACTAATATAAGATCCATTTGATTAATATTTATTACTGAATCTTCATCTTTTTCATCAATTGAATTTTTATCAACTTTTTTAAACCATCTGATTAAGGGCATAGTCTCAGACCATTTAATTTTACACTCAAACTCTGCAATAGCTCCCAAATGTACAGATTTATTTGAAGGGACTTCAATTTGTGTTCCAGTAATAACTTGGGAGTTTGACAGAAGTTTTTCTGAGTCTAGAATATTGAATCCAAAACCTCCTGGGTAATGGCTCACATCATTTTCACTTTCTTTTACAACAACTCTAAATGTTGCATTGATAGAGCCATATTTATTAAAAACTGTACAACTATAGATACCAGAATCAGACTTTTGAACACTATGCAAAACAAATTTAGCAGAAAGTATGCTTTGATGTGCATGATCTAAGTCAATCTTTTGTCCATTTTTATACCAATTAATTTCTGGTAATGGATTTCCTTTACTTGCGCAATTTAATTGTAAGTCTTCGTTAACTTTTGGTGTTACAAAATCTACTGTACTCGTACGAATATAATTTGGGTAAGTCCATGATGGCTTTTGTTCTTCATTAGATATAATTAAAGACTCATCTCTTGGTAGATATTCATCATTATCATCTAGAAAAAATTTTAATTAATATTTTTAATTATTTCTACCTACCAAAGACAATAAATGTAAAATTATTTCTAGCATTACCAAATCCATTAATAGCAACACATTGATAATGACCACTATCTGATGACTCAATATCTTTAATTTTTAAATCTTTTCCATTTCTTGCTGTCTTAAATCTATTATTGTAACTTGGTTCAATAACTTCTTCATCTTTTATCCATTGAATTATAACAGATCTATCGTCCGTATTTACTAAAGGACAACTAAACTTGAATGTCTTGAGAGATTTCGGAACTTTAAAAACTGTTCTAACATCTTTGTGAAGTTTTGGAGGAACTAAAAAGAAAACAAATAAATAAACTTCTTAAATACTTGACATCTTTAATTTTATGATTAAAAACTAAACTCATGTTTACTGATCTATTTAAGCTTTACCTCTTCTATAATCTCATGTTGGCATGATGTGAGTATATATAAAAGATGGGATAACAAAAACATGACCTATTCATTATGAATACTTCAAAATTTGAATTACTATAATGAAAAGCCTCTAATCCTAGGCTTAAACATTTTGGACCACAATAATTCATCTACCAACATCCTAAACTGTTAATCAGCTGTTAGTCAGCTGTCAAACTTTTAATATATATTGGATAAACTTATCAATCACCTTATAATGGAACAATATCTGATTTAAGTTTGTTACAGAGTTATATGATGTCAATCATTATTATAGAGTATTGTTAGCATAACTATAGTAAAAGAAATGTTTAATCTCCTTAAAGTTAAAATTAACTTTTTAAAATAAAAAGGATATTTTCTCATCAATTATTAATTCTTTTCTCTTCATATAACATTATATAAATGTGAAAATAGTTAAAGAATTATAGTATTGTTTTATTTATTATTCACTATATAAAAGTTTATTTGTCATATTTTTGTTTTTCACATAATAATATTTTAAAAAACTAACCTCGATTATCAGCAAATTCCATTTGTGGCAAAAATGCAAATATTAGTAGAATGTAATTCCAAATCATCCTTTATATTAAAAAATATAAATAACATATAAATAATTGAATTTAAACAAAATACTATACCATAAAAGTATATATAAAATGTTAGTAAATTATTTTAACAGCTTAAATGTCACTGAAAAATAATTGTATTATTAAAATTATAATTGATAATAGGAAGCAAAAGATGGAGGAAACAGAATTTGTCTAACAATATGTTTTACAAAGAAATTAATGAGACAATAAATTAATAAATGATTAATTGAGATAGGAGGACGGGAGCGTGTTCCTATAAACTTAATACGGCTATTACTACTTTAGGAGGGACAACATTTTAAGCTTGTAATTAGCATGAAATTGTCCAATTAACATATATATGGTTGGAGGATACTTGAAAGGGAAAAACCTGTCGTTCATATGGCCCCTTTTGAAAAAAGGTGTTTCCTAATGAAGATATAATTAATTGTGAAAATAATTAAATTTAGAAACGATAGTTTTTAATTAAAGTTATTCCTTTTGAAGTAGGAAAAATGAAGCTTATGCTTTTTATAGTATGTTATGTGGAAACATTTGTTAATGAAAAGTGATATAAATATTTAGTAAAAAAAAAGTAAATGTTAAGTTATATTATTTAGATGTTTTATAGAGAGAAAAACAAAAGTGTATGTTTGTAAAAAATTGTTTGATAGATATTTAAGATGAACTAAGGAAAGTGATACCTTACATAAAATTACACCATTATTCATATGCTATACTGCCTAAATTAAAAAATGTTAGTGGATGTTGTATGATTAATCAAAACATTTAACATTTATTGATATAAGGTAAAAAAGTAATATTGTTGCATCATCGTCAACAAATAAATTATTGTTTTAAAAGTAGAAAGTTTTGAATAAGATAAATAATCTTAAAGATATTAAGCTTTGTATATATATATATTGATTTTTATATAAATTTGGTTATGTAATTATGAATGATCTTTAAAGCTACTTTTTAAACATTAGGAAGTAGAGATGTTTGTAAGTATATAAAAGAGTACAAAAACATAAAAGATACATTATCGGTAAATCCTTTTGATTTTATACATTTAACGATTGCACTCAATTAACCGCTCATAAGTGGTAATTGAAGCAAAAGTCCTTAAAATGGTATGACACAAATCATAAAAACATTTTAATATGAGACCACCGACTGAGGGAAAATTATAGAATAATTTTAATTATAATATATATATCTTAGTTTCATTAAACACATTATAGAAAAGAATGATGAGTAAACAAATAATAAGAAAAATAATAATATATGTTTACAAAACGAAGTTTAAGGAGAGAGGAAAAATAGGTTTCAGATAACATATATAAATGCCTTCTTAATTGAAGGAATATATATTAGTTTGGACCAATTTCCTTCTCAACTCAACAAGTTTATATAAGATCAATTTCTTTGTTTATGCAAAATTAAAAGGTTTTGGAATAGATGGTAAGTAAAAAAGATTAAATAAATGGATACATTTATAAATTAAAGTATAAAGAATGAAAAAAGGATATTTGATGAGAGACGTCAAAAAGTTAAATAATATAATTATGATTTATGTCATTAATATGATTTAATATAAGAATGAGTTAAAATAATATAGTATAATAATAATATATTCACAAGTATCCAAAGTACATATGTCCTAACAATTATGAATTATTCATTAATATTATCTTAAATTTAAGATTAGAAAAATATTTTAAATTTTGATAAATAAAGTGAATATAATAACTTTGTTTAAAAGAGATATTTATAATAATAAGTATTTTAGATGACAATTGATATAATATATATGTGCCTACAATTTAATATAGTTGTGATAATCATTAATAATATAGTTTCATTCATTTAAACTCATATTTGCAACAGGTGAGAATATTAATTTACGAGCTGTTACTTGACAAATAGCTTCATTAGATATGACGAATGGTGAGGAGGGTTATCAACTGATATAGGTGTATTATGTATGAAAGAGAAATAAAATGATTAACCAGATATGATGGCCACAAAATAATAGTAATTTAAGTTACAAATGACACAGTAGTAGATAAATCACTAAAAAACAACAGACTAATTTATGACTTCTTTTTAATGATATCTAATATCTGTTCTGTTTCTTTTATAGTTTTACAAATTCTTGACAATAAAATGGCACACATTATTAATAATAAGTATATTTGCTCATCATAATCGAAAAAGTGACACTCTATGTTGAGTATATATATTATAATAATGTAAGAGAAGAATATTAAGAAAGAATTGGTCAGAAAGTAAAATAAATAAGTGGCCAGTAGTTTTGAAAATAATAAGAAGTACAGATTTTTCTTTTTAAAATTTCTGTCAAAAGAAAGCCAATGGCAAGATTGATAAAGTTGACACAAAAATTAGAAGCTTAATGGACTTGTTTGGTTTAAGATGAATGCTGTAACTTTAACTACTATTCTTTGGTGCTAATTATCATAAAGAGTCATTTGAAGAAGTACTTTATTATTATGTTTAACTATAAAGTTAGTTATTTTAGTTATGGCATTAATGTTACTATATTAAATATTATAGTCACAAAAATTGGATTAACATCATCAAAACGGATGTTTATAAGATGGTAACTTCCTTAAAAACAAATTGAAGATATATTTAGAAAAATCATAAATATATTTCTTTTAAGAAATCCTTATATTTTTAATATATAAAGGAAGTGAAGTTATAGAAATTCGGAAGTAGTAAACAGTCAGTAAAGTGATCATTATGATTTATTGTTTACATTTACAAAAGGAATGCAAGCTCGAGATGGATTGAAGGGATATATAGAAAACAGATATATGTACCTTATCTTTAATTTAAATCATGACATTTGTTCACGGTAGACATCAGTTTAAATGACAGGGTCATTCGGAAGGTAGAAATTATTATACAACTGTTCAAGTAGATTAGCAATTGTTATATGTGCCAAAAAGGCCAAATACTAATCATGAGATTTTTTGTTATGTAAAGATAAGTATAAAGGCAAATTAAGAGCTTAACAATAACTAGTTTCAATATTGCGTAAGTAGTATCCTGTAGAGATGGAATGAGAACAGATTGTAAAAAAAATTATTTGCTTATTATGAAGTAAGATCATCTTTAACAAATAAACAATTTAATATAAAAAAGTATATATAAATAATAATAAATTAAATAGAAAAAGAATTAATAATAATAAAGTGCCATTATTTAGTTAGTATTTAAAAGTTATGAAGTGGTTTGTGTGGTAGAGATTAATTACAAATCTGTTCATGGTGACGGTTTGGATAGATATTTAAATTATAAGTGAATTGAGGCATAAAATATATATAATTATAAATGTAGTTGTCAAAAGACTAAAATGGAGAAATATTTTGGATCCATTTAAATAATTAATATGACTAGTGTCTTAAAATAAGCAAGCTAAATATTTAATGAAGTTGTCAATAACAAAATTGACAAAAGATCTCACATTGAAAATTTGAATTTTAAGCGTTCATAACATGTGTATAGAAAAATATATCTCAATAAGGAAATGTTACTCTTATATCATATTTCATGCATGTAGATTAGAAAAAGTATTTAAATATTGATACTTCTTTAATCGTCATCACCTCAAGTGGTAAGGTACAATATGTATAAGAAAAGACTTATATATTTTTGAGACTGTCAAATTCCAAAATCAAACATTTAAGGTAGATAGTAATGATATAGGCTTTATTTTTAATATTTTAATACCTTTATCATAAAGCTTAGTAACGAATTAGATTGATAATTATTTAAATCTACATGTATATACTTATCTAAAGAATGATTGTAGAAGGGAAAACTTCAACTTGACAGTTTGTTGGAAATCGAGATATAAATATGATGAATTAGCTTTAACTTTTCAAATCTTGCCACTTTATCACAATACATTAAAAATTGTGATTGAGAAGCAAATTATTATGTTTACATAATAAAGCGTTTTATAAATTTTGAAATCTTTATTTCATGAAAAGAAGAGATATTTAAATAAAAATCAAGATAACAAACTTATTTATTCAAAAAAAAACTATAGAAAGTTTATTTAAAGGATGAAATCGTTCGTATGTTTATTATTAAAATAAATGGAACATACAATGAATGCAAATGCATTATAAAGATTATTTTAAAATTAAAAATGTACATATTTTATACAAAAACTTTTGTTTTGTTAATTAATAATTTGAATGGAAAAGATTATTAAGAAAAGAATTTAATAAATTTTATGAAAATTTTAACCTTGATATTATTTGATAATTTCTAAATAAATTTCTTAAATATAAAACATTGAATTATCATTATTGAACAATAATGAATACAAAATTTCAATTACACAGAAAAGATTACACTATTGTAATAAAATGAAAACATTAAATTATTGCTTTTACAACTTTGAAGAATAAACTTTATAAAAAAGATCCAAATTATCAATAAAATAGTTTGTTACAAAATACCTTTTATAAAGTAAATGTAAACCATTTCATATTCATACATCAAAATAACAGAAAACTTATTTAAATGTTACACAAAATAATTTCTTTAAGCTAAAAATGGTAATGAATAATAAATTAATTATGCTGTAAATTATTTTTTTAAAATTTTATATTCACAATGTATTGAACCTGATTAAATTTTCATATTATACGCCGCGCTTTCCAATTTCACCTACATAATATGATCATTAATTTAATTACTTTTCAATATTGCAAACTTTAAATGGCAATTAATTTTTCTTTTACGAGATAGTTTTGATAAGAAAAAGATTAATATTTTTTTAAAAATATATTTTATTAGCACATAAGCAATTAAAACATAAAAAATGATTTTTAAAAACTGTATATAAATGATAACATTTTGTAATTTACCTTTACTTTTAAAATAATATTTTTAGTTATTTTAACTTAATATATTTTAATATTTATTTTTTAGATAATCATGCTTCCTTTCTTCATGCTTCAATACTACGATCAAAAAGGTCCCGATGAAAAATCACCTTTCAATGACATCTTTATGACAATCTTTATTATGCTTGTCGTTTTGATGATGGTTTCATTAGTCTTCTTTGCCACGAAACTCTACAGAAGTATCTTCAATCGCTACAGAGTATTCACAATTTCAGTTTAAAGAAGATAATTGCAAAGAATATAATTATATATTAATCCTTTTGCATTTTTTATTGAAAACGATGTTGTCGTCATTTTTTTAACATCATTCATAACAGAAATAAATAAAGTTCTTCGGAAAAATTATATTGTAATTGTTTTAAAAAATTAAATATATTTTAAAATATTTAAAAAGTATTCCTTTGCAATATTTCTTTTTTTTTCCTTATTACAAATAACATTATATAGTAGAACGGACCTAACAAAAATAATTACACTTTATATTTACTTAATAATTAGAGAATTTTTTTGCCTATAAAATTATATTTTTCTTTCAATATACTTATTAAAATGATGTTAAATGTTATACTAGAAATATTTTAAAAAGCTTTATTTGATTACAAACAACTTTTTAAAAATTTTGTTACTTAAAAGTATTATTACATCAAAAGATTTTTTACATTATCCTTTTGGGTATAAAAGTTTCTGTTAAATTACTATAATAATATAAATTTTGAACACTAAAGTATTTTTAACCTTGTAAATTTATATATTTACATTTAAAAATAAGTTATATTTTTTTTAAAAAAAAATTAAATATAATTTATTTTATTATTTTATATTTTTAGGTCATTTTTTTATCACTCAACTTAAAAAATGATAGTTTCAATAAATGAATTTTCTCTTCTAATTAATAATGGCCATAGAAATGGAGATTCACAATCGGAACAAGTCCCGTTGCAGTTACGTATAGCATTCACATTTTTTTATGGAATATTATTTATTATAACAATTATTAATTGTTGCCTGATAACATATTATTCAACAAAAGTATCTATCGCCAAAATTGATCCAATTCATGATGAAAAAGAATATTTTCATGTATAAAAATAATAATTCAAAATTTTATTAAATTTTTTATTATTTCTTGGAAGCTTTTATTGCACACAACAATTTGAATAGTTGCTTTTCGTGAAGAAAATTTTTTTTTATTGGTATACAAACATTTTCTGATTGATAGTTCATAATTAAAAAATTTGTATAATGTAAAGAAACTACTATTTTTAGTGAATTTTTATTCTATAACCTATTATTAAATTTTCTGTCATGTGTATTGTGATTTTTTTAGTAACAATTTGATTAATGTAAATTTTTATAATATTTTTAATATAATCAAAATATTTTCTCATCTATGTATGATATATCTAAGTTAAGGCTTTTCATATCTCTCTTTTGTCATTATTCGTTTTAGGATTCATTTACTATATTTAAAAATTTTAATAATGCTAAAATATCTTACTATAATTAGTTTCCAATTTTTTATAATGTATATATTTTTTTAATCATATTTCAGTATGAATTATTTTTCCAAAATTTTTATATATGTGCTATTTATTTTTATACACATATAACTTGTTGTAAACAAATGATTTCTCTTCCAATGATTAAAATAATGAAAAGTGTTTTGTTTTATTTAAAGTTAATAAAAATATTCTTATCTTTTGATTTATGCGTGGGTATATAATTATTTGCAATTTATTGTATATACAGGTTAAATATTCAAATCCATTAATTTAATAATTCCTATAAACTCTTTTAAATAATATACTATAAATTATTTATATGCTAATAATTTATAATTTTCAGGTTTCATAAGTTTTTTAGCAATGGAAAATTACGAAGAAGTAAAAAGAGTTGAGAAGGAGGAAAAAGTTAAACGTTTAGAACAAATTATGAGAACTCTTATTTGCAAAGATATAGTTATGAACGAACTTCTTAATTTTTTTAAAATGAAAAATTATAATGCTACGGAATCTACTGGTGAAAATTTAGTTAATTTTGAAGCTACAGATGAGGAAGAGAAGACGTTCGTTGATACTGATTAAATTTTTTATTAATAATACCTTTAAATGGGTTCGATAATTTGGGTTTAAATTTGCTCTCACATTGTTGCTTTATACAAAACTTTACTTTATAATTATTTCTATATGTAAAAATGCCTATAGTAGAATAATCAAGTTGCAAACCTTGTATTTTATCTATTACATTAAAGGGTTATTATAAATTGTCTTTTTATAAGAAATAAATTATGAAATTTATGATTCATAAAAAATTTTATGTCACCTTTATTATTGTGTTAAAAAAATTGATTTATTTTAATTTTGTTATACCAAATTTTAAAACAAAAAGAAATGGAAATGTTTATAATTTCTAATTCTGTTGTTGCACTTTATAGAGGCATATATATATATATAAATAGATTAAAAATTAGAATATATAAATATTATTTACTAAAAGGATATGTGTAATGTTAATCTTAAAAAATCAAAAGCTTTGTAATTATTCATAGCTGTATTATTTATGAAATATATGTTATTAAATATTAAAGAATGAAACAAGGAATGCTTGAAAAAATTATATATTTTATAAAACATAAATTTAAAGAAAAATCATATTTTTATTTAAAAAATATATATGTAACGATTATGAAATTATAGAAATAAATATATTTTTTATTTTATTGTGTCAATTTTTATAATTTAGCATGTTTACATCTATGTTAAAATGGTATAGATTTTATAAAAAAACATTATATTTTCCTTTCCTCATAACTTTTAATATTTATAGTTACAAAAATTAAATATTTGTAATAAGGCTTTTTTACCTTAACTATTATTAGTTAACAAATGTTATTTTATTCCCTTTNTTTAAATTACTTTAAAAATACATACAAATTATTTTTTGACTACATAATTATAATATTTTTTGTTGAATGTTTAACATTATAATATCTATGTAAAGTATATTATTAAAAGAATTGTTTTTTTTTTTATAAATCATAATTATAATTTTTAGAAAAAAGTATGTTATTGTATTAAAAGATAATAATGAGAAAAATATAAACTTTTTAAAATATATATTTTATTTAAAAAAATGAGAACCATTAAAAGATCTACTTTACAATAAAATATATAGCTAATATTTAACTTAAATTTAAAAATTAAGATTACTTAACAATAATCATTTGTAACATGTCCCACAGACCATTAATATATATTACTTTCTTCATTTAACTCATAAATAGTTGGTAAAAATGGGGTAACTCTTTTATTTTTGAAACGAATTACCCCAAGTTCTTTAAAAAGCTCGCATTTTGTATGCTTTATGCGATAAAAAAATTCAGCCCATTGATAATGAAAATATGAGAGAACATACTCTCCAGTATAATATATTCTATGCCTGATTCCGTACCATTGCTTAACTTTTCCACTCTTAGAAGAATTACTTTTTTTTCCTTCTCTTGAGTATCTATTACAATAGACGTAAAAAGCTAAAAAAAAACATTTTTTATATTAAATGGAGATGACATACGGACAGGATGTTTTTGCGAAAGATAAACAGGTTCACCAAAATATTTATCTTCATAAACATTTTTTAACACTCCATGCTCAAATTCTTTCTTTTTGCATAATCCATCATTCATTCTCATAACTTTACGTGCCATAATATGTATAATAATAAAAGATATTACAGTTCGTTTAAGCCTAAAGTAAGGTAAATAATGTATTGTTAAAGTAAAAGTAAAAATAGAAAAATTTCGCGAATCAATGGCAATGTATATATATATACATGAGCATAATACATATATATATCTATTCCAAATACATAGACACGTCTTTCTCATAATTTTAACTAACTATAGAAATAAATAAATTTGAGAAATTATAATTGCCAAGTGTAGTCATAACTAAAATCTTTATCTATAAATATATAAGAAAAATTGTCATAATTACAAAACGATATAATCCCTTGTGACTTTAAATGAATGAAGCCGATAGTAGGTAAAGAATATATTAATTAAGATAAAGCATGGAAAGAGTATATATAAAATATATTATTTAAATTTGACAAATATAATGAAATTTTGTAATATTAAGGGAATATATGTAATTATATAGGAGAAGAAGGTAAAAGCAAAGGTTTGGTAATAAGGTGTTACGTTTAAACTTTAAAAATAATAATTAATTTTAAATATACATTCTCTATATTATTCATCAGAGTTAAAAAATGTGTAGTAATTTGAGATTCTTTGTTAATTTTTGTAAAAGGAAATGTTGTATGGTTTATATATAGGGAGAGATTTTCTCTTAAAAAAGTTTATTTTAAGAAAATGTTGTTTTAAAAGAAATTTTTTTTATAAATAAATTAGTGTTTAACTAAACGATAAAACGATTTATGGTGTAATTTTAACGAAATATTATTATTAAATACATTTCTTTTAGTGTAAAATTTTTTATAAGAATATTTGTGGAGTGTTAAATTATATTAAAATTACAAGCTTCAGAAATAATTTAAGCATTTTATCAGAGTGCACAATTTCTTGTTAATTATTCAAGAATATCATTATTTAAAAATATTATGTAGTTGAAATATGAAAACATATAATATAACCACATTATCACATACAACTCAAATGCCATGGAAACATTTTGTTTCTTTCATTGCTCTAATAACATATAACATGTCCTGTAATTAATAGTAAAAATAATCACAAGTTATAGCATCTCATGTAGTGAAAAAAATCGTCAAATTAAATATTATTTTTAATTTCTCTTTAAAATTAATTAACACTATCATTTTGATCTTGAAAAATACATGTTAAAAAAAGTACTTTATTTAATTGAAAGTTTAATCAAAAACTCATAAGAAAAACATCTGTTGAGTATAATAAATTGAATGTTAACTGATAAACAAATTTTGTTTGTTTCAAATACATTAAAAACCTATTCATAACACCTAATCATTTTCAAAATTAACTTTTCTGATAATATTGTTTATGGGCAAATATTTTTATATATATACCCTAATGGAAATATACCTTGTTATCAGAAGAGTAACTTAAATAATTGAAAGTATAATCGTCTTATCTAAAAATATACACCTTCCTTTTTAAATATTATTTTAAACTTAAAATATAATGTACTTGTTAGACTGTTTCTATAGTATGCATAGATTTATTAAAAAGTTTTTCTTGTTAAATGTCTTCATAATATTTATCTCTTGAGCCTTTTTTATAAAAGGTTCTTGTTATCCCATTCCTCATTTTGTCAAATTTTATAAACCCCAGACAGCTTTTTTTACTAATTTTTGAATCGTCCATTTAAGTATTACATAGAACATAAAAAAGACTATCATGGAAGTTCTAGATGAAGAAGCCTTTGAGTGTCGCAATAAGTTTATAACACAAGTAAGTCGTGACTTTTTTTATATTAAATTTAATAAAATTAATCAATACAGGAAGAATTTGATAATATTCATCAGTTTTTACCACCAAAAAAATCATCAATAATAAGAAATTTTATAAAAATTTTTACACGTCCATTCGCCTCCATAACAAAATTTTTGTATTTTATCATATCATTTGTACCAATCTTAAGATGGTTACCCAATTACTCAATAAAAGAATCCTTAACAGGTGATATAATGGCTGGAGTAACAATTGGTATTGTACAGGTTCCACAAGGAATAGCATATGCTTTATTAACAGGTGTTGATCCAATTTATGGATTATATTCATCCTTTTTTGCTGTCTTTTTATACATATTTTTTGGCACATCAAAATATGTATCTATTGGTTCATTTGCAATTGTCTCTTTGATGACAGGAGTAGCAGCTAATAACGTTATGGCAAAACTTGAGAAACAAGCATTTAGTGAAAGAGTTCATTTTTTAGAGGAACACTCTGGAGAGCAGATTGATATACATAATTTAACGGAAATTGTAGCAAATAACTTTAAAGATTTAGATAGGATAACACTTGTCACAACATTAACATTTTTTGTTGGACTTGTACAAGTGAGTTTTTTTTTTATTTCAAATAGATGGAAATTATATAAAAATATTTATTAAGGTTACATTAGGAATTCTTCATTTTGATTTCCTTGCATCATATTTATCTGATCAAGTTGTATCTGGTTTTGCAGTTGGTGCAGCAGTTCACGTATGTGTTGTTCAATTTAATAAGCTTTTCCAAATTAAGGCACAATCATTTAATGGTGTTGGTTACATAATAAAAGTAAGTTTAATAAAAAAATACATTTATTTTTCAACCATTTCTTTGTCATAAAATATTTAAAATATATAAAGTTATTAATAATGATGTTACTGACAAATTTTTTAATTAGCAATTCTTTGATGTTTGTACAAGACTTGGTCATATGAACATACCGTCAGCATTAATATCTTTGTTTGGGTTTATTTTTTTATATCTTGGTAAGGACTTTATTAATGTTTATTATAAGAAGAAACTTCCATTACCAATACCATTTGACTTTTTACTAGTTGCAGTCACAACCTATGCTTCATATCTTTTACAATTTAATGAAAATTATGGAGTGAAAGTAGTTAACAAAGTCCCAACAGGATTAAAATATCCAACATTACCAAGACTCGAATTATTTCCTTATATGTTATCAGAAATTGCAGAAATATCAATTGTAATTGTAGCGATCCATCTATCAATGTGTAAAATATTTAATAGTAAAATGGGAACAAAAACTAATAATAATCAAGAACTTTATGCTATTGGTTTCACTGCAGCAATTTCTTCATTTTTTAAAGTATACCCAGTCTCATCCGCACTGGGACGTTCAATGTTAAATGCTGAATGTGGTGCTACAAGTCAAGTGGCAGGATTTTTTACAGCTTTCGTATTATTATTTGTTATTTTATTTCTTGGACCATTGCTGTCAACATTGCCAATGTGTGTATTAGCTGTTATCATTATATTTTCAATGAAATCAATTTTTCTTAAGATGAAAGAGTTAAAGAGTTTGTGGAAGATATCAAAGATTGACTTTTTTATATGGGTAGTTAGTTTCACAGCAACCACTGCCTTTAATGTAATGCAAGGTTTATTAATTTCAATAGGATTCGCTCTGGCAACTGTTATTTTTAGAATGCAATGGCCAAAATGGCATGGTTTATCAAGGCTTGGTGAGACAGAAGAATATCGTGATACAGGTAGATATGCACAAAATGAAAGATTAGAGAACGTTGTTGTGTTTAGGTTTGATGCACCATTATTGTTTATTAATGTTGAGCATTTTGAACAATCTATAAATAAAGCATTGAAAGATATTGAAGAAGATGACTCAAGGAAAAGTAGTGTCGATTGTGATACTGGTACAAATAATAATAACGATACCACAATTACATCACAGATGGTTAATAGATCATTATTTGAAAAGTTAGGTGTATTGTCCAGTAAAAATGAAACTGATAACGTTATCAAACATTTGGTACTTGATTGTTCCGGTTTTACTGTGGTTGATTATACGAGTATAACAGCTTTAATGGATTTATTTGATCAACTTGGTAAAAAGAAAATAACATTATATTTTGCTGGAGCTAAAGCACCAATTAGAGATCAATTTGAAAAATGTGGATTCTATAAAAAAGTTCCAAAATCATTTTTTTATCCAACAATTCATGATGCTGTCTTAGCTACAAAATCAGTTACTGCACCTCATTTTTCAAAATCATTTATTTCTAAAACAATTGATTTATCTAAGAAACGTGGTAGCATATTTTATAGAAGACAAATTGATTTTGGAGATGCTGATGCAGAAATCCCAGAAGTAGCAATATATTAAAAAAAAAATAATCAAATTTTATTGGCCTTAAGCAACTTGGTTGCTTTTATCATTTCTTTATATTTTAAAACATTTAATTTGTCATTACACATAAACTTATCTATTTTGAAAACAAGTTTTATTATCAAAAAAAGTTTATAAAATATATTTATTTGTTTTTCAAGGAAACTTAATAAGCATCATTAATTTTAAATATATTGTTTTATTTAAAATATTTTGATAAAAAAATGATGATAATATATAAAATTTAATGTCAATTAAAGAAATTGAGGACAATTGATTAACAATAAAGTTATTTTTGACACATTTTATTTATCTTTATATATGATTTTAAATATGATAACATGGCATTTCATGCCAAGGTTGTTCTTTTATAATAAAAAAATTAAAATAACCATGAAGAATTAGATTATTTTTGATAATTTAAAATAGGAACGAATTATATTTTTTGGATAACTCAAAATAGTATATAAATGATGAAAATCTTTTAAAAATTAAATAACCATATTTTTTAGACAAAATGATGTTACTTGCTGAAGATATTGAACGTTTAATTGAAAAAACTAATATACTTAAATCATTGTCTGGTATGTGCTTATCAGTAAACAATAATCCAGGATTACTTGAATTTGAGAAGATAACAGCTGTGATGGTTGTTAAAGAAGATTCAAATAAAAAAATTACACCCATAGCATTTGGAGCAACACAAAAAGTTAGTAGTACACAGGTAAATTAAAAAAATTCTTTAATACAAATATCTTTATAGTACTATTGTATGATTAATATTGTTGATAACAATTACATTGATAAATATATTTCTGTTACTGAAAATATTGAATTTTCTAAATTATTTAATTTTGGAAATTTTTCTGTTTTATCTATTAATAATGTTGAATTGATAAAGCCAAGTTTTGATGAAAATATAATCTATTATTCGGTTTTTCAAGAACATCATAAAAAATTATTATTGGAAACTATTTTTGATGAAATGATAAAAAAATTAAATATTAATAATAATTTTTATGTCACTAAAAATATGACAATTGACATAATGGTTGATGAAAGCATTTCGTAAGTTTATGACTTTTTTTTATTAAATTATTTACGTATATAATATGATTATAGTAAAAAGTGTGAGAGCGTTTATCGAAATAATAATGGCTTCAATATAATTGATAACATTTCAATTCAAAAATGTACTTATAATTTTGAGAGTTTGAGAGTATGTATTGGAAATTATGAAAAACCAAAAGGAATATGTGTTGAGTTAATTGATAATAATTATGATATGTTGATGGAATATGATACATCAATAATGGGTATCAAAAGAAAAGAATATTTGAAGCACCTTCTTCAACTTGGAAATGTATGTTTTGTCTTCTTATAACATAATTAATAATAAACTTTTATACTAAAACTTAAATAAAATGATATTCTCAATTGTAGATCCAAGGAATACTTCATGTTAATGAAAATAATATAATATCTGGATATGCTTTAAGTATAAATAATCATATATTAGGATGTTATGGGGATACAGAAAATATTCAAATGTATGTCATATCATTTAATATTTTTATTAATTGTAAATATTATAGGCATTTATTATCAACACTTTTGTTATCATTGGACCCAACAAATGAGATAACTTTTTTCTTTAGTTTTGAAAATAATACTTTTTCAAATAACATTGCTTTAAAAGCTTTAGAATTAAGAGAAGTAAGAAGAATTCATACATTATCATTGATACCAAAATTAAACAGGAAAAAAATTGCAATTCTTAATGTCGGATGTCATTTATTTTAAAAATTTTATAAATTTTGTGTAAACTATGTGTTAAAAATATATATTTTGCCTACATTTATCTATATAAAATATAAATAAATGTCATTAATAACATAATTTAACGTTTAAAATAAAAATAATATTTTTAAAACAATAAAAAATATATCATATATTTGACTGAAAAGTTTAATATATTTTAGATTTAGATAAATTTGCCTTTTGATATTACTTCATTATTTTATAATGATAATTTTATTTTCAATTTTATTAAAGAACCATGTTATTAAATAATTTATATCTAACTGTTAACTTTTGTATTGGTAAATTTCATTTCATCATCTTAATCATGATTGGCAGTTATGCAACTTTCTGTTAAAGAGGGAAAGATTGTAATTAACAGTTAATAATAGAAGTACACAAATTAAGTTTTATTCTAAACTATAATGATAAAGTTCTTTCTCAGGTTTCGAAAACTTTTTATTTCCATATTTGGCAATTTAAAATGCAGGTTCTATATAAGTCGGCTTTTGATTAATTTCTTTTAAATCCTTCTGTTGATGCCACATCACTTAATCTTAATTTCACCATTTAATTAATTTGTTCTGTTAATGTTGTACAAATAAAAGATTTAATATACACAAAAGAATTATTTTGCTAACTGTTTACATGACTATAAACATGAACCCGATAGTTTATTTTTAGTCCATTACTTTGTACTTCATCAAACTTTTACTGATTTTACGCTAAATTAACTTTTATATTTATATTCATAAAGCATTTAATGTATGAAAAATTTTTAGAACGGATCCTTACATATATCAAATTGTCATAGCACTCATTGTAAATAGAATATAAGAAATATAATTTAAGATATCCTGAATCTTTTCAAGTGCTTTAATCATATATATTTCTTCATACTCCTCTTTATTTTTAATATTCTCCTATCCTTGAACATGAAAATGACAGATGAAAAGAAACACTTGAAAATGTTACATCATAACGCGCATCTTATATTTTATTCAAAATAAGCATATTTTTTTCCATATTTATCTTATTAATATATATAATAATATACTTTTCATATTGTTTTTCTTATTAAAGTTAATCTTTATCTACCTTTAATATTGAAAATAAGAATATTATTGTAAGTTAATATAATATTAATTAAAAAAATTAAAGACAATGATTATAGGGATTTACAAATGATTGCGTATTAATGTTCAGTAGAACAGATGTTGTTTGTGTATAAGCTCTTTTTAACACGGCTTTGAAATCACATATTTTCTACTTCCTTAATTGTAGATACCAAGTATTTACAGAACCTTTTTTATTTTATCCTTACTACTATAAATATAAAGTTATTTTTGATTTATTCGTAATTTAATTTATCAATACTTGTTGTGTTTTGTGTATAAATTTAGGATAAAAACACAAATAAGTTAATAATATAAAGTATTTGGTAAATGATCAAAACAAAAAAATATATTGTTACATTTCCTTACTACAAATGAACATATTATTATTGTGGATATATAATTTCTACATATTAGTATATATATATTATTATTTAAAAATATAACTTTTCGTATTAAAAGAAATAATTTTTCAATATAACACAACCTTCTGTACTTTGTACCATCTGTTTTCCATTAACTTTTATAAATAAAATACAAAATTTTTAAAAAGAAACATTACACAATAGCATGTTAAAGTTTTGTCCTAGTCATAAATGCCTTTTAAATTTTAAGCTTGTTAACTCCTTAAACTATTTTTATTTATAAAAATTGATATTTTTATTTTGTAAAAATTGGATTTACAAGATAATGATAATTTATTAAGTTTCATGTAATATAAATTGATTAAATGTATAATACTTATTACTTAATATGATATTGAAACTTTATTATATCTCCTTATATAGATGAAATAACAAACTTTTTGAATAAATACTATTTTATACTTAACATATTTTAAATATACATATTATATAAAATATTATATTGTACCAAACTTGACCTCATCTCTAGGGAAAATTTTTAGAAACTGTTAGAAATTTTAGTGAACAGGAGGTTATAGTGTATAAAAGTTACATAAATAAATAAAGAAAAGAAGAGTTGTTAAGCTTGATATAAAAATTAGTCATATATATTTTTCATTGTTCTTTATCAGTATCGCTATTTATCTTATTTTAGTTGTCTTAAAAACTGTAAAATGTATTGAAGACAGGTTAATCATGTTTACTTATTCTCAATTTACACACTTTTTTTTATTCTAATTTAAAACTTTTTATGACTTTATAAATATTTTATTTCAAACTTTTTTAACTAAAAAAAATTAAAATAATCTTTTATATCAATTAATTATTATCCCTAATACAATCTTTAAATTTCTAGAAAAGATGCTTGTAAAGAAAGGATACTTATCTGATTCCTTCTATATTATTGTTTATTTTATTTAAATATAAATATTCAAACATGAATATGTTAATTTGTAATCCCATAAAAGATCATTTTAATAGATAACTTTTCTTTCTTAATGTATAAAAATGTTTTGTTTTAATTTATAAGAAAAAAAACATTGTAAAAGAAATAAAATGATGTTTTAATTAGATGAATTAATTACAACTTTATTTAATTTTTATTTGTAAACATAAATTTCAACGAAAAATGTTTTACTTTTAAAATTATTCATCTATATTAGAATGGCATGTTTAGGGGCTTCTTAACTTCAATTCATATATCATTTTATTATCAAAAAGATATCATATAAAAGTCTTCTAAAAGTATTTAAGTCCAAACTATTTTGACCTGTAATCCTATACTAAAGACTTACATTTATTAAAATAAAACAAAAATAAGCTTTTTATAAATTATATTGCATGTAAAAGTGTTGTTATATGAGTATTTTAAAAATGTTATATCCTATGACCCTTATTTAACATTTAACGTTATTTAACCTCTTAATTCATAGAATTATATTTTCCTCTTATTATTATATAACTATTATCTTTAAAAATTATTAAATATTTAAAAAACCTTATTGATGTCTCTTTTATAAAAAGTTACATTCCTCTCTTGAAGGTGATAAATAGTACCATAAGGTTGAATTGTACAAAGAAAAGATTTCCCATCTTTCAAGCTAATTTGACTGAGTGGTATATATGTTTTTTGTGGTTCTTTATGATAAATGATTATTGAAGTCGTACTTGGGATGTAGTATTTGTTAATTAAGAAGAGTGTTTAATTACAGGGATAATATGATAATAAATTTTCACAATACTTATAAAAAATGACATAAATTGGGTTAGAAAACATATTGGTTCTCATAAAATATAATTTTTAAGAGCATAAATATATTTCCTAACCAATTCCTATTGTTTTATATTTATGGAGATTGCTTTTAACTATCAATGTAATGTAATAACTTTAAAAAAACTTTTTTTAAATGTCTTTTTAATATTTGTGATAAGATCTTCCTTGTCAAGTATTTAAAGAAATAAAAAGATATAAATTATGGCTATTTTATTACTTTTAACACAAAGGGTGTTATATTCACATATATTTTAATGAAATATTTTATATCTATCATACTTATAACTGATAACAATTTTAAATAAGTTGACTTTACATATTATACTATTAATCATTTAAATATCTTTTAGCCAATAGCCAAAATTAGCATAATAAATCTTTTTTTTTATCGTGATCTTAGTTTCAGGTAAATATTATAAGAAACATTTTATAAAATATATGTTTATATGATATAAATATTATAAGTATAAATTTTTTATATTCTTATCCTATATCATTCTTTTAAAAAAAATCAATTTAGCGGTTTGAAGACAATTGCTTTCAAATGATAATATCAATTTTAATAAGTTTGGGACAATGTTTTGACAAAATCTGTTACCAAATGAAAGGATAAGATTATATTATAAGTTATAAATCTAATTTATTTTATTATTACCAATAATTTTAAGCTGATATTGTTTCTTTTTCCTATTTCTGTTAATTCTTTACCTCTACTGTTTAGATACTACTCTTTTAATTAACTATTCATATATCTTTTTAATTATATTTTGTAAAGCTTTAAAATCCTTTAGCTGTTAAAGATGTAAATGCTCTAATTTTAAATTGAACTTAACCTGACTAATTATTAGTTTAATTTATTTAGATATTATATCTATTCATTGTTTAGTATTTAAAAATTTAAATTTCAATTCACTTCTGGCAAAAGACTTTTCTGTAACAATGCTAATAGGTAATCAGGTAATCTGTCAATAATAATCGTTACTGATAATATTTTTATTAAGTTATTATAACTGATATCTATATTTCTCGAGCAACAACTATTCCTCTGGTGGCAAAATATGCACCATTTATTTACTCTGCTTGTGAGAATATATTCTCTATAGGTTATCTTTATAAATAATTTTTGAATATCTTATCATTTTAATACTGATCATTATAAACGGGAGCAAAGAGCTAACTTAAAGTTGAGACTTGTTTCAATAATACTTAATTTAAAGGTTATTGCATCATTACATAGATATATACATATAAAAAATATATATTCTTTTTATTATATTTTATCCATTTCTTATTCTATACAAAATACTGTAAATTTTTTTTTTCATGTTTATATTTATAAAGTATATCCTACTCATTAATTAAATAAATTATTAAAGAATTACCGCGATTTGTTGAAATTAGAGTGCACTTTTTACAAAAGAAAAATCTAATTTTTTACAACACATATATAATTGAAAATGATTTCCTTTGTAAAGATATTTTTAACAAAACATCTTTATATATATATTTGTTACATGAATAGAAGAGTAGTATTGTTTAAATTTAATTGCATTCAAAAATGTTTATGAGAAATATATATTAATATGTATGCCAAAAACAATGACTATAACATTTTTTTTTTATATTTTATACTCCTTTAAAATAGCTGATTTTTTCTTTTAATTTTATTTCGTGTATGAAAAGAAATCGTATTATAGAAAATTATTATATCCTACAAGTAGAGTTGTCTATAATGATGTTGTACATTACTTTAAAACCTGCTATATCCTGATTACGTAACAAATTTTAACTTATATGAACGAAATTACTTCTAACCTCTTATGTAAATTTCTTCCTTATTCCATAGTACTTATCATTATATATAACTTAACTTCCTTAAGTACTGATTTGTATCATCAATTCATTAACTTCTTCTTTGTTTTGCCAATCCTTAAAGTAAAGAAGGCACAAATTAAGATTTGATTGCACTAACACATACATCATACTAACAGTAGCTGTTAGATTATCTAATTGTAGGGATTCACATTATCAAACAGTTTGTTTCTATATATCCTATTTTAACATCGTATAACTGTCAAGTACTTGATAATAAACTTTAACTTCAGTTATTAAAAGTTTTTTACACTGTTAAATCTTATATATAGCATAATATGCTCGTTAACTTATTCATTTTGTTTATTTCTCTCTCTAAAAGACAATAGAATGTACATTTTTTATTTTGTTGTATATTCTAACCATCTTTTAACAAGTAGTTGAAATATATATGATTCATATATTTATAAAATTGATCATACATCTCCTTTTTATTACATTTTAATAGAGCCTATCCTTAAAAATATTTTGTTACAATGGTTTAATTTTATTTATAAGCTAAGTTTTGTCAATATTACATGATTACCATGTCAATATTATTAAATGTACATATATGTTTTATACACAATAGTTAATCGAACTGTTATTCTTTAAAAATAATAGAAAGAATATAATATCCAAAACAGCTTAGAGATTCCGTTTCTTCTATTGATAAGTTTACACATACAAAAGTGTCAAAATAAGTTATCATTAACATGACATTTCTATTTATCAATTTCTTGAACTGTAAAAAGAACTCATATTTTTCTCCCCTTCTTATGTTAAATATTTTGTAGTTTCATAATATTTTACAATATATAAAATATAAAAGGAATATCTAATTTATATAATATATTTTAAAAGACTATACTTCGATGAATTGAATTAATTTATTTTTAAAATACTTTTTTGTTTTTTATATTTAAAAATCTTTACTTTCTAAACTTTAAAAAGAATAATTTATTGCTATTAAAATTATAGCATCTAACTATCTAAATTTGATGAAAGTTTTACTTTTTTTTGTTAATTAAAATTGTTAGGAAATCATTAAAAAGAATTATTGTAAGTTGAATTATGCTTTGTCACATCTGTAAGGACACTTTAAGAATAATGTTTTTGTATTTTAGAATGCATCCTATCAATAGTGAGATAATTTATTTATTAAATGTAAATATTAGTTATATATTTAAATTGTTTCTTGAAAATGTGTTATATAAGTAAAAAAATGTTACCAATACTTAGTTAAATTAAAGATTTTAAATTCTTTTACCCTTTTAAAATAAGGACCTATTAAATTTTTAAAAGTTTGTTATTTTCTTAAGATATACAAAACTTCTCTAATAAGGAAAAATAAGCTCAGGGGATCGTAACTAGAGGAAAGAGAGGTCCTCATTATTTTAAACTCTTGACAACATTTAATAATCTTTCAAGTTGTTAGAGATTAGCAATACAAATAATTTATTAAAATGCTTTCTTTTATTAACTCATAGTATCTTTATCAAGTAGTATATCATATATAAAATACATTTATTTACAAACTTAAAGTTCAACTTCATTAAAATATTACCTCACCATCATTAAATCAAATAAATCCAGAAATCCCCAACCGTTTTCTGGTTATCATTAGTGGGAAATAAATATAATTGGGTCCATACCCTTAATAACTACCCTCTAATAACCACAAATTTGATGTAATTACAACATTTGCCAAAAGATGGCATAAGCTGGTAACTTCGATTGTTTATTTACCACCTTTTACAATCATTTAAACATGATAGAAACAATATTAATCACAAATATTTGTATTTATCTATCATATTTCATCCCAACAAAATATATCACATTAACCAAAAACCTTTTAATATTTTTATTTTCAATCTATAAGATGTAATAAATAAAATGATGACAAAGAAAAAAATTATTATTTATTGTTAGTTATAATTTTTATATTTAAATCTCATATTTTTCCATCAATAGAAGTTGGGAAAGAAATGAACTATTATTCAAAAGTTTCTAAGTTAACTTTTTTATCACTATTTCTTTAGTGAATTTATAAAAGTCCCTTTAAACCTTTGTTCACCCTTTCTAACTTACTATATGATAACTTAATATTATATTTTATTTTTAAAAATTTGACATTCCATAAAGCAATTTGTGAAAAGCTTTTTAATCTTTTATGTTAAGAATACTAAGATGTTAAAATAGAGATGATGAAAAGGAATGATGAAAGTTTGATAAGGCAAATGAGGAAGATTTATTATTTATTGTTACAAAAAGATAAATATTTTGTTATATCCTATAGGATACTTTAAATTAACAAAAATAATCATTTTATTCATTTATTTACTGTATATATTTATAAATATCATCTCATTAAGCAATATTTCGAAATAGTAGGTTTTTTTAAAAAAAATATTGTTTCTTAAAATCAGATAATTTTTATTAACCATTCATCATCGTAGTAATATTTTTATCGTAATTATTATGGGTTGACAAATATTATACAATATACTACTTATTCATACAATCATATTTTTGCTCCACCCTTTTTGTTACAAAATCAAGTGAATATATAATTAGTAATTTTTATATGACTTACCTAACATTTTCACTTCAAGATAACGATATGTCATTCATCTTTTCCTTTCACAGATAAAGATATATTAAATGATATATTATTCTAAGAGGGCATTTATAAAAACTTCTGGTCAGCAGGAATGTAATTCCTGAACTGTATATATATATATATATAATATATTGTGTTGCGGAATGTATATAACTTATTTCTTTAAATCTTAACAAGCTATATATTAATAATTAAATTTTTATCCTCTGTTCGCGGCATTTTATTAAAAAAAAAGTTTGTAGTTACAATGATAGTAGTTGTATAGCGATGATAAATGTACTTCGACAGAATATAGGATGTTACAACTTGTAGAGGTTGTTTTTATCTATAATAAATGTTGATTTGTGTCCTTACATTATATTCTATTAATATATATTTATCATTTTAGGTTGCTTTTTTTATAAAAACATTTGTTAAAGAATAATTAGTATTTATTATTAGATTGCTTTAACGAATCAAAATGATTAAACTTAGTAGAATGGGTTTGATTTATTTTAAGAACATACTTTTATTGCTATTTATAACTATTGTATTATCATTAAATACAATTGTTACTGGTAAAGTCCAAAGAATTATTGAAGGCCCTGTAAATACCACAGTTCCACTTGGAAGTACAGTTGTCTTAAGATGTCAAGTAGAAAATCAGGTATGTATTTTAATTAAAATGTAAATAAAAAAAAATGATATTCTAGGAAGGAAAAGTTCAATGGGTTGCTCAAGGATATGGTTTAGGAACAGAAAGAGATTTACCATTATTTAATCATATGAGAATGATTGGAAGCCCAACGAAAGGTGAATACGATTTGGAGATAACAAACGTAACTAACTGGGATGCGGGAGATTACGAATGTCAACTTTCTTCATCAAGTGATATAAACAATTTTGAAAAATCAAATAATGCTTATCTTGAAGTTTTACAACCACCATCAGCTATTGGAATAGTTGATAAAGAAGTTCCCGGTAAACTTCATAAAATTGGTAATTTTGTTTTTGCAAGAGAAGGTATCCCTATTGAAGAAACATGTTTAGTTGATAAAGCACATCCTCCACCTGAAATTTATTGGGCTATAACAAAAAGTGGAACACTAGATTCAATTGTTGCATGGGTGGGAAAAGATATTCCAAGTAAAATACAAGAAAAATATTTTAGAAATAATGAACTGCCATTGATAAACGGGGAAATTAAGCAAAACAAAACATTTACATTAAAAAGGGAATTTATTCAAAGAAGCAAAGTTAAACTATTAATTGAACCAAAGTATGATGATATGAAATTATCATGTATCATTCTTCATGCAACATACAATGAACCACAACTTGTATCATCAACAATCAATATGCTATATAAACCACAAGTTGACATTACAATAGATGGCGGAAGTGATACATTGAAACAGGGAGAAGAAGCCAGACTTATATGTAATGTTAAAGCTAAACCAGAAGCAGATACTAAATATACATGGTATCATAATAATGAGTTGTTAAAGAAAGCAACAAAAAAAGTTTTGTTTATTGAACATCTTATACCTGACGATCATGATTCTCGATTTACCTGTCGTGTTTATAATCCTCTTGGATCTGGTTCTGCAACAATTACATTAAATGTCAAGTATGAACCAAAATTTATAAGTTCTTCTCAAGTTAAAGTAGTAAATCAAAGTGACATGGCAACATTTTATTGTGAAACACATGGAAATCCTAAACCAAAAGTTTTTTGGAGGAAGACTGGCGATTCACAGATTATAAGTGAAGGTATCAATTTTACAATAAAGAACGTACAAAAATGGCAGACAGGGGAGTATGAATGTGTCGCAACAAATAAAGGCTTTGATCCAGTAATACTTACACATAATTTATTCATTGAAGGTGACTTACAAGTACGTACCAATGAAACAGTATATATTAATTCAGAATCATCTGCTACTTTATCTTGTGAATTCCATGGATATCCAAAACCAAGAGATATAATTTGGACCTTCAATGGTGATGTCATTTCAACAGGAAGACCTAGCAAAAGATTTAATATAGTTCAAGTAGAAAAAAATTATGGTGTAGATAGTAAATTAATTATTTATGATGTGGAATCAGCAGATTTAGGTGATTATAATTGCACAGCTTCAACTGTCTATACATCAGTTTCGGCAAAAATTTCTTTAAAATCATATGGTGTAATTTATAAAGTTTCCTCATTAATTAGAAAACTTGATCCTGATGCCATTTTAATCCTTTTAGTTGTCATTATGTGTGGTATAGTAGTGCCATGTCTATTGGGATTATTATATTGCTTTTATCTTCAAAAGCACAATAAGAAGAAATCGGTCTATCGTGTTGAATGTAAGAAGCACATGGGTGATATTCAAGTAGAGTGTGCCGCTGTAGATGATGTAAATTTTGCTTCTGTTGAATTATTACATAGTGAAAGAACTAGTTCTACGGGAGCATTAATTTATAATAAAGTTTATGATTCTATAAATCAAAATAATCCAGATTTAGATTTTAATGCAAGCTATGGCCAAGGATCATATCAAGGAGGTTGTCCAGTGACATTTATAACAAATGATTCTAATTCAAGTCAAGCTACAACAGTTATAAGATATGATGGTTATGGTTACAATTCAGGAAATGGCACATCAACATTTTGTAATGGAGATAAAGGAGATTTTATTAATATGGAACCATTAAGAGAAATGATTACTCCAGATAATGAAAGTGGAACACCACTATTAAGTGCTTCCGCTGATAACAATAATCCAAGGGATAGTCCTGTTAGTAGAATTTCTACACATGTTTAAATGAATGGAACTTATCATTGGTTAAAAATCAATACGGCACTTATTATATAATTATTAATAGTATATCATATACTATATAACTTTGTTCTTTTAATGTAAGAATCCCTGTTTCTGCAAATAGTTTGCACTTATTTTTTGCCTTAAAAATGTTTCAAGTCTCAAAAGAATTACCTGAAAATTGATGGAAGATGAAATAACGGTGACAAGTATTTTTGAAACTTTTTAAGATTTATTAAATCATTTTTTTTATTAATTTAATTATGTTCTTTTGATGACTTGATAAATAAAATTGTAATTTTGTATTAATTTTTATTTTATTATGATAAGAAGAATCTACATTTGTTTTATATCATTTTGCAAGTGTAAATATTCTTATTCTTAAATATATTTTCTCAATTATATATTTAATAAAAAAAAATATTAATAATAAATTGTTTATAAATTTATTTAAAAAAATAAGTTAAATAAAATTATTTATCCTAAATTGTCCCACCATTTTTCAATATCTTCATTTATAGAAGTACTTTCAAAATTTGCTGATATTGTGTCTTCTTCTTTCAAGGTATAATTGTGATATGTTGGTGAAATTGTTCTAGCTCTTCTAACAGTATAGCTTCTATGATGTGTTGATATAGCATTCATATGAAAAGCAGTTAAATTAGAACAATCAATTGATGTCTTTGAAGATGGCAAACTTAATTTTTGAGTAAGATGAATATTAATATCAGAATCGTCTGTATCCCATTCTTCTATTTGATCAAGGTTATGTGCTGACATTCTATGAGGTGGGGGCTGAGACATTTTTATATTTGATAATGGTATATGAGAAGGGACATCATGAGTTGTTAATGGTATAGATGGGACGGAACTCTTTTTACCAATCATTGAAATTTTTCTAACATTTGCTGAATGTAAAAATTTTTTTGCAGCTTCATTTATAAATGTTTTTGTTTCTTGCATATCAGGAATAGATTTTCTTCTAGTTTTGTTTTTTGTAGAAAGTTTTCTATGTTTTGTAACTGTTGTTTCATTTAAATCAGGACTTAAGACATCTGATGATTTTGAATGATAAATATCATTCTTTATTGATGTTTTAGGTTGTTGAACTACTATTTTATCAGTAACAGATTCAATTCGATTACCAACACTTGGATATGGCTTACTTATCATTGGAGTAAATTTTGGAGATTGATCATCAACTCCAGGATTAAGCATTGAATGATAAAAAGAACCTGGATGAATAACAGTTTCTTTATGAATTGTCAAATTTCTATTTCTTCTCAAACATTTTTCTAACCACAACTTTATTGTTTGTTTTGCAACTTCTTCTTCAATAATATATTCTAATTCTTCTCTTTGAAGAAGTTCTTCTAATTCTAATGATTTTCTTATATCAACACTTCTATAACTAAGCATATATAAAACATCATGGAATGTTACATCGTCACCATTATGTATTTTTTCCATTTCATAACACATATGTTTAAATAGAAGACGATCTTTATTAGTATCAACTTCTAATCTACCCTTTAATAGTCTTAGTAAAAATTTTATTCTTTTTACTGGAATAGAGCCTCTCTGTTCAGTGTCTAGCATATTCCATATTAATTGGAAATTTTTTATATCTGCATAACTTAATAATGCATCTTCTTCTGACGAATAAAACAATGAAAAATTTTCCATAATCACAGCTACCAATAAATTTCTTACAATATAAGTTATTATTAAATAAAATGAACAAAAATAAATGATAGCACCATAATAATTACCACAATCAGTTTCCCAATAATTAATTCCTTCTTTCCAATAACAAAATGGTGGACTTATAGATGAATCATGAAAAATATCATTCCAATCTTCACCAGTGACTGACCGAAAAAGGACAACTAATGCTTCTGAACCGGATCTAAAGTTTACATGCTTTGAAACAGCTTGTCCATATTTTACCATACCAAAAAGTATTACTCCTGTATAAGCATAAAATAAAACCAATAAAAACATTGCTAAAATAATAAAAAAACTTCTATACATTGACATTAAAACTGTAAGCATTAACATTTTTAAAATAGTATTTCTTCCCGCGATTGTAAAAAATCTTGCAACTACCACAATATAACCAAATGTATATGTATATCTTTTTAAACTGACTGCCCCACCAACAACACTTGCAGGAAGAGCAACAAAAAAATGTGTAAATATCCATATTATTCCTAAAGCTGTTATTAGTAAATCTATTTTGTTTCTTCTACTTTGCCAGAATCCATTTATTGTGTAAGCAATTATCTTTAAAATAACTTCAATTGCAAAAGCAACATTAGCGATGGCTGATAAGAATGTAACAAAATATAAAAATTTTGATAATTCTTTCTCTTCTTCAACACTCCATGGGACAAGTAATGTCGCAGAATTAAATATTACCATATAGAAAAAGAAATTATTAAATGTTTTTGACATCGTCCAATCATATACCCGTTTTCTAAATTTAGCTGAATCTCTTGGTTTTGGTGGAACATGTAATGGTTGTGCCATTTTAAGTCTTGCTTTTAAATCATGCCATCTTCTCTGATCGACAGTTAGAAGGGCCGTGCCTCTATTTTGCGTATAATTAGCAATAATAACACCAACAAATAATGTCAAACCTATCATACATCCAATAAAAACATATATATGAATAAATACAACTGCCCATGGACCTTGTCTTTTCATTAATATATCTCTAATAACATTCCAACCTTTATAAGATAATGTTTCAAATAAAGCTAACATTGAATTACCAATATGATCAAAATTAAAATTTCTTGGATTAGTCCAAACACGAGGTACTAAAATTTTAGGATGTAATTGTTCATCATTTTTTCCATGAACTTCAAGACGTGTTACAAATATTTTTTGCCAAAAAACACCTGTACAATTTTCTCTAATAGTTATTTCAGGGTCATTGCAAGCAGCCAATCTTCCACCAACAGTTTGTACCCCAAAACTGGCAAACATAAACATGACAACAATCATTAATATTGTAACAAGCAATATCTCTTTAAATCCTCTAAATAACTCAACAACAACCCTCCTAATATGAGGAACTAATGTATATATCCGAAGAGGACGCATAGCTCTGCATATCATTAGTAATTGCTCTTTTGAGTTAATTTCCACCTTCTTTTTCATAGTTAGTAAAAATATTAAACTAGTTATGTAAATAAATAATGTCATGAAGGCACCTAAATCTTTGCAAAATGCTTTTGGAGTAAAAAATAATCCATTTGCAACTATTTTCATAGTCAATTCTATAGTCATTGCCAATACGAATATATAATCAGTTATTTGAAGATAAAAATTAAACATAACTAAATTTTCTCCTGTTGTTGGCCAAGGACTTTCAAATAGCATAGATATACAACTTATAGATGTTATAAAGACCATTACCCAATCTAAATATGGAAGTAAACCAATAATAGAACGTAATTGTTTATAATTTCTTGAATATTTTGAAATAACATTTAAATCAGATAATTGCTTCAATTGATTATATTGTGCATTGACAATGAATTCACATAATTTTCGAAATTTAGAATCCCTTCCAAATATAAATAAAGGCGAATCAAAGTATGGATGATTTTCTCTCATTTCCTCTTCAATTCTACTTCTTGTAAATTCTGCTAAAAGCCTTTTTTGTTGAAAAGCTCTTATATCAATACCACCACCCTTAGAGTCCTTTTTTAATCCCTCACTTGGATAATCATTGAATCTTCCAAAGTCGCCATTTTCATTTAGTTGCTCTATCATTATTTGTGTTGCATCTAAATTTTTGTTATTAAAATAATTCGACTGATTGTGTCTATTTTTTGTAAACAATTTTTTTATCATATTTCCCATAGTTTGAAAACCTGAATGTCTTAAAGAGACTGATTTCATTCTTGCAAAAATTTTATTATGTGAGATAAGTAATTTTTTATGCTTATTTGTTGAACTCTCCTCAAAATGATCATCTATATCCGTTTCCCCATTTACAACAAATTGATGCGTAAAGGAATCTCTCATTTTTGGTGTAGGAAAGTCACTATTAACCTTTTTAAGTTTAACCATTTGTGGGCGTGTGGGAAATTTTTCAAATATCCTTAGTCTCCATGGTAGTGTTAATCTCATTGAAGTTGTTTGTTCTTTAGCTTTCAATTGCTTCATTTTTTTTAACTCTTCATCCATCTCCAAGTTATCAAGAATAACAGCAACAAATAAGCTAAGGACAATTAATGTAACAAAGAGATGATAGGCAACAAAATATATAGCAACAAAGGGAGTCCATTCATCATTAATCATTCGTAGAACTTCCACAACAAAATCTGTCCATCCTTCTTGTGTTATAATTTGAAACATAGCCATAAATGCTTGGGGAAACGTTTGAAAATGATCCAATTCTGGTACATGAAGAAATAATTGTAATGAGACTGTTGATGCAATAATAATAAATGTTACTGTGAATATAACTAATCCACCAAGTTTTTTTCCTGGACTAAATATTTTCCATACAAATTCTTCCAAAATTGGACTAGCTTTAATGAGGCGTAATAAACGAAATACTTGAAAGTATGTAAAAATATTTTTATCATAAAACATTGGTACTACATTTAAGGTACTTCCAACAGCAAGTATAATTTCAAACTTAAATACATTTCTTTTCCAGTATTGACTAAAGCCAAAGCACATTATTTTTACTAAACATTCAACATTAAAAATAACCGTAAAGACACATTCTATTTTATAATATAATTCTTTTCTTTTTATATCACTTTCATTATGAGCCCAAAAAAATGAAGCGTTTACAAAAGCATTGGCAAGAACAAATGTTATAACAAAAGCTTGAAAGAATACGGAATGAAGAATTGTTGAAATTATTTGATATTTTCCTGTTACTATTTTAGGATCTAAATCTAATCTAACTAAATTCCAACCATTTGCACCTTTTTCAATTTTAGTCTTAAATTCTTCTTCAATTGCTACATCATTTTTTTGCCACATTTCAGAAAATTGTACACGAATTTCAGCAAAAGTTTCAGTTATTACAGCAATAAATACATTCTTAACTAACCAGGCAAGAAAAAATATTAATGTTAAAAAATAAATGAAAGCTAAATGAGATGGAAGTGAATCCATACAATCATATAATACATAAACCCATCCTTCTTCTGAAGCAGCCATATAAACTGTAAATACACTGGCTCCAAAATTATCAAACATTCCATAAAATCCTTCTGCTTTTGCATTTAAATCTAATTTCATACATTCTAAATTATCTGGACATTCATATCCACCTCCACCTTTTTTTGAGCACATTGTATCTGGTATCGCTAGATCATGAATTGTCACATTAGAAGGATTTGTTCCTGGTAAAACGCAATGGTAATCTAATCTTCCAAACAATTGAATACCTAATATAGCATAAAGTGCCATAAAAAAAACAAAAAAAACTGTTACATTTTGCACTTGTTGACTGGACCTTCTTAACAATTGTTGAATTCTATTTTGCGGTAAATTAAAGTTGACAGTTAATCTTATTAATCTTATAATAATTAATGGTCGAACACATCTTATCATTGTCCATATCGGTTTATATGTAAGACCAAGAAAGTTAAAGTGTATAGTTATTAATAAATATACTTGTAAAATCCATGAACACATTTGGGAAAGCATTAAAACAAAGTCAAATTGAAGCCAACGTTGACGAAAATAAGCATTTGGACGTCGAAATACTCCAAAATATTTTAATTTTATAATTGATTCTATTAGAAATGTAGATGTTGAAAAAGTATCAACAATAAAAAGAATATAAATTAATGGAGACCAAATTTCTAATGTTTTTGGAGTATTGAGGCAGACAGTTAATAAATCGAAGACACAAGCAATTTTTAATAAATTAATAAATGATTTTTTTTCAAGAAATTCTAAAAGAAATAATTATAATAATTATTAATATATTTACCTGTTTTTAATCTTTTTTTAGATAATACAGATGATGCATTTAAGAGATCTGCTAAAGCTGTTAAGGAATCTCTAGGATTATTAAAATTATTTTGTCCTCCTTGAATATCCTTTGATGTTTTTTTTCCTATATAAGTTTCATTAGTACTTAATTTAACATTTTTATCAGGTGGATTAGAAAAACCAGATTCAGAAGTTTTACTTGCAATCATAACACCACTGATTACAGCAGCTTTTGCCACTGAAAATAGAAAAATAAAAAAATAAGAAATAAATTATAAAAATAAGAAAATGTTAATGAAATTTTAATATTGCCAATTAGAGAAACTGCATAAAGTATTACTTGTTGTCATTAAAAAACTTTGCAATATCAATCATCATAGCACTGGCAGTCTGTATCATTGAGTATATTAAACTATCTTATATAGTTTAACTTTATATCCAAAAAGGCATGACAACTTTTATTTAACTGATAAAAATTTTAAACTGATGTACAAATTTATACAAATAAAGTTTGTGAAGAACAATTAAGAGACATTATGTTCCGCTTAAAAAAGTTTATTTTTAGTTATCTTGTGGTATGAAGGATTGTTTAAAAAATAATATAATTTAGAATAATAATTTTATGTAAAAAATATAATTTAGGTTCAATTGATTTTTTTGATGAATTTTTAAATACAAAAAATGAATTGGTCTAATAATTTAGTAAATGTTGTTCTTAGACAATTAAGTTAAAATGTATATTTATTAAATTTATATAGAGGATATTTAATTATAAATAAAACTGATGTAGAAGTAGTTGTGTTGAAGAAGAAGAATATGACTAAATAGATTTAAATATAAAGATTCATATGTCTAATCTTTTAAAAAATATGTACGATAATAGAAGAAAGAAAATAAATCTTGTTATTGTTAAGGGGTTAGAATCATTTTTATTTTAAATTTTGATGCTAAATTTAGTGAATAAAAGCGAAAGTAATGAGCCAAAGAAGGTTTATTGCCCTAAGCGATGGTAAAAAAGCAATCAAATCATTCAAAGAATGTACAAGTGTAATTGTTTTTATTATTATTTTAATGGAATATATATTATTTTGAACTTTTAATTGTATCTATATCTCTTTATATAGTATAAAATATATCTTTGGTACAAATAATTAAAAACTTACTGAGTAAACGGGTCGTCGAAGTTTTAGCCATTTTTAATTTAGAAGAGACAAATTGTGAGATGATAAATTGATAGAAAAATAAATCAAAATAAAAAATTTATAAAGAAATAATTTTATTGAATTGGTCATTCACCCATTACTGGGGGATTAATAGTTTCCTAAAAGAAATATAAAAATTCTTTTTTCTGTTCTTCTAAATCACTTTTACTAAACAATTATCAATGAATACATTGTAAACAAAAAGTTAAGAGTATAAACTTTTTAAAATTAACGATAGGAAATAATATGCCAAACTCTCATATATAAGAAAAGGCCGGTTTTTGTTAAATACAATACTCTTCTGAGAGTCTAAAATATTGTTTGTACCTTGGGGACATCTTTTCACTTTTTCTTTATGGATACCAAACAATGTTTCTTCATATCAGAAACTCAAAATCTCAATAGCTCCTTTTATCTCCTTTATATATATATATAAATATGTATATTTTTAAAGAAAATAATATTACTTTACTTAAATTTTGAAAAATGATGTCAAAAGCAACTTTTAAAATTTTAAAATTTTTCAATTTAATTAAAATAAAACAATATAAAAAGACATGTTAATTTATATAAAGATATATTATAATTATTTATATACATTTATTATAAAATGAGAAAAGTTTAAAAGAAATGATCATTAATTATATATTTATAATATATAATCAGTAAATGTGTGATACATATTTTATACAATAATAATGGGATATGTTAGGAATGAAAACAGTATTTATGCATAATTAAGAGATCTCCATTCATGATATTTAGTTATTTAAAGTACATCTCGTAAAAAGGATAAAACTTTGAGTTATCTTAAATATTCTTATTTCTTAAAAATTTACATCGTTATTACTAATTTAACACTAAATATAACATTAGTATTTATTAACACAACAAATAATAGTAAAATTTCTAAAAAAAAAAAAATAAGTGCAAAATATAAGATACAACTAAAGAAAATTATTAGTATGTGAAATTGTAATAAGTAATTCTTTTTTTTGAAATAACATACTAATCATGAATAGAAGACAAAATAAATAGTATTTAAATTGAAAGAAAGTATTTAACTATAAACCGTTGAAAATGTACGAGTAAAAACATATATAAATATCATCATAGTGATATTCAAAAGAACTATGAAAGGAAAAATTCTTATTCAATTCATTTATTTACTAATAACCAAATATTCAAGTACTCAGCTAATATATTATATGATAAAAATGTTTTAAATGATATTTCATTTTATAGAAGATAAATATATCATTACATATTAAGAAAGAATAACTTCAGATTATTTAGTTTTATGAATGTACGTAAGTTGATATAATATGGAGGCTTTATAAGATTTGTATTACATCCTTTGTCACTTAATGAATAAAGACGTTTTTCTGTGAATTACTATAATTTTGGGATGTGCTTCTATAGCTGTGGTGTTATATATTATTAAATTGAATTGGTCGTATTTTACGAGATATTGCTTTTAAAGATTTCTAAAAAAAAAATTTATTATATTGGTATTTAATTTTTTTTCATTTACCTGAACATCATCATTTAACAGAATAAAAATATTATTACTGATTATATAAAGACCAATTAGACAATAACATAAAACATAAACCATGTCTTTAGCTTCTTCCGAAATGTCATACCAAGATGCTGCAATGCAACAAATAGACGGAAGCAGTGTAGCAAGGATACTTATTTTTGCTTCATTAGCCAATTCTCTTTTTGTTTTTGAATTTTTTACCACAAAAATTGAAATAATAATTAATATATTTGATATAATTGCGAAAACTCCGATAATTATATAAATAATCCTATACGAATCTTTTAAATCACAAAGCATAACATTCTTTATTATTACAAATGGTATTATAATTATAAGGCTTATAATTAACCAGATGAACATAAGTAAATATCTTTTTCTTAAGGGCAATTCAATGAGTTTAACAGGATATCGAACTGCTAATAAAATATACATATTGTTATTTAGTGAAAAGCATATCTAAAATATGTAATTAAATTTAAAATAAATAAATTCTTACTTGAAGAATTATAACTGGTAATAGTGTTATAAAAGATACACAAACATAATTTGATGCAATTAATATACCCGATCCAATTAAAATTCCATGAATGATCACATCCACAACTAATCTTGATACAACTCCAACATAGTCTTGTAATAGTTGATTTGATTTCAAATGTATAAATAGTATAAATGCTGATATAAGGAATCCTATCACTCCAAGACTTAAAAACACTATAGCATAGAAAATATACATTTAAAAATTTTTATACCAAATAAGCATTACTCTGTTATTCGTTATCAAAAGATCATGTATTCTCTGGTATGCTTTATGATTTATACAACACACTAAGCGTGCATCTATTGATAGTATCAACAGTCATTGTATATAACAAAAACTTTGATACAACACTGCTTTTAAATTCACCTTTAAAGGTATTTTTACACAACATACCCATCATCGTTAAAAACATGTTCTTATTGAAATTCATTTTTAATGAGGTTGAATTATTCCTTCTACTCTTTGAACACTCGAAACAGCATCATATATGAAAAATATCAATTATAATTGTATTAAATTAAAGAAAGCCTTACAAAATCAAAACTTTTACCATCTTCTAAAAACATATTTTTATATGACGACCTCATTTGAGTCACGTACTGTTATTAAATAAAATGGAAAACATATAACAAAATCTTATAACGAAAATAGTTGGAGTAACGATTCTAAAAAATTTTAACGGCTTTTTGTGCAAACATTTTATTAACACATTCTCCGTGTTTTGTTTAACAAATATATGTACATCGTATATTTAAATCAACAATTTTTATAAGAGTGAGTAATAATCATTGTTTTACATAACATCTTTAAGAGAATATACCACTCTGGTAAAGTGTTTGTCAATTTAACATTACTAAAATTATTCTTAGAAAAATACCTTTTTTTTAATATTTATTTCTTAAGTTTTGAAGTATTTTTTATTCTTATGGAGATTGTACATTGAAAGTTGTAAAGAAAAGATATATCATGCCCAATCATCAAAGACGACAACCAGCTGATAGTAGGCAACCATTATCAACAGCAAATAATATTTCTGTAAGTTATTACCATCACCAAAATAATATTATAATATATATTTTTTAGTCAAGACACCTCAGAGAAAGATACTATTATAGATATTATCGTTATCATGAAAGTGAAATAAGTTGTTGTATGAAATATTCTGTCTTTGGATTTAATGTGACATTTTGGATATTTGGATTTACACTCCTGGCAATAGGTATATGGGCACAAATTGAAAAAACAAATCCATATACGCAATTAAATAGATTATCAAAATTTTACTTGGATCCTACATTAATTCTAATTATTGTTGGATCTGTTATATTTTTTATTGGTTTTAGTGGATGTGTTGGAGCTTTAAGAGAAAATACTTGCCTTTTAGCATTATATTCAACAATTTTAGGATTGATATTAATTGCTGAACTTAGTATAGCAATGTTTGCTTATGTGTCAAAAGATTACATTGAAGGTGAATATAAACTAAAACTGGATGACATGGTAAAAATGTATAGAGATGATCCGGATTTACAAACAGTAATAGATTGGATGCAACAAGATTTTCAGTGTTGTGGTATTAACGGAGCTGATGATTGGGATTTAAATATATATTTTAACGCAACTGCTACAACATTAAAATCAGAAGAGGCTGGTGGAGTTCCTTTTTCATGTTGTGTTAGACCACCTGACCAAATTTTAACTAATTATGCTTGTGGACATGGAGCTCGATTAAATAAGCAAAACCTTGTAAAAGCAATTTACATTGAAGGATGTTTACCAAAATTACAATTATGGCTTTCAAACAATTTCATTTATGCTGGATCATTCCTTGTCGTAATATCTGTTATACAAATAATGGGAATTCTTTTTGCACAATGCCTTAGAGCAGATATTTTTGCCCAAAGAGATAAGTTATTATGATCTTCAGAAGAATGGATACTTAACGTGTAAAATTTTGAAAATAACTTTATTATTTTTAATAATTTAATCCATATTTATGACTAAAAAAATTTAAACATTTTTTTTATCTGAAACTTTCTTTCATGTTTATTATAAAATAAAATGATATGTAATTTAAAATAAAAATCTTATGCTTTTATTTTATTTAATTTATAAGTATGTTTATAAAATAAAATATTAATGTTAAGAATAATTTTAAACTAATGTTATGTACTTTTTGTTTATGATAACATTTGTATAAACTATTTAAATAAAATATATTTTTGATCATATAAAATATTTTATCATGATATCATCTTTATACATACATATAATATTGATAAAAGCTTTTAATGATGTAATAATGTAATTATATAAATTTTAAGAATAAATAATAACTACTAAAGATTCTCTTCTATTAATTAGTTTTATCAATATGTTACATAAGAATTATTAAAGATAAACGATTTGAGAAAAGATATCCCTTAAATCTGTTGGTTGATAGATAATCGTTTTTCTCCATGGTACCTCAATAAATGATATAAGAGCGATTATCGGTCTAACTTAAATCGCTATCTTATGTAATATTCAAGAGGGCCAACTTAAAACAGTTCTAATTACTCTATATACTGTTTACAGCTGCCGACAAAAGAAGCCGAGCTGTCTAGAATAAATAATTTAAATATAAATAAATCTATAACTGTAACTAACAAAATCTCTTCTTTGACTCTTGATACATGGTATATATTAAAAAGAGCAAATGAACTGATGTGCCGTTTTAACAAGTGTCATGTCTTTATGAAACTTAATTGTTAGTCACGTACACATATACACATGTAATTAGATATTTATTCTTGATGATAATGATAGAATGAATTGGTGAATCAAGTAAAGAAATTACTAAATTTTGGTTTATCTTTGAATAGTTGATGAACTTGAAATAGGTTTTATGGTATGGGATGTTAAAAAGAAATGAACATTAAATTATATGAAAGCTAATGAATTTAAAATAGACAAATATAACAAGTGGCAAATATGCATGTTCTATTTGGGTTTCTAAAAAGACATCAGTAAACTTCCTATAGAGTGACTAATTCTTTATTTTATTACTCTTTTTGTCATTCAATAGTAATTCTTTTTTCTGCATCTTTATTGTGAAATGAAGCATCTGATGAAGGAAGAAGATAGAGGACAGTTTTCTTTTCATAAAACTTATCGTATACTATATTTCAAAATGTATGTTAATGAAAATTTAACAAGAATAAGTTTATGTCACAAAAAGGCAAAATTGCCGGAAACTAATCGTGATTTTTAAGAAATGATTCTCTATTCAAATGAAATTCTTCCCATATATATATGTATATTTATAGATTGTTTAACTGTCCTCCCAAAAATATTTGTTAACAATTTATATATATATATATATTTATATCATTTTAACATATAATCTTAAAATTGTTCTCCTAAAAAATCCATTCAGTAAAAAATAAATTATTTTTTTATTATATTATGGTAAAATTTTAAACATATAATATATCATGAAAATTTGTTGTATAAATTAATATCATAATAAAATTTTCAATCTATCCGACAAGATATTATTATATGCAAGTTTTTAAATTTGATAAATGATAAAAGTAAGACCATTGCAAAAGGATGTTTATTTTGGCTTGAATCTCCAATTTCATCACCGTATTGCTTAAGATATAACATTTTACTTGTTGACTTGATAACTATTTTTGGTTAAGATGCTTTATCTGCTTCCATATGGAAATGTTTAAATTAGAAGATTGCTCAAAATTTTATATAAGGAATGATAATAAAGTTGAAAAGATTTATTCAAACAATACTAACACGCCTTATGTTTTAAAGTTTGTTCATTTTAAATATTATTGTCTTATCAAATAATATTTAAAATTTTTAACAGTTATATCTTCACTTATTTCTGAAGACGAATAATTTCTTTCATCTTTTTTATAACAAATAAATAATCTCTATCTAATTATTTATTTAATAAAGATAGACCTAAAAAAACATTCCTACGATTTCACACGTTTGAACTTCTATTCTTGGTTTCTTAGTATTTATATACACCATATTTTTCATGAGCGGCATAAATGCATATCCCTAACAAAGTGTTTGTTAACACATTCCTTTTTATATAACTTTTTATAAAAGAAATTTGCTCCATATCCTGTAAGGTTGTTTAAATAATCTCGGTATGAAGTTTAACCTGACAGACTTCCGATAGCTTCCTTTTACCTAATTTATTTATATTAGCATACCTTAATTTACCTCTTTTTTAACAATTTTTAAGGATGTTAGAAAAAAGAATAATATTAAAAAATTATTTATTTTATATAGCTAAAATATAATTATTCCATATTTATAATTATTTACTGACATTACAAGCATCTCCTATCTTTATATAACTCATATATAATAATGGTTTCTAAAAAAAAAAAATAATTAATTGTACTATTTTAAATTTTATTTTAAGTAATTATAAATTTTTTTACTTTTTTATCTTATATTTAAATAATTAGGTAGACAATTTTTACAATATTTTATAATATACATTTAAAGTATCTTATTCAAATTTGATTTATTTCAAAAGTTATGGATAAAATAAAAGATTAATAATTAACGGAAGCATTTCCTCCAATAGCGTAGCTGTAACCGTTTCATATGGGAGGAGTTAAATAATATTGAAGATACAAACAAACATTAGTTATGCCTTTATAAAGACACCATAATAAGATAGGGCGGTATTATTTTGATAAAGGAAACAGTTATACTTGATGTTCATAGTTGGGTGCGATGTTGCCGATGAATGAGATCATTTAATGGTTCTCTTCATTTTTTGATATTCGGAAAGAATATTATAAAAGAAACAGTAAATTTTTACGGAATGTTTTCCTTATATCCTTCCTAAACCAAAACATTATTTCTTGTGGATATTTAGTGACTTCCTTTTTGTTGCGCCTTCTTTCCGTCTTCAACCAAATTATCACCCTTTTTACTTAAACACTTTCTTTAACTAAATCTATTGAAAAAGATACCTTAATAATATTCTATTACGTTTTTATTTATAACTCAGGAAACTGTTTATTTCATAATTTATATAACTTATTATACAATTTTTTATTTCATAACTTGAAGTAATTATTTTTCTACCCAATTATATTTATCATTATCTTTTACCACTATACTTTTCATCCATATTTCCTTTTAACTATATAAAACATTTTGCACCTATATTTTTTATCCAAAATTAATAGAACGATATATATTTTTTGATATAAATATTCTTCTTAGTATTTCAATTATAGAAAATAAAGTTAAAAACGGAAGGAAGTTTTAAGGAAAGTGATATTTAGATTGAAATGGACATAAAGCAAGAAAACCTTTCAGTCATAACTGGTGATAACATCAATAGTAAGTTTGTTAATTCGAAGAACCATATTTTTATCATTTTATACTTTAAAATTTTATTTTAAATTAACAATTTCCATTTAGATTCATCTCTTCAAAATAAGAAAATTTTATCAAATATTAATGAACAACTAACAAATGGAGGATTACATCAAAACACCTTTGACTTAACAACATTTAATTTACCAAGCTTTCAAAATGGAATCATGTATAATTCTCAAGTACAAAATCTTACTGCATCTAGTGGAATTGGAAGAAATCCATTTTATGATACACAGTCGATAGCTCCATTGAAAGCAGGAGATTTTTCAATGAATCAACAGCAAAATGAAGGTATGTTTGAATACTTCAACAACTGCGGTAAGTATTAACTTCCGCTATCTTTAAAATTAAACCTTTTTAATATATAATATATTGTGAAACAGCTTATATTTGTATTTAAAAATTGTTTTGGTAAAATCAAATTGCATGTTTATTCTTCTATTTTAGATTTTATACATAAATTTTTCTTTTTTAAGTATTTTTTTAAGAGGGAACCATTTTTGTTATACTTATTATTTCCCAAATTTTATGGTAATGATTTAAAATATGATAAAAGCTACCATACTTTTAAGAATTTTATCATCCATTTATGGTAAGAAATGCAATGAGCATTCTAACTTTATATGTAAATATTATAAAATGACATTATACTGAAAGAGAAAAAGAGTTATTTCTTATCAATAATTGGATGGTAAACATTTTCATTCTCAGAAAGGGGTTTTCTAATTAAATATTTCTTAACAATATACTACCATAATATTATCCTATTGATTATTATCTTATCCTTCTATAATATTTACTTCTTAATTATCTTTATAAATATTAAGAAGACAAAATTTTAAGAATAATCAATCTCTATTCATTCTTCTAGAATAATTTTATTTTTTCAATTCATTAACATAACTTTTAAGCTTATATTTGGATGTACCAATTACTACTGATTTCCTCATTATTCTAATTCTTATCAACATCACATACTTTCTTTTAACTTTTCAAGAAGGTTCTTATAATTTGATTCATTAGGGAAGAACAAATCATAGTTTATGTTAATAACTTATATAGACTGTTAATTGCTTATAAACATATTTTATTTACTCCTCAATTGTTCTTCTTATTATTTCTAAAAAGATTTTTTATTTAGGAGTAAATTTAAGTTTACAACAATCCTTACTACAGTCTTCAGCAAGTAATAATTCTACAAATACGTTGTTAAATTCTATGGCCAATAATACAAACCCAACAACACTTACAACACCTTCTGGACAGTCAATATTGTTAAAAGATGACAATATTGGAATCAATATGGATAATGCCGGCACATTAAATTCATGTTTTCCATGTCCATCATTACGTATATCATCTTGTCAATCAAATACTCTTAATCAACCAGGTAGGTACTTTTTTTTTTGAGATTGTCAAGACTATATATTTGTCAATATATGCCTTCTCTTTTTAAAATATTATTCCTACCTATTTTTGGCATTATATCTTCTTATTAGTAATTGTTTGTCTTTTATGTTATAATATAGTACCTTTTAAAAGGTAGTATGTTCTCAATAACATACTTTATCATCATTAACTTTGATTGCCGAAAATGATTGCTTTAATGATAAAGTTACCCTATCTGACAATATACATATATATACAACTACTTTGAATAAAACAGTTTTACCAAAAATGAGTAGAAATTGTTATAAGATTATGTAGAAGCAATCATTTAGTAAGCATATAAATATAAAACATAAATAACTAAAAAGAATAAATATACCCAATTATCCTTCATGAATTTCCGGTTTCAAATTCTGAGTAAATTCATGATAAATGATATAATGTCACTATGTCTTTAACAAACAACAAAAATAAACGGAAATCAAATGATAAATTTAAAAAAGATTTTTTATTTTTAACTTATTTCATTAATCTTTACAAATTTCTAATTTGATGTTTTCACGAGATTATAGAAAAAATGTTGTTATAATGTGATAACAATGTAATTAAACAAAATAATTACACAATCAGTTAAGGGCTTTATTATCATTAACTTTCCAATTAATTTTTAGAAAGTTGATTAAATAAATTAAATAAATATATAAAAGTAATTCAGATTTTATATTTGTCACCTTATCTTAATTTCTTTCTTTTGTTTATTTCTTCTTGATGAGATAATTAGTTTAACTTTACTTGACTTTCTTTATTCTATTATTAGCACCAGTTGGTAATTGTTGTAGACAAATTAAACGGACATCTATTATTAATATGCAAAATAGCATGGACTGTTAAATGGCCCGGCCAAGAAATAAATAGGCATCTAATGTTTTTTTAAGAAAATGTACTACAGATTTATGAATAGTCTCTAATTAACTAAAATTATTACCACCATACACCTGTTAAAGATGTTTTAAAAAAAAATTATTTTAAAACAATACAATATATTTATTTTTATAGATCCCTATCAAATTTTGGGACCAACAAGTTCAAGATTAGCATCAGCCGGTTCTGGGCAAATTCAATTGTGGCAGTTTTTATTAGAATTGTTGTCCGATAGTCGCAATTCAGAGTCTATAACATGGGAAGGTACACAAGGTGAATTTAAACTTGTTGATCCTGATGATGTTGCTAGAAGGTGGGGAGAAAGGAAATCTAAACCTAATATGAATTATGATAAAATGAGCAGAGCCTTAAGATATTATTATGATAAAAATATTATGTGTAAAGTTCATGGTAAAAGATATGCATACAAATTCGATTTTCAAGGTATTGCACAAGCACTTCAACCCCAAAGTACTCATGCTGGGCCTTCTGATATGTTTAATACAGCTAACTCCCGTATCCAACAAGACTTTATGAATTCTTCATGGACGACAGCTGCCAATTATAGATCTCTAATGAATCCGTCAGGTCTTCAGAATTCTACCGGTTTCTTTAACCCAACAATGGGATATGGTAGTTTTAACTCATCAAATGTGTCAACGCCTCGCAACTTTCCTCTATACAATCCTCAAGGATACTCCAAATGTATATACTCAAAGAGAGTTTCAGATGAAAGATATATATTTTAATTTTTAATTTGCTTTTTGATTTTTTCTCTCCCAATATTTACCTTATCGATATATACATAAACAAAAAGCTTCCGTTGTGGAAGTTATTTAAGTAGATAGAACTAAAAATAAAAGTGTTTATTGCTGCTTTCCTAAAAATAATTTTATAGAAAGCTTTTCTTTTTGCACTTTCTATCAAATTTTTAATTGTATTTTAAAGAAAAAGAAACTTAAAATACATTCCCTTTTAAAAGAAATATTTTTCATCTAAATTTAAATAATATAGTTTTATCATGTTTTGAATATAAATTAATTACCAATACTTATTTTTAATATAATAATTTTAATATGACGTGTTATTTATTAAAATAAATTTGTTCTCATTTCTAAAAAAAGTATTTTAACACGGTTATAAAAAAAAATTCTGTAATAAAAGAGATTTTAATTAAATATATATTTTAATGATTTGAAGCCGTATATGGTAATTTAGATGAAATCTTAATTTTGCAGGAATTGTACTTAATATATAATTCATGCTTTGTAATTTTCTGATGATTATTTTGTTATTCATTTGGAGGCAAGATTGATAATACAATTTTTTATAATTTTTGGCAGTCATTTAGTTCCTTGTTCATCTAAATATTCTTACCAAATCAACAATATCTCCTCTACATATTGGGCATGCTTTTCCTGGTCCCTTAAATTGTTTTGAACATCTTCGACACATACAAAGATGTCCACATGGATAACAAGATATATTTTTTATTCGTTCTATACATATTGTACATGTGTCTGCCTCATTAAGAGGTTCTGTTACATTTTCTTCTTCCTCTTCCGAACTTGATTCTTCCTCTACTACCGGTGGAGATTCTTCCGTATCTGTATTAGCTGTACTTCTATATGCACGATAACGTGCTAATGTTTCATCCGCTTCTGTTAATATTGTATTAACTCTTCTTTCTAAACTATTTGAACTTTCTAATAGTTCAGTTACACTTCTTCCATTTAATGTTCTTATAACAGGAGGACTTTGAAGAGATGTATTTAATGTTGGTTCAGTTCTAGGTGTTAGAATAGCTGTATGAATTGGATTACTTATGACATTTAAAATAGAAACTTCTGAACTTATTGGTTCAGGTGTATGAATTGTGTATGGAGGTGTAAAAGATACATTTCTTCTATTTCCTAAACTACTTGGACTTGATGAAAGACGATTTGTTAAATAACTTTCTCGTGAATGTTGAGGATTTCTTATTGAATCTCTTGGTGATCCTTCATTAATTCTATTTAATAAATTTCTAACATATTCTGATGGTTCAATAGAATGAATATGGTCTCGAGGATTATAATCAGAAATACTTGGTAAACTGTTACTTCTTTCTCGTATACTTTCATAACCAACAATCCTTAATGATGTTATTGTTCCATCTAATTTTAAGAATAAATAAATAGGTGTTAATGTTAAAATTTGCCCCACTTCTGTGTCACCAGCATCTTGTAAACAGTAAAATAATCTCCCAGAATCGGTATAATAAAACGAAAGAGAATCATATTTGTTTGCTAACATTGTGCGTATCTCAAAATATTGATAATATTCTTCCCTATCCTCTAGTAAAGCAGGATTTGTTGGTAATTCCTCTGGCTCAATTTCGCTAGGTCTTTTAACAGTAACTCCAATTACAAAGGGACCACGAGAAGTACTTCTTGTATCTTTAATCAACAACTTTATTCTTTCGTTTGGTTTTATAGGTCTACATGTGAAGACATACGTATTGCGACCGCCTGAATTATCATATGTTACAACTTGCCCGTTATTAGATAAAAGTACATTAACACCAGTTGTCGTGTGAAATCGTTGATCATCGTTATTTAGTTGATCTGAAAAGAAATATGATCAAATAAAATTTTTAGTTTACCTAAATATTCGGAACCGTAATGATAATCAATTCGTGATGAATTTATATTTTCCGGTGTATTATTTCGTGAATCATCCACAATCATTTCTGAAGGAAAATCACTTCTAGCATCTTCAAATGAAGAATCACTATCTTGAAGGCTCCTTCTTAATTCTTGCGCATCTTCGTTAGTAAGAAATTCAATAGAGGTTGTCTCACCATATATATCAATCATTAACCAAAGTCTTGTTGCATCTGGAGGAAATCTAAAAAATGTACTATAATCTTGAAAATTTATTCCATATATAATTTCGTGATTTTCATTGCAAATAACATGAAATACGGTGTTTGGACGGCATAATCTTGAGGGTATTGATTTAGCCCAGTAACCTGATTGTTCTGTTAAATTTGGGCATGTAAATTCAGGGACAGGATTATGACGAAATTCAGTTGATGGGTTACGAACAGTTGCTCCTAAACGTAAAACACCTGACCAGTCAGAATTAGTTTCCCTTATTTTAAAGACCACGTGCTCTCCAACTTCAATTGGTCTATTAAAAAAAAATAATATAAATTATAATAAAAAAAAATTAATTACCTATTGGTAAAAGCAACACCATTATTATAAGAAGAACGCCGGGTTGCAATTCTATTATCGTGCGACAATTCCAAATTAGAGCCTCGTACAGAATGAAATTTTAATTGAATTCTAGGATTGTTTTCTGTACCTCTATTTACGAAATCGTTTAGAATATATGCATCAGGATCGATGACACTACTCTGGCTTAGTCCCATTATTTTAAAATTTCTCTGTAATGTAATATATTTCATAGATAATAAAATATGCAATATATATTTAAATATAGGAAAAATAAAAAGTTATCATTTATAAAGACTAAAAAGATTTACAGGTTGTTAACATTTAAATAGCTGTTCAAATCATTCTTTGTCTTGAGCAGCGAAATAACAAAACAAAAGAAAGAGATAGTACAGAGCCAAATTTGAAATATCAAAAAGAAAAATATTATAAACCACTCAACAAAAATTATCCTTCTTTTCTTAACAATCAAGATATTATGTAAAGCATCTCTGATATCCACTAACTCAAGATTTAATCAATACATATTTTAAAATATATGTAATTGAATGATATAGAGCTTAATTAAAATTCGTAATAATGCAATGGTTGTTCTTTATAGTGGATATTATATGAGACAAGATACAAGATAAAAATATTCAAAAATGACCTTAAGTTTCATATATTTATCTTATATAATTAAATATCATTTTTTAAATAATCAGGTGATTTAGCCGTTCAATCACGTATTATGGCAAACACTCAAGAACTACAAACCAAATGAATGACTCTTACATTTGGTTCTTTTTAGACCTCATGTTTTTACAATTGAAAAATATTATCCTATATCACATTTACCTATCAACGATTAGCCGTGTGTATTTAATGAAACGACAAAGGTTTAAGTTGAGGACAAGACAACAAATGCATATAAAGATTTTATTTTTGAAAATAAAGATATCAATAAATATTTTTTTATTATTACATCAATAATTTTATAAAAGTAAATTTAATAAAATATTATAGTTGAATAAATATAACTTTTAAATTGTTCGCAATATATTTAAAAGGGTATATCATTTTCCACAATAAACTGTTCTCCTGTAAAGTTAATTTAAAATTTATTTGTTTTTAAAAATTATTAACAATATAGTAATTATCTTTTAATAAATATAATTTATTATTTATAAATATATATTAGTATAAAAAAATATTAATTAAGTTGAAAAAATTATTTTTTTATAGTAAAAAAAATATTCATTGAATTAAACATTTACTTATATACATCTGTCAAGTCTAAAAACTTAATATAATAGAAAGTGATAAAAAAATTATGTATGTGCACTGTATTAAAAAAAAGAAATATTTAAAACAAAAGTTAGAATTTGGAAATACATACATTTTATTTAAAATATATATAATATCTATTCTACACATACATTAAAAAATTTTGTATAGAATAAAAATAAATTCATTTATATTATATCATTTTACAAATTTATTTATTAACAAAATATATCTTATGGTTATTTAGCTATAAAAGAAAAGGTTGGTAAGTTAAATGATCACTTTTTATGACTTTTTTAATATTAAATGTTTCAACACATGTATGTATTAGAGTTAACAACCTTATGATAAAATATTGTCATTTATATTTATTTGTCTGTTCTTATTTAAAGTTTTTATAAACAAAATGAAAAGTTTAAATATACCATCTATTGAAATATTGAAAACTATTTCTACTTTCGTTTGGGTCAAAATAAAATTATTCAATATGTTGTCTCAGGGAAAAGTAATATCTTCTCGTAAATTTAATCAGCTATTTTAATGTTTGTAAGAACTTTTGAAATAGTGATATAATCTTTTTTTTGTATGATTAAATAAGGTTACAATTATTTGAAGTGTCCTAATAAGTATTATTTTTAACAGTTGATTTTTGATTTAACAATGATTAACTTATTGATAACATGTTTTTGATGTTTTATCTTTAAATAAACAAAAATATTGTATTATTTTTTTTTAATCATTTTTTGAGTTATTTTTTAGATAAACTAAAAATAATATGGTTACTATAACTAAACAAAATCTCACTTTAAGTGGTTATTTTTCTAATTTACTTAATAAAAATAAATGGGAAGAAAATCAATTTGGTCAACAACATAATAATTCTAGTGTACAACGCCTTCGTCATGACTATGAGTACTTAGAACGATGCAATAGAGAGTGTTGTGCAAAGCGAAACCTTATAATTCAAAAAAATTTAGAATCTTATTATGGTAAAGAAGAATGTATCAAAAACAGCAATTGTTACAAGTAAAGTATAATTAAATATTGAATAAAAAATTATTTTTCTTGGAATTATATACATGTTAATATTCCAATTTCAAATATTCATACGGTTTTCTCTTTACCATTAAATGAAAAATACACTTTAATTTACGTAATTTTTTTTTAAATAATTGTGAAATATTCAATACAAATTTTAATTGTATTCAGTTTATTTAAAATTTAATTTTTGAAAGATATAATTCAATTTTTTATGATATCGCTATTAAACACAATAATATATTATATTTATATATGATGACAAGAAATGAATTAAATTTTAATAAAAAAAATGTTACAAAAATAGACAGGGATGATAACTTTCCAAAAACATATGTTGTGAGATAATATATTATGTGTCCGTTTTTTATTCCTTGCACTCATAACCAACTGAAAAGAGGCCAATATTAGATCATTTCTTAGTTTTAATTATATTAAATTGCATTATTACTTTATTTTTTTTATGATTTACAAAAAATGCTTATTAAAAGCTTATTCTAACTACAAATTATGTCTCAATTATGTTTTATGTTTTGTTTAAAACACAATTGTTTTGTTTCTCTTTCTCAAAATGTAATTACTTTAAATTCTTTCCAGGGAATGGGTGATAAAAAACAAAGCATTAAAATTTCTAATAATACTACATCAGATGTAGATTTATACAAACAAAAAATTCAAACGTTATTACAAGCTTATAAAGAACAGGAAGATGAAAAGAGACGTCTTCAAACAGTAGTTGAAACATTAGAATCTGTGGATGTTGGTGATGACGCTATTAATAAACTTAAAAATTTATTAGCTGAGGGAGAGAAACAACGATTGAAGAAAGAAAAAGTTTTACTTGCTGATAGGAAAGGTCTTCTAGATAAATATAATGAAAGTAGAAAAGAATTGAAATTAATAAAAGAAAAAGTACGATCAGTAGGTGTCAATATTGATGATAATGGATCACTGGTAAATATGGATAGTGTAAGTAAATATGAAAAACATGACAATAAAAAAGATTGTTCTGATAATGGTATGTTAAAAAACAATAAATATAACAATACAACTCATTTACAAAATTTGATTACTGAAACAAAAGTAAGTTAAATGTTAAAATATTTTTTTATAGAAATTCTTTAGAAAACATTTGAAACTGATAGTAAATTATTAAACAAAAAGATTGAAAATTTAAATAAAATCAATAATGAGAAAGATTCACGTATATCAATACTAGAGAATGCAAATGAGATGTCAAATTTAAAAGTTGCTGAGTTAGCAAATGAAAATGCTTCATATAGAGAAAAAATTATCAATCTAGAAAACGAGATAGCAAAAATCATTGATTTACAAAATGAATATAATTCTCAAATTTCAAATATTGAAGAGAATCCAATAGATTCTATTTGTAGTATTGAAAAATGTAGAAATAATATGAGCCCAACAATAATAACTGTATCTGATGAATGTCAAACTAATTGTCTAAAACCCCAAGTTGATAGACAAGATAAAAAAATTGTGAAAGAAAGTATTATCAACATTCTAATGCAATTAATGGATTTAATTTTAGAAGCAAAAGATGTATGCTTAAAGATAATATTATTTATATTTTTATGATAACATTTTTTTTTAGGTAAAGTTAAGTGTGCTTAATAGCTTTCAGCTGTTCAAAGATGATGTTAATAATTTATTATATTTGTTGATGAAAGATGTTGAGAAGTTAGCTGAAAGCTTGAACAAAAAACATAGTTTAGAAGAAGAAAGATTACAACGAATTATAAAAGAACAACGTGAAGAAATAGATTTATTGAAGAAGTATTCAGAAATGAATAAAATTAAATTTCAACATCCAGTTTTAGAAAAGAATAAAAAATTATTAACAAGAAAAGTATCAACAACATCTGATTTTTCTTCCCTTATTAATGATAAGACAAATGAAACAGAAAATAATTCAAGTTTAACCAATTCTGAAGAATCTGTTCTACTACAACATTATGCAGAACAATTAATGAAGAAGGAAAAATTTCTGGAGAGTGCAAAAAAAGAATTTGTGTTACTAGAACAAAAGTATAATGAATGCCTTAAAGAAAAATTAGCTGCGCAAATGGATTTTGAATCTCAAAAGAACGAGTTACTTGATGAAATTCGAAATATACGTGGTTCAAACAAAATACTTCAAGTAAATGATTTTCAATATATAAGAAATGTTTTTACCAGTTATTTAAATACCCGAAATAATGATTTGATAAGTCGCCGTAATATATTGAGAGCTCTTGGCCAGGTTTTAAGTCTTAGTAATGTAGAACTTCATAAAATTGATACTTTTAAATAACATTTATCAATGTATCTTAATTAGAATAAAAATATTATATTTTAATGTTAGTAAACATGTCTATATTTTTTAAATAAATCACGCGATAAAATATTTATCAATATTATAGATATATTTATACGGTCCATTTATGTTATGTTTATAGATAAGAAATGCAAAAATTAATAGTATATTCATATTATGGAGCATGACCTGACCTATCTAAATATGTATTCAAGTTATCAGTTTATATATTAAATTGATAGCTATATTTTTTGCCCTACCTATTTTATGTATCGTCTTCAATGATCAAAAGAAGGTATGCTTATCAAGAATGTTATTATCGCCTCTAAAAGTAATCTCTCCTCTTTGTATTAATGCTTGTTTGGTTGACCATGAATAGATAAGATTAGATATTTTTTGACCTATCTCTATTTGAAGGATTGTATATAAGTAAATATTTTTATTGATATATTCAGTCTCATCAAAATGAACAAGGTAAGTTTTAATTTATATTTATTATAATTTTATTTTTTCTAGTCATTTCTTTTAATATTCATTTCCTTAGTTGGAATTTTTGCTCAAAATAATGATTTCGATCCTGAACAATTGAGTGGTCAAGAACTTGTTGATTATGTAAATAGTAAGCAAAATTCATGGAGAGCTGAATACCACGAAAGAATTAATTCATATGATGCTAAAGTTAGATATGGTTTGATGGGTGTTAATCATGTTCGTAACTCAATCAAAGCTATGAAACACGTTTCCGCAACAAAAGATCTTGTTATGGATATACCAGAAAGTTTTGATGCACGTGAAGCCTGGCCAGATTGTAAAAGTATTAAACAAATTAGAGATCAAAGTTCTTGTGGAAGTTGTTGGTCTACATCTATGGTTGAAGCTGCATCTGATAGAATTTGTATTCATTCTGAAGGACAAATTCAAGTATCACTATCAAATGTAGATCTTCTTAGCTGCTGTAAATCATGTGGATTTGGTTGTGATGGAGGTGATCCATTATCTGCTTGGAAATACTTTGTCAAGTCAGGTATTGTTACTGGATCAGGATTTAAAGAACATTCAGGATGTCGTTATTATCCATTCCCAAATTGTGAACATCATTCAAATAAGACAACCTATAAACCTTGTCAACATGATCTTTATCCAACTCCAAAGTGTGAAAAAAAATGTCAAGGAAGTTATGATAAATCATATGAAGAAGATAAATTTTATGGAAAAATTGCTTACTCTATTAAGAGAGATGAAGTTGCAATTCAAAAGGAATTGATGGCTAATGGTCCAATACAAGTAGCCTTTGAAGTATATGATGATTTCTTGAATTATAAAGAAGGTGTATATCATCATGTTGGAGGTAAACTTGGAGGTGGTCATGCTGTTAAAATGATTGGATGGGGTGTTGAAAATGGAGAAAAGTATTGGCTTATTGCAAATTCATGGAATGAAGATTGGGGATTAAACGGATATTTCAAGATTAGAAGAGGTGTTGATGAATGCGGTATTGAATCTGGTGCCGTTGCTGGAATCCCAAAACTTAAGCAAGTCCGTGGACGTTATTTTAATCACAAAGCCCATGACGACGACAGTGAAGAATATCTCTTTTAACTTATTTTTAATTTAAATGCAATTTTTTTATAAAATACTTATCTAATCAGTTGAAAATAAATGTTTAGAACTTAATTTTGTGATAAAAAAAATGTTAATACATCTAACGATCAAATTAAATATTAATAATTATAACGATAGAACTTATATATCAACTAGAAACTATAATATATAGAGTTAATAATAACTGTAAATTATAAATTACACTAAGATAAGTGATTTTGCTTCATAATGTTATCATGGTATCTGATAATTTCTTTAGTAAATGATAACAAGGATTTACCAATCATACGTCATTATTAACTTTAAATGTAATTTCATTGTTATTGCTAGATTGATAACTTTTATTTTGCTAATCATTAATATGTCAATTATTAAATATTTTAATTTTTAAATTACAAAGTTTTGATAAAGATATTTCTTGGTTATGATATTAAAAGTCATTCAAAATATAGTGATTATTATATCTTTTTTAAAGTCTTTTTTTTAAAAAATAATACCATACATAAATATATACATTCAATTTCTCGTCAATCTATTGGATATTTTTAATCTTTTTTTACTTAGCTTCTTTATTTATCATTTTTAATTACTCTTTTTAATTACTTCTTATTAACCAAATTTTAGATAATCTCATTTAAATATGTATGATAGTTTTAAGTAAACATAGTGAAATGATAAATAGAAATGTGATAAAAAGTAATTTAATTTAATATGAGATATCAACATGTTTTTAAAAGATAAAATATAAATGATAATAAGTTTATTCAATTTTATTTATAAATTTCAAGTTTTAAATGGACATAATAATCTTTATAATTTCAATATAAGTACAATCTTAATTAAAATAATATAAATTTGAAAAAAAAAACTTAAATATTTACGAGTACCCACAGAAAAATTTTAATGTAGTTTTTAAGTATTTTTTTTGTTTTACAGTATTTGTATTATGTTTCATTCGTGATTGTCGGAAATTTTCCGTGGTTTTTATGTTTTGTTCCGTCTAACGTGTTAAATATGATATAACTACATTCTTTTTTTTCTGTGATATTCTTTATTCTTCATTCTTGAAATTTAAATTTTTTTACAACATAAACATTTTAATAGCTTGAAGCACAATCCTTATCATCTGGAAGTTCTTCACTATAATTTGAAATCTTTTCTTTATCGTCTGGACCTTCTTCTTTATCACCTAAACTTTCATCTTCATTTTATTTGCTTTCATCTTCTTCACTACCTTTTGGAGTTTCTTTTCCATTACTTGAATCTTTATCTTCATCACTAGATCTTTCTTCACTACCATCAGGATATTCTTTTATAGATTTTGATGTGGTGACGAATGGTTGTATTGGTGGAGATGGTCCTTTCGTTGTTGGGATTGGCTTCTTTGTTCTCTTTTTTAGTTGTGTTAATTATAATTTCTTTTTCCTTTATCTTTATTTTGTCCTTTTTAAGATTAAGCTGTACTTTTTCAGTGTTAATTTTAATTAAAAAAATTTTTGTTGTCTCGACTGGAAATATTTAAATATCCTTTTGGAATACTATTTGTCCCCATTTTCTTTAAATTTTTATTCTCTCAGCTCTGGAAAAACTTTGTTGCATTGCCATCAGTAAAGTGATAACAAAGAGATAAAGGACTTTAGAAATGATAAGAACAATATGGAGAAGGTATGTTTGAAGAATGTTTACAAAAAATTCATTAATTTTTTTTTAGATTATATTCAATTTCATTGGATACAACATGACTATTTTTTGGTAATTCTGCTGAAACTTGTAATGGGAAGGAATGCAAATTATTAGATTATGAAATGTTGTGAAAGACAGAACAAATAAAGATTTATTTACATGAACCAATTTCTAAAGCTACTTTTGAAATTAGTCTTCAAATTAAGAAAAACCTTTCAGCCTTATCAAACTCAAGACTTAAGAATATTGATAGAATGGATGATGGAACTAAGATAGTCAATTTTGAATCAACAATGCACATGTCAACATATCTTGTAGCCTTTGTTGTTGGTGAAATTCGTTTTATCAAAGTAAGTCTTCATTTAAACTAATACATTTTTTATATATAACTATTTTCAGAGTAGAACTTTGACGGCATACGTTATCGTGCCTATGCGATTCCTGGAAATTAAACACAAGTTGAATTTGCTCTCGGTATTGCTGTTCAATGTACAGAATTCTTTTCCTTGGTTATCCACTTCCTTTATCAAAGATGGATATAATATATGTACCTTTCTTTGGAGCTGATGC